>CM068376.1:254870457-255450457 GCA_034769895.1 Magicicada septendecula
ACTCCCTAAGTATAGCACTTCTATTAACACCACTCAACCACCCCAAAATTACCCACATATCTTGTATGACAACATAACATAACATAATAAACAAATAGACATTAACCTTGATCAAACAAACAAACAATTCTCTTTAAATAATTTATACAGAAAATTATAAACATTATTACTTGAAATTTTTATTAACTCTTTAATATATCATCGTTTCATTATTTATCACTTACTACAATCAGATTCCTCCAAAATTTCAAAATTTATTATTAACATTTATTTTATCTCATATTTCAGTTATTACTACCTCTTTGACTGTGGTTTATAGTTAGTACAATTATCTCAAATTAGTTTCATCCTTAAGTTTAAAATTTTTCAACACCTGTAAACATTTTACACTATCTAATTTGTATTATAAAATTTATACTCACAGTACCTTCTGAAACATTTTAACAACAATGTTATTCCATACTAAACAATTTCACATTTACTTATTTATTAATTATCAAATTCCCATCTCATAAAATAATTTCAATTTATCATTATATAACATCTTAAATCAGTCAAAAATATTTAAACATCTTCAATTATTTTAATTAACTCAATTATTGAAAACACAACATTTTTAATTACTCTCACCAATTACAATAATTACAATTCATTTGTTATCCTCTTCCAAATTATTTTGTTATTTATTTAGACTGCAAAATATTATTATTATTATCACAACAATTACCTACACCCATTGTTTACATTATATACTTGTTACAATACACACACAGTTAATTTCACTAAAATTATTTACAATCTTCATCATTAATTATTCAATTTTATCACACTTCATTTCTAAAGCAGCAAGTCAGAACCATAAATCAAAATATTTAAAATGTCCATTTATTAAGTTTATGTTCAGCCTCCATCATCGAATAATAGTCTGGGTTTCACATAATATTTTTCAATTTTATTTACGTACCTCATATGGCTATCCTGTGTGTAATAACCATAAAATTTTAGTTTATTAATTTTACCACAATAATCATACATAGGGTTACTTCCCATTATAATTATTTTATCATAAACCAAGTCAACGCTATTTATTTCTGTCCAGTCTCCATCAGTAGTTATATTCAATATAAGGTCAGTTATTTTCTCATTCATTACAACATAAGGTATATTATTATTATTTAAATAGGTGTCATCAAAACAATTCCAATCTCTACTCTACAAAGTAAGTATTTCATATCATTTATCTTTATCACTTCTAACATCTCTTTCAACTCATTATAATTTCTCTTCAACTTATATACTTCTATCTCTCTATCAATACACAACTCTCTATCTAACTCTCTCTCACCATAACACCATATCACACTTTCAACACCATCCCACACAGAGGGTACTAACTCATACAAAGAGGGGGAACAACTCAAATCTTCCACTAACAAGGGACTCTTGCCCTTCAACAATAACATTTGTGAACATCTTGGTTCATCATAAATATGGGGTAAAATTTACCCTCTGCCCTACATACTCATCTAATCTCTCTTGCCACTCTTTCTCTAATTCATCAACACTAATTACTACTCCATTACAACCTATTACTCTCTCTCTCTCTCACTCACTATCTCTATCTCATCACTATTCAATATTTTATTCTCTTCCACTATTTTGTCATTATTAATATTCATAACATTGTCATCTAACTTTTTATTCATTATCTGCTCTAATTTTCTGTCTAGATTTTTATTCACTTCGTTAACTAGTTTCTCACAATTATTATTTATAGAATTTATTACCTGTTCTTTCATAGTATTCAGATTTGTATTAATTACATTCATTCGCTCATTCAGCTTGACATTCTGTTGTTTAATTTCATCTCTAATTTCGTCAAACTTACTATTTTGTATGTCTAATTTAATATTTTGTTCATTGAATCTATTGTTTTGTTCATCTAATTTCTCACTGACACTACTTTTAATTTTCTTTGATATCGTTTTTCTGTTCATGAATATCCATTGATATGGTTCTTAATATACTCATTATATCATCATTTAATTTATTACATTTTGTTGAGGTGGGAGTTAACTGTATTCCCGAATCCTCTGTTATATTTGTTTCATCCGTACTACTTTTACTCATCGTTTTGTCGTCTTGACCTACATTCGGAGTTGAATGTACTTCAAGGCTACTCATAACAGCTGATTCATTAAATTCAGCCATTTCACTTACCGTACTTTCATTATTCTCTGACATTTTTGAATTGTAAATTTATCACATTTATTTTATTATACTGTATTTTAACACTTCTTATTTTACACACCTTAGGTATTCATTAGGTCTTAGTTACATATAACCTAATTTTTTGTATTTTTTACGTATTCTTAACTCAACCCCAAATCACGCTTGCATCTGTTGTAGGTGTGGAATTTTAATACAATTCAATTAATAAAATTAGTCCCTTTCGTGGCGCCATTGTTATATTATATTAAATACAAATAAATAAAGTCCCTAGTTCTGGGCGACATTGTTACGTTAATTACCCTTTATACCCATACAAATACAAATAAATAAAATTATCTATCTTCCACCTACCTTATATTTTGCCCTCTCATCCCAGAATCCGTCACACGACCGTCAAGATGCAAGAGTGATTTAAAGGTTGTGTTAATAATAGACGCAACTCGCATTTATAAAGACAAACAAATTAAATTTTATTTTATTCTTAAATTTTCAAAACTTCAAATTATTTTGTTCATTCTTATATCTTTTAAATCAGTTATTACCTTTAGCACAATTTGAAATAAACACAACTTTCTTGGAATATTTACGACATGATTGGGTTACAATTACAATTACGATTACAATATTACACTTAACATCTTACCTTACATTGGCCGCCCAGCCTGCTCGCACTCACATTCATTCCATTATAAAATAAAATAAACCCCCTTTCTATTTATTTAAAACCATCATTTAATACATTATGCAATACCTGTGCCGGCAACGTGGGGTTCCTCCGAACTCGTGGCTTTTCACTTATGAATTTAGTTGTGGGTCCGAAAATAGTTTATAATTTGTTCTTCTTCTGTCGAAACCATCCGCACTTCTTCATTTTAGACTAAATACACTCACTTTTACTTGATAATGAAAATGTGTTAATGAGCCCCGTTGGGCGGCTACCTGGCCAGGTAAGCATCAGTGAGAAACTGGGCAGAGCATTCACCAAATCCCTTCCATTTGCAATTCTTCGACAAGGCGGAAACCAATGCCTTATGCGTTAAAGTCATAGCTGTGGCGCATTCAACTAGTGCAAACTCCTGTGTACTGGACGTTGACGATATTTGGTATCCAGTGGTTTACGTCACTGTAGTGGGCGTGACTTAAACTTATATCCTCCAGCTCGGACCATGTGCGAACAAAACCTTCGTCTCCAAGCCATATTGTTTTACCAATTTGGCGTCAGTTGCGCACCTGCTGGAGTTAGCGCGCTTGTGTGCGGGTGTCACACAGCATCAAAATTCCAAGAATTGTATCACTGTTAACAGCACGACATTCCATTGCCTTGGCATCACCTCACAAGTCCTTTGTTCTAACTACGCTTTATTTGAACACGTGGCTGTCCACACAGATGAATATGAATTTAATAAATATTTAATAAAATAAAACCCCTCCTTTTAGCCCCGTTACAATACCCCCCCAACGAGAGATCTTCTGTCAAAACAGAAGAAATCTCATTGCTAAACCCCTAAGAGGATCGGTGAGGATATGGTGCCAACAAACCCCCATTAGTTTTTATACATCATGGGTAAACTACCCCCCCCGGCTCGGCGACGTTGGCTGCACCTGAACGAGATTACTGGACTTCTCTATTTGAGATTCCAACACCATAACATCGAGCAGACACGCACAACAGCGCACCTAACCTTCTAACATGCCGCCCCAAAATCCAAACCCCTGGTCTTACACCATGCCAGATCCTCAACCGATATGTTCCCCCTTACCATGCACACTAGGCTGCCTTTAGCAGTTACTGGGCTTGTACACACACTTATTACTACATTTTTCAAATTCAAAATATTTATCGTTAAATCAAACTCATTTAAGTGACTTCCTAAAATCAAAAAATCTGTTACATAATTCACCACTCTATTAATTCTCTTCATTATTATTCATAATCAGAAAAACAAATAAATTGAACATCTAACTACACATGAACTCATTTATGCTAACCTTGGATTAGACATGCATACTAAACAATACAATTCAATAAAAAACACTAGTAATACACCTAAACAATAATACACTTAAAACTCAAAACATCAATTAGATGGCAGGCACAGAAAATCTTCTTTCCCCCCCCCAAAATTTAAATTTATTAAAATATACTTTTCTCAATATTCAGAAAATTTGAAATTATTTAAATCAATCAAACAACAAAATTTGCCTCACTTCATTGCCAAAACTGGTCTAGTTTATAACATCAACCATCAGCTGATCAAACTGGGTCAAGTCCACAACCTTGACCTACATAGGTTATACATAGGCTACATCATAAAATACCTTAAACATCTTTAAAATTTTTATCTTCAACCATAATAAAATAAGACATTTAAAATTAACATAGTTATTATTACAATTACCAATAAAATTGACATTTAAATTAATCAAAATTTACATATTTATTGCTCCAATTAGTTTCAACTCCTACTAAAATCTGTCACTTGTCTCCATTAATTTTATGTTTTTACTATGACTCTCTTTCTTTAACATTCTCAATAAATTTGGGTGATTTAATTATTCACAATAACTTGATTTACCACTTGGCATGTATACACGTATAATCTTCCCCCTCTGACTCTAATATCACTGACAGCTTCCACTAACATGACACCCATCTCTATCAAAACATCTATCAAACACTCTCTAAACCCAACTTACTACTCAACTCAATTCGCATCATTCTACCCTTATAAAAAAAATACTCTCTATCCCTTTGTACTCAGGACGTGTGTTTCCCCTCCCAAAGCTCATTCCCTTATGTTGGTTCCTGGACTTTCCTAGGCAACCCTTTCCGGCGCTAAACGGTCCCTTCCCGTCCCAACACCTTTCGTTGCGGACTCCTACCACACCACCCCCTCTTACAAAATTCCCATCAACTCTAATTACTCTCCCAATACAATACTCTCATTTACAAAATATCTCCATTTATTTATTACATCAATATCACTCAATACGCTACAAATTCCCCATAGCTACTGTGTCACTATTACTACTTCTCAAAATCTATCTTACATTTATTCACAACAATATTTATTCATCTCTAGTACCCCTTTAAACTCAACATGGACTGATCTACATGTCCTAACAAAATATTACTCACCCAAAATCTCCCATCTACTATCTTTTACACATCATTTAAAATTCTTAACTATATCAAATTACTTCCATCGTTTAAATCAAAATCTTTTAACACATTAAAATCATTATATTCAAACATTAGTTACCTTGGAAATTTGCAAACAATTTATAAGTGACATTCTACAGCGGATCAGCTGATTTTCTTAGCGAGGTGAATGACCTTACTATAAACATATTTCAAAATTATACAAATTACATATTTTATCAACACTTACCTCTAACACAATAAAATTAATGACCCACTAAAACATGATAACCAAAATATGATAAACATCTACAGTATCCATTTTCTCAAATCAAAACAATTAGTTAATTACTTCAAGAGCGAGTCGTCATTGTTAAGTTACAAAATTTTAATTCGTTGCTCCCCTGAGCAACCTCCCTGCCACACACTATTGTTTTTGCTGGTGGACTGTTGCGTCCATTTGCTTCCACAAGGACGGCATTGGTGGAGGAATTTATCATCTCCGTGTCCTTGCTTCAGCGTTACATTTTAAAATTATTTAGATATCATATCTGTGTTATATATTTACATGCCCTTAAAACGGGTCTACCACCTGGCCTTGCTGTTCCTACTCGAACAGAGTGGCAGCCGCTGTTCCATAGTTCTGGGGATTTCCCCTAAATTCACCCCCCATCAATTTCAAATATACACCAATTTCAATCCAGCTATGGTCAAGGTTCTTAATTTATGGCCATAGCTGACCGCTGTCCAAAACCACGATTAGTGCTGGTAAGGCAGTAATCGCCCGAAAAGTCGGGGAAATCAACTCTAAATTCAAACATGTTCTCTACATCATTAATATACACGGCACGGCAATCTATCAGGATATAATATAAAATTATATAAAAGGGTGTGCCGTGTATTTTACGCCATCTTGGCCTCCGATGGAGGTAACACTCTTGGTCACCCCCAACCCTTATCGCTATCTACCGTGGCACATGCTACCACTGTACCAGCCACTTACTAACTAAACTAACCCGTCTACATTTGCAGTTTCTGCACTCCCTAAGTATAGCACTTCTATTAACACCACTCAACCCCCCAAAATTACCCACATATCTTGTATGACAACATAACATAACATAATAAACAAATAGACATTAACCTTGATCAAACAAACAAACAATTCTCTTTTAAATAATTTATACAGAAAATTATAAACATTATTACTTGAAATTTTTATTAACTCTTTCTTTAATATATCATCGTTTCATTATTTATCACTTACTACAATCAGATTCCTCCAAAATTTCAAAATTTATTATTAACATTTATTTTATCTCATATTTCAGTTATTACTACCTCTTTGACTGTGGTTTATAGTTAGTACAATTATCTCAAATTAGTTTCATCCTTAAGTTAAAATTTTTCAACACCTGTAAACATTTTACACTATCTAATTTGTATTATAAAATTTATACTCACAGTACCTTCTGAAACATTTTAACAACAATGTTATTCCATACTAAACAATTTCACATTTACTTATTTATTAATTATCAAATTCCCATCTCATAAAATAATTTCAATTTATCATTATATAACATCTTAAATCAGTCAAAAATATTTAAACATCTTCAATTATTTTAATTAACTCAATTATTGAAAACACAACATTTTAATTACTCTCACCAATTACAATAATTACAATTCATTTGTTATCCTCTTCCAAATTATTTTGTTATTTATTTAGACTGCAAAATATTATTATTATTATCACAACAATTACCTACACCCATTGTTTACATTATATACTTGTTACAATACACACACAGTTAATTTCACTAAAATTATTTACAATTCTTCATCATTAATTATTCAATTTTATCACACTTCATTTCCAAAAGCAGCAAGTCAGAACCATAAATCAAAATATTTAAAATGTCCATTTATTAAGTTTATGTTCAGCCTCCATCATCGAATAATAGTCTGGTTTCACATAATATTTTTCAATTTTATTTACGTACCTCATATGGCTATCCTGTGTGTAATAACCATAAAATTTTAGTTTATTAATTTTACCACAATAATCATACATAGGGTTACTTCCCATTATAATTATTTTATCATAAACCAAGTCAACGCTATTTATTTCTGTCCAGTCTCCATCAGTAGTTATATTCAATATAAGGTCAGTTATTTTCTCATTCATTACAACATAAGGTATATTATTATTATTTAAATAGGTGTCATCAAAACAATTCTCAATCTCTACTCTACAAAGTAAGTATTTCATATCATTTATCTTTATCACTTCTAACATCTCTTTCAACTCATTATAATTTCTCTTCAACTTATATACTTCTATCTCTCTATCAATACACAACTCTCTATCTAACTCTCTCTCACCATAACACCATATCACACTTTCAACACCATCCCACACAGAGGGTACTAACTCATACAAAGAGGGGGAACAACTCAAATCTTCCACTAACAAGGGACTCTTGCCCTTCAACAATAACATTTGTGAACATCTTGGTTCATCATAAATATGGGGAAAATTTACCCTCTGCCCTACATACTCATCTAATCTCTCTTGCCACTCTTTCTCTAATTCATCAACACTAATTACTACTCCATTACAACCTATTACTCTCTCTCTCTCTCACTCACTATCTCTATCTCATCACTATTCAATATTTTATTCTCTTCCACTATTTTGTCATTATTAATATTCATAACATTGTCATCTAACTTTTTATTCATTATCTGCTCTAATTTTCTGTCTAGATTTTTATTCACTTCGTTAACTAGTTTCTCACAATTATTATTTATAGAATTTATTACCTGTTCTTTCATAGTATTCAGATTTGTATTAATTACATTCATTCGCTCATTCAGCTTGACATTCTGTTGTTTAATTTCATCTCTAATTTCGTCAAACTTACTATTTTGTATGTCTAATTTAATATTTTGTTCATTGAATCTATTGTTTTGTTCATCTAATTTCTCACTGACACTACTTTTAATTTCTTTGATATCGTTTTTCTGTTCATGAATATCCATTGATATGGTTCTTAATATACTCATTATATCATCATTTAATTTATTACATTTTGTTGAGGTGGGAGTTAACTGTATTCCCGAATCCTCTGTTATATTTGTTTCATCCGTACTACTTTTACTCATCGTTTTGTCGTCTTGACCTACATTCGGAGTTGAATGTACTTCAAGGCTACTCATAACAGCTGATTCATTAAATTCAGCCATTTCACTTACCGTACTTTCATTATTCTCTGACATTTTTGAATTGTAAATTTATCACATTTATTTTATTATACTGTATTTTAACACTTCTTATTTTACACACCTTAGGTATTCATTAGGTCTTAGTTACATATAACCTAATTTTTTGTATTTTTTACGTATTCTTAACTCAACCCCAAATCACGCTTGCATCTGTTGTAGGTGTGGAATTTTAATACAATTCAATTAATAAAATTAGTCCCTTTCGTGGCGCCATTGTTATATTATATTAAATACAAATAAATAAAGTCCCTAGTTCTGGGCGACATTGTTACGTTAATTACCCTTTATACCCATACAAATACAAATAAATAAAATTATCTATCTTCCACCTACCTTATATTTTGCCCTCTCATCCCAGAATCCGTCACACGACCGTCAAGATGCAAGAGTGATTTAAAGGTTGTGTTAATAATAGACGCAACTCGCATTTATAAAGACAAACAAATTAAATTTTATTTTATTCTTAAATTTTCAAAACTTCAAATTATTTTGTTCATTCTTATATCTTTTAAATCAGTTATTACCTTTAGCACAATTTGAAATAAACACAACTTTCTTGGAATATTTACGACATGATTGGGTTACAATTACAATTACGATTACAATATTACACTTAACATCTTACCTTACATTGGCCGCCCAGCCTGCTCGCACTCACATTCATTCCATTATAAAATAAAATAAACCCCCTTTCTATTTATTTAAAACCATCATTTAATACATTATGCAATACCTGTGCCGGCAACGTGGGGTTCCTCCGAACTCGTGGCTTTTCACTTATGAATTTAGTTGTGGGTCCGAAAATAGTTTATAATTTGTTCTTCTTCTGTCGAAACCATCCGCACTTCTTCATTTTAGACTAAATACACTCACTTTTACTTGATAATGAAAATGTGTTAATGAGCCCCGTTGGGCGGCTACCTGGCCAGGTAAGCATCAGTGAGAAACTGGGCAGAGCATTCACCAAATCCCTTCCATTTGCAATTCTTCGACAAGGCGGAAACCAATGCCTTATGCGTTAAAGTCATAGCTGTGGCGCATTCAACTAGTGCAAACTCCTGTGTACTGGACGTTGACGATATTTGGTATCCAGTGGTTTACGTCACTGTAGTGGGCGTGACTTAAACTTATATCCTCCAGCTCGGACCATGTGCGAACAAAACCTTCGTCTCCAAGCCATATTGTTTTACCAATTTGGCGTCAGTTGCGCACCTGCTGGAGTTAGCGCGCTTGTGTGCGGGTGTCACACAGCATCAAAATTCCAAGAATTGTATCACTGTTAACAGCACGACATTCCATTGCCTTGGCATCACCTCACAAGTCCTTTGTTCTAACTACGCTTTATTTGAACACGTGGCTGTCCACACAGATGAATATGAATTTAATAAATATTTAATAAAATAAAACCCCTCCTTTTAGCCCCGTTACAATACCCCCCCAACGAGAGATCTTCTGTCAAAACAGAAGAAATCTCATTGCTAAACCCCTAAGAGGATCGGTGAGGATATGGTGCCAACAAACCCCCATTAGTTTTTATACATCATGGGTAAACTACCCCCCCCGGCTCGGCGACGTTGGCTGCACCTGAACGAGATTACTGGACTTCTCTATTTGAGATTCCAACACCATAACATCGAGCAGACACGCACAACAGCGCACCTAACCTTCTAACATGCCGCCCCAAAATCCAAACCCCTGGTCTTACACCATGCCAGATCCTCAACCGATATGTTCCCCCTTACCATGCACACTAGGCTGCCTTTAGCAGTTACTGGGCTTGTACACACACTTATTACTACATTTTTCAAATTCAAAATATTTATCGTTAAATCAAACTCATTTAAGTGACTTCCTAAAATCAAAAAATCTGTTACATAATTCACCACTCTATTAATTCTCTTCATTATTATTCATAATCAGAAAAACAAATAAATTGAACATCTAACTACACATGAACTCATTTATGCTAACCTTGGATTAGACATGCATACTAAACAATACAATTCAATAAAAAACACTAGTAATACACCTAAACAATAATACACTTAAAACTCAAAACATCAATTAGATGGCAGGCACAGAAAATCTTCTTTCCCCCCCCCCAAAAAAATTTAAATTTATTAAAATATACTTTTCTCAATATTCAGAAAATTTGAAATTATTTAAATCAATCAAACAACAAAATTTGCCTCACTTCATTGCCAAAACTGGTCTAGTTTATAACATCAACCATCAGCTGATCAAACTGGGTCAAGTCCACAACCTTGACCTACATAGGTTATACATAGGCTACATCATAAAATACCTTAAACATCTTTAAAATTTTTATCTTCAACCATAATAAAATAAGACATTTAAAATTAACATAGTTATTATTACAATTACCAATAAAATTGACATTTAAATTAATCAAAATTTACATATTTACTGCTCCAATTAGTTTCAACTCCTACTAAAATCTGTCACTTGTCTCCATTAATTTTGTTTTTACTATGACTCCCTTTCTTTAACATTCTCAATAAATTTGGGTGATTTAATTATTCACAATAACTTGATTTACCACTTGGCATGTATACACTTATAATCTTCCCCCTCTGACTAATATCACTAATAGCTTCCACTAACATGATGGCACCCATCTCTATCAAAACATCTATCAAACAATCTCTAAACCCAACTTACTACTCAACTCAATTCGCATCATTCTACCCTTATAAAAAAAATACTCTCTATCCCTTTGTACTCAGGACGTGTGTTTCCCTCCCAAAGCTCATTTCCTTATGTTGGTTCCTGGACTTTCCTAGGCAACCCTTTCCGGCGCTAAACGGTCCCTTCCCGTCCCAACACCTTTCGTTGCGGACTCCTACCACACCACCCCCTCTTACAAAATTCCCATCAACTCTAATTACTCTCCCAATACAATACTCTCATTTACAAAATATCTCCATTTATTTATTACATCAATATCACTCAATACGCTACAAATTCCCCATAGCTACTGTGTCACTATTACTACTTCTCAAAATCTATCTTACATTTATTCACAACATTATTATTCATCTCTAGTACCCCTTTAAACTCAACATGGACTGATCTACATGTCCTAACAAAATATTACTCACCCAAAATCTCCCATCTACTATCTTTTACACATCATTTAAAATTCTTAACTATATCAAATTACTTCCATCGTTTAAATCAAAATCTTTTAACACATTAAAATCATTATATTCAAACATTAGTTACCTTGGAAATTTGCAAACAATTTATAAGTGACATTCTACAGCGGATCAGCTGATTTTCTTAGCGAGGTGAATGACCTTACTATAAACATATTTCAAAATTATACAAATTACATATTTTATCAACACTTACCTCTAACACAATAAAATTAATGACCCACTAAAACATGATAACCAAAATATGATAAACATCTACAGTATCCATTTTCTCAAATCAAAACAATTAGTTAATTACTTCAAGAGCGAGTCGTCATTGTTAAGTTACAAAATTTTAATTCGTTGCTCCCCTGAGCAACCTCCCTGCCACACACTATTGTTTTTGCTGGTGGACTGTTGCGTCCATTTGCTTCCACAAGGACGGCATTGGTGGAGGAATTTATCATCTCCGTGTCCTTGCTTCAGCGTTACATTTTAAAATTATTTAGATATCATATCTGTGTTATATATTTACATGCCCTTAAAACGGGTCTACCACCTGGCCTTGCTGTTCCTACTCGAACAGAGTGGCAGCCGCTGTTCCATAGTTCTGGGGATTTCCCCTAAATTCACCCCCCATCAATTTCAAATATACACCAATTTCAATCCAGCTATGGTCAAGGTTCTTAATTTATGGCCATAGCTGACCGCTGTCCAAAACCACGATTAGTGCTGGTAAGGCAGTAATCGCCCGAAAAGTCGGGGAAATCAACTCTAAATTCAAACATGTTCTCTACATCATTAATATACACGGCACGGCAATCTATCAGGATATAATATAAAATTATATAAAAGGGTGTGCCGTGTATTTTACGCCATCTTGGCCTCCGATGGAGGTAACACTCTTGGTCACCCCCAACCCTTATCGCTATCTACCGTGGCACATGCTACCACTGTACCAGCCACTTACTAACTAAACTAACCCGTCTACATTTGCAGTTTCTGCACTCCCTAAGTATAGCACTTCTATTAACACCACTCAACCCCCCAAAATTACCCACATATCTTGTATGACAACATAACATAACATAATAAACAAATAGACATTAACCTTGATCAAACAAACAAACAATTCTCTTTTAAATAATTTATACAGAAAATTATAAACATTATTACTTGAAATTTTTATTAACTCTTTAATATATCATCGTTTCATTATTTATCACTTACTACAATCAGATTCCTCCAAAATTTCAAAATTTATTATTAACATTTATTTTATCTCATATTTCAGTTATTACTACCTCTTTGACTGTGGTTTATAGTTAGTACAATTATCTCAAATTAGTTTCATCCTTAAGTTTAAAATTTTTTCAACACCTGTAAACATTTTACACTATCTAATTTGTATTATAAAATTTATACTCACAGTACCTTCTGAAACATTTTAACAACAATGTTATTCCATACTAAACAATTTCACATTTACTTATTTATTAATTATCAAATTCCCATCTCATAAAATAATTTCAATTTATCATTATATAACATCTTAAATCAGTCAAAAATATTTAAACATCTTCAATTATTTTAATTAACTCAATTATTGAAAACACAACATTTTTAATTACTCTCACCAATTACAATAATTACAATTCATTTGTTATCCTCTTCCAAATTATTTTGTTATTTATTTAGACTGCAAAATATTATTATTATTATCACAACAATTACCTACACCCATTGTTTACATTATATACTTGTTACAATACACACACAGTTAATTTCACTAAAATTATTTACAATTCTTCATCATTAATTATTCAATTTTATCACACTTCATTTCCAAAAGCAGCAAGTCAGAACCATAAATCAAAATATTTAAAATGTCCATTTATTAAGTTTATGTTCAGCCTCCATCATCGAATAATAGTCTGGGTTTCACATAATATTTTTCAATTTTATTTACGTACCTCATATGGCTATCCTGTGTGTAATAACCATAAAATTTTAGTTTATTAATTTTACCACAATAATCATACATAGGGTTACTTCCCATTATAATTATTTTATCATAAACCAAGTCAACGCTATTTATTTCTGTCCAGTCTCCATCAGTAGTTATATTCAATATAAGGTCAGTTATTTTCTCATTCATTACAACATAAGGTAAATTATTATTATTTAAATAGGTGTCATCAAAACAATTCTCAATCTCTACTCTACAAAGTAAGTATTTCATATCATTTATCTTTATCACTTCTAACATCTCTTTCAACTCATTATAATTTCTCTTCAACTTATATACTTCTATCTCTCTATCAATACACAACTCTCTATCTAACTCTCTCTCACCATAACACCATATCACACTTTCAACACCATCCCACACAGAGGGTACTAACTCATACAAAGAGGGGGAACAACTCAAATCTTCCACTAACAAGGGACTCTTGCCCTTCAACAATAACATTTGTGAACATCTTGGTTCATCATAAATATGGGGAAAATTTACCCTCTGCCCTACATACTCATCTAATCTCTCTTGCCACTCTTTCTCTAATTCATCAACACTAATTACTACTCCATTACAACCTATTACTCTCTCTCTCTCTCACTCACTATCTCTATCTCATCACTATTCAATATTTTATTCTCTTCCACTATTTTGTCATTATTAATATTCATAACATTGTCATCTAACTTTTTATTCATTATCTGCTCTAATTTTCTGTCTAGATTTTTATTCACTTCGTTAACTAGTTTCTCACAATTATTATTTATAGAATTTATTACCTGTTCTTTCATAGTATTCAGATTTGTATTAATTACATTCATTCGCTCATTCAGCTTGACATTCTGTTGTTTAATTTCATCTCTAATTTCGTCAAACTTACTATTTTGTATGTCTAATTTAATATTTTGTTCATTGAATCTATTGTTTTGTTCATCTAATTTCTCACTGACACTACTTTTAATTTCTTTGATATCGTTTTTCTGTTCATGAATATCCATTGATATGGTTCTTAATATACTCATTATATCATCATTTAATTTATTACATTTTGTTGAGGTGGGAGTTAACTGTATTCCCGAATCCTCTGTTATATTTGTTTCATCCGTACTACTTTTACTCATCGTTTTGTCGTCTTGACCTACATTCGGAGTTGAATGTACTTCAAGGCTACTCATAACAGCTGATTCATTAAATTCAGCCATTTCACTTACCGTACTTTCATTATTCTCTGACATTTTTGAATTGTAAATTTATCACATTTATTTTATTATACTGTATTTTAACACTTCTTATTTTACACACCTTAGGTATTCATTAGGTCTTAGTTACATATAACCTAATTTTTTGTATTTTTTACGTATTCTTAACTCAACCCCAAATCACGCTTGCATCTGTTGTAGGTGTGGAATTTTAATACAATTCAATTAATAAAATTAGTCCCTTTCGTGGCGCCATTGTTATATTATATTAAATACAAATAAATAAAGTCCCTAGTTCTGGGCGACATTGTTACGTTAATTACCCTTTATACCCATACAAATACAAATAAATAAAATTATCTATCTTCCACCTACCTTATATTTTGCCCTCTCATCCCAGAATCCGTCACACGACCGTCAAGATGCAAGAGTGATTTAAAGGTTGTGTTAATAATAGACGCAACTCGCATTTATAAAGACAAACAAATTAAATTTTATTTTATTCTTAAATTTTCAAAACTTCAAATTATTTTGTTCATTCTTATATCTTTTAAATCAGTTATTACCTTTAGCACAATTTGAAATAAACACAACTTTCTTGGAATATTTACGACATGATTGGGTTACAATTACAATTACGATTACAATATTACACTTAACATCTTACCTTACATTGGCCGCCCAGCCTGCTCGCACTCACATTCATTCCATTATAAAATAAAATAAACCCCCTTTCTATTTATTTAAAACCATCATTTAATACATTATGCAATACCTGTGCCGGCAACGTGGGGTTCCTCCGAACTCGTGGCTTTTCACTTATGAATTTAGTTGTGGGTCCGAAAATAGTTTATAATTTGTTCTTCTTCTGTCGAAACCATCCGCACTTCTTCATTTTAGACTAAATACACTCACTTTTACTTGATAATGAAAATGTGTTAATGAGCCCCGTTGGGCGGCTACCTGGCCAGGTAAGCATCAGTGAGAAACTGGGCAGAGCATTCACCAAATCCCTTCCATTTGCAATTCTTCGACAAGGCGGAAACCAATGCCTTATGCGTTAAAGTCATAGCTGTGGCGCATTCAACTAGTGCAAACTCCTGTGTACTGGACGTTGACGATATTTGGTATCCAGTGGTTTACGTCACTGTAGTGGGCGTGACTTAAACTTATATCCTCCAGCTCGGACCATGTGCGAACAAAACCTTCGTCTCCAAGCCATATTGTTTTACCAATTTGGCGTCAGTTGCGCACCTGCTGGAGTTAGCGCGCTTGTGTGCGGGTGTCACACAGCATCAAAATTCCAAGAATTGTATCACTGTTAACAGCACGACATTCCATTGCCTTGGCATCACCTCACAAGTCCTTTGTTCTAACTACGCTTTATTTGAACACGTGGCTGTCCACACAGATGAATATGAATTTAATAAATATTTAATAAAATAAAACCCCTCCTTTTAGCCCCGTTACAATACCCCCCCAACGAGAGATCTTCTGTCAAAACAGAAGAAATCTCATTGCTAAACCCCTAAGAGGATCGGTGAGGATATGGTGCCAACAAACCCCCATTAGTTTTTATACATCATGGGTAAACTACCCCCCCCGGCTCGGCGACGTTGGCTGCACCTGAACGAGATTACTGGACTTCTCTATTTGAGATTCCAACACCATAACATCGAGCAGACACGCACAACAGCGCACCTAACCTTCTAACATGCCGCCCCAAAATCCAAACCCCTGGTCTTACACCATGCCAGATCCTCAACCGATATGTTCCCCCTTACCATGCACACTAGGCTGCCTTTAGCAGTTACTGGGCTTGTACACACACTTATTACTACATTTTTCAAATTCAAAATATTTATCGTTAAATCAAACTCATTTAAGTGACTTCCTAAAATCAAAAAATCTGTTACATAATTCACCACTCTATTAATTCTCTTCATTATTATTCATAATCAGAAAAACAAATAAATTGAACATCTAACTACACATGAACTCATTTATGCTAACCTTGGATTAGACATGCATACTAAACAATACAATTCAATAAAAAACACTAGTAATACACCTAAACAATAATACACTTAAAACTCAAAACATCAATTAGATGGCAGGCACAGAAAATCTTCTTTCCCCCCCCCAAAATTTAAATTTATTAAAATATACTTTTCTCAATATTCAGAAAATTTGAAATTATTTAAATCAATCAAACAACAAAATTTGCCTCACTTCATTGCCAAAACTGGTCTAGTTTATAACATCAACCATCAGCTGATCAAACTGGGTCAAGTCCACAACCTTGACCTACATAGGTTATACATAGGCTACATCATAAAATACCTTAAACATCTTTAAAATTTTTATCTTCAACCATAATAAAATAAGACATTTAAAATTAACATAGTTATTATTACAATTACCAATAAAATTGACATTTAAATTAATCAAAATTTACATATTTATTGCTCCAATTAGTTTCAACTCCTACTAAAATCTGTCACTTGTCTCCATTAATTTTATGTTTTTACTATGACTCTCTTTCTTTAACATTCTCAATAAATTTGGGTGATTTAATTATTCACAATAACTTGATTTACCACTTGGCATGTATACACGTATAATCTTCCCCCTCTGACTCTAATATCACTGACAGCTTCCACTAACATGACACCCATCTCTATCAAAACATCTATCAAACACTCTCTAAACCCAACTTACTACTCAACTCAATTCGCATCATTCTACCCTTATAAAAAAAATACTCTCTATCCCTTTGTACTCAGGACGTGTGTTTCCCCTCCCAAAGCTCATTCCCTTATGTTGGTTCCTGGACTTTCCTAGGCAACCCTTTCCGGCGCTAAACGGTCCCTTCCCGTCCCAACACCTTTCGTTGCGGACTCCTACCACACCACCCCCTCTTACAAAATTCCCATCAACTCTAATTACTCTCCCAATACAATACTCTCATTTACAAAATATCTCCATTTATTTATTACATCAATATCACTCAATACGCTACAAATTCCCCATAGCTACTGTGTCACTATTACTACTTCTCAAAATCTATCTTACATTTATTCACAACAATATTTATTCATCTCTAGTACCCCTTTAAACTCAACATGGACTGATCTACATGTCCTAACAAAATATTACTCACCCAAAATCTCCCATCTACTATCTTTTACACATCATTTAAAATTCTTAACTATATCAAATTACTTCCATCGTTTAAATCAAAATCTTTTAACACATTAAAATCATTATATTCAAACATTAGTTACCTTGGAAATTTGCAAACAATTTATAAGTGACATTCTACAGCGGATCAGCTGATTTTCTTAGCGAGGTGAATGACCTTACTATAAACATATTTCAAAATTATACAAATTACATATTTTATCAACACTTACCTCTAACACAATAAAATTAATGACCCACTAAAACATGATAACCAAAATATGATAAACATCTACAGTATCCATTTTCTCAAATCAAAACAATTAGTTAATTACTTCAAGAGCGAGTCGTCATTGTTAAGTTACAAAATTTTAATTCGTTGCTCCCCTGAGCAACCTCCCTGCCACACACTATTGTTTTTGCTGGTGGACTGTTGCGTCCATTTGCTTCCACAAGGACGGCATTGGTGGAGGAATTTATCATCTCCGTGTCCTTGCTTCAGCGTTACATTTTAAAATTATTTAGATATCATATCTGTGTTATATATTTACATGCCCTTAAAACGGGTCTACCACCTGGCCTTGCTGTTCCTACTCGAACAGAGTGGCAGCCGCTGTTCCATAGTTCTGGGGATTTCCCCTAAATTCACCCCCCATCAATTTCAAATATACACCAATTTCAATCCAGCTATGGTCAAGGTTCTTAATTTATGGCCATAGCTGACCGCTGTCCAAAACCACGATTAGTGCTGGTAAGGCAGTAATCGCCCGAAAAGTCGGGGAAATCAACTCTAAATTCAAACATGTTCTCTACATCATTAATATACACGGCACGGCAATCTATCAGGATATAATATAAAATTATATAAAAGGGTGTGCCGTGTATTTTACGCCATCTTGGCCTCCGATGGAGGTAACACTCTTGGTCACCCCCAACCCTTATCGCTATCTACCGTGGCACATGCTACCACTGTACCAGCCACTTACTAACTAAACTAACCCGTCTACATTTGCAGTTTCTGCACTCCCTAAGTATAGCACTTCTATTAACACCACTCAACCCCCCAAAATTACCCACATATCTTGTATGACAACATAACATAACATAATAAACAAATAGACATTAACCTTGATCAAACAAACAAACAATTCTCTTTTAAATAATTTATACAGAAAATTATAAACATTATTACTTGAAATTTTTATTAACTCTTTAATATATCATCGTTTCATTATTTATCACTTACTACAATCAGATTCCTCCAAAATTTCAAAATTTATTATTAACATTTATTTTATCTCATATTTCAGTTATTACTACCTCTTTGACTGTGGTTTCTAGTTAGTACAATTATCTCAAATTAGTTTCATCCTTAAGTTTAAAATTTTTTCAACACCTGTAAACATTTTACACTATCTAATTTGTATTATAAAATTTATACTCACAGTACCTTCTGAAACATTTTAACAACAATGTTATTCCATACTAAACAATTTCACATTTACTTATTTATTAATTATCAAATTCCCATCTCATAAAATAATTTCAATTTATCATTATATAACATCTTAAATCAGTCAAAAATATTTAAACATCTTCAATTATTTTAATTAACTCAATTATTGAAAACACAACATTTTTAATTACTCTCACCAATTACAATAATTACAATTCATTTGTTATCCTCTTCCAAATTATTTTGTTATTTATTTAGACTGCAAAATATTATTATTATTATCACAACAATTACCTACACCCATTGTTTACATTATATACTTGTTACAATACACACACAGTTAATTTCACTAAAATTATTTACAATTCTTCATCATTAATTATTCAATTTTATCACACTTCATTTCCAAAAGCAGCAAGTCAGAACCATAAATCAAAATATTTAAAATGTCCATTTATTAAGTTTATGTTCAGCCTCCATCATCGAATAATAGTCTGGGTTTCACATAATATTTTTCAATTTTATTTACGTACCTCATATGGCTATCCTGTGTGTAATAACCATAAAATTTTAGTTTATTAATTTTACCACAATAATCATACATAGGGTTACTTCCCATTATAATTATTTTATCATAAACCAAGTCAACGCTATTTATTTCTGTCCAGTCTCCATCAGTAGTTATATTCAATATAAGGTCAGTTATTTTCTCATTCATTACAACATAAGGTATATTATTATTATTTAAATAGGTGTCATCAAAACAATTCTCAATCTCTACTCTACAAAGTAAGTATTTCATATCATTTATCTTTATCACTTCTAACATCTCTTTCAACTCATTATAATTTCTCTTCAACTTATATACTTCTATCTCTCTATCAATACACAACTCTCTATCTAACTCTCTCTCACCATAACACCATATCACACTTTCAACACCATCCCACACAGAGGGTACTAACTCATACAAAGAGGGGGAACAACTCAAATCTTCCACTAACAAGGGACTCTTGCCCTTCAACAATAACATTTGTGAACATCTTGGTTCATCATAAATATGGGGAAAATTTACCCTCTGCCCTACATACTCATCTAATCTCTCTTGCCACTCTTTCTCTAATTCATCAACACTAATTACTACTCCATTACAACCTATTACTCTCTCTCTCTCTCACTCACTATCTCTATCTCATCACTATTCAATATTTTATTCTCTTCCACTATTTTGTCATTATTAATATTCATAACATTGTCATCTAACTTTTTATTCATTATCTGCTCTAATTTTCTGTCTAGATTTTTATTCACTTCGTTAACTAGTTTCTCACAATTATTATTTATAGAATTTATTACCTGTTCTTTCATAGTATTCAGATTTGTATTAATTACATTCATTCGCTCATTCAGCTTGACATTCTGTTGTTTAATTTCATCTCTAATTTCGTCAAACTTACTATTTTGTATGTCTAATTTAATATTTTGTTCATTGAATCTATTGTTTTGTTCATCTAATTTCTCACTGACACTACTTTTAATTTCTTTGATATCGTTTTTCTGTTCATGAATATCCATTGATATGGTTCTTAATATACTCATTATATCATCATTTAATTTATTACATTTTGTTGAGGTGGGAGTTAACTGTATTCCCGAATCCTCTGTTATATTTGTTTCATCCGTACTACTTTTACTCATCGTTTTGTCGTCTTGACCTACATTCGGAGTTGAATGTACTTCAAGGCTACTCATAACAGCTGATTCATTAAATTCAGCCATTTCACTTACCGTACTTTCATTATTCTCTGACATTTTTGAATTGTAAATTTATCACATTTATTTTATTATACTGTATTTTAACACTTCTTATTTTACACACCTTAGGTATTCATTAGGTCTTAGTTACATATAACCTAATTTTTTGTATTTTTTACGTATTCTTAACTCAACCCCAAATCACGCTTGCATCTGTTGTAGGTGTGGAATTTTAATACAATTCAATTAATAAAATTAGTCCCTTTCGTGGCGCCATTGTTATATTATATTAAATACAAATAAATAAAGTCCCTAGTTCTGGGCGACATTGTTACGTTAATTACCCTTTATACCCATACAAATACAAATAAATAAAATTATCTATCTTCCACCTACCTTATATTTTGCCCTCTCATCCCAGAATCCGTCACACGACCGTCAAGATGCAAGAGTGATTTAAAGGTTGTGTTAATAATAGACGCAACTCGCATTTATAAAGACAAACAAATTAAATTTTATTTTATTCTTAAATTTTCAAAACTTCAAATTATTTTGTTCATTCTTATATCTTTTAAATCAGTTATTACCTTTAGCACAATTTGAAATAAACACAACTTTCTTGGAATATTTACGACATGATTGGGTTACAATTACAATTACGATTACAATATTACACTTAACATCTTACCTTACATTGGCCGCCCAGCCTGCTCGCACTCACATTCATTCCATTATAAAATAAAATAAACCCCCTTTCTATTTATTTAAAACCATCATTTAATACATTATGCAATACCTGTGCCGGCAACGTGGGGTTCCTCCGAACTCGTGGCTTTTCACTTATGAATTTAGTTGTGGGTCCGAAAATAGTTTATAATTTGTTCTTCTTCTGTCGAAACCATCCGCACTTCTTCATTTTAGACTAAATACACTCACTTTTACTTGATAATGAAAATGTGTTAATGAGCCCCGTTGGGCGGCTACCTGGCCAGGTAAGCATCAGTGAGAAACTGGGCAGAGCATTCACCAAATCCCTTCCATTTGCAATTCTTCGACAAGGCGGAAACCAATGCCTTATGCGTTAAAGTCATAGCTGTGGCGCATTCAACTAGTGCAAACTCCTGTGTACTGGACGTTGACGATATTTGGTATCCAGTGGTTTACGTCACTGTAGTGGGCGTGACTTAAACTTATATCCTCCAGCTCGGACCATGTGCGAACAAAACCTTCGTCTCCAAGCCATATTGTTTTACCAATTTGGCGTCAGTTGCGCACCTGCTGGAGTTAGCGCGCTTGTGTGCGGGTGTCACACAGCATCAAAATTCCAAGAATTGTATCACTGTTAACAGCACGACATTCCATTGCCTTGGCATCACCTCACAAGTCCTTTGTTCTAACTACGCTTTATTTGAACACGTGGCTGTCCACACAGATGAATATGAATTTAATAAATATTTAATAAAATAAAACCCCTCCTTTTAGCCCCGTTACAATACCCCCCCAACGAGAGATCTTCTGTCAAAACAGAAGAAATCTCATTGCTAAACCCCTAAGAGGATCGGTGAGGATATGGTGCCAACAAACCCCCATTAGTTTTTATACATCATGGGTAAACTACCCCCCCCCGGCTCGGCGACGTTGGCTGCACCTGAACGAGATTACTGGACTTCTCTATTTGAGATTCCAACACCATAACATCGAGCAGACACGCACAACAGCGCACCTAACCTTCTAACATGCCGCCCCAAAATCCAAACCCCTGGTCTTACACCATGCCAGATCCTCAACCGATATGTTCCCCCTTACCATGCACACTAGGCTGCCTTTAGCAGTTACTGGGCTTGTACACACACTTATTACTACATTTTTCAAATTCAAAATATTTATCGTTAAATCAAACTCATTTAAGTGACTTCCTAAAATCAAAAAATCTGTTACATAATTCACCACTCTATTAATTCTCTTCATTATTATTCATAATCAGAAAAACAAATAAATTGAACATCTAACTACACATGAACTCATTTATGCTAACCTTGGATTAGACATGCATACTAAACAATACAATTCAATAAAAAACACTAGTAATACACCTAAACAATAATACACTTAAAACTCAAAACATCAATTAGATGGCAGGCACAGAAAATCTTCTTTCCCCCCCCCCAAAAAAAATTTAAATTTATTAAAATATACTTTTCTCAATATTCAGAAAATTTGAAATTATTTAAATCAATCAAACAACAAAATTTGCCTCACTTCATTGCCAAAACTGGTCTAGTTTATAACATCAACCATCAGCTGATCAAACTGGGTCAAGTCCACAACCTTGACCTACATAGGTTATACATAGGCTACATCATAAAATACCTTAAACATCTTTAAAATTTTTATCTTCAACCATAATAAAATAAGACATTTAAAATTAACATAGTTATTATTACAATTACCAATAAAATTGACATTTAAATTAATCAAAATTTACATATTTACTGCTCCAATTAGTTTCAACTCCTACTAAAATCTGTCACTTGTCTCCATTAATTTTGTTTTTACTATGACTCCCTTTCTTTAACATTCTCAATAAATTTGGGTGATTTAATTATTCACAATAACTTGATTTACCACTTGGCATGTATACACTTATAATCTTCCCCCTCTGACTAATATCACTAATAGCTTCCACTAACATGATGGCACCCATCTCTATCAAAACATCTATCAAACAATCTCTAAACCCAACTTACTACTCAACTCAATTCGCATCATTCTACCCTTATAAAAAAAATACTCTCTATCCCTTTGTACTCAGGACGTGTGTTTCCCTCCCAAAGCTCATTTCCTTATGTTGGTTCCTGGACTTTCCTAGGCAACCCTTTCCGGCGCTAAACGGTCCCTTCCCGTCCCAACACCTTTCGTTGCGGACTCCAACCACACTACCCCCTCTTACAAAATTCCCATCAACTCTAATTACTCTCCCAATACAATACTCTCATTTACAAACTATCTCCATTTATTTATTACATCAATATCACTCAATACTCTACAAATTCCCCATAGCTACTGTGTCCTATTACTACTTCTCAAATTCTATCTTACATTTATTCACAACAATATTTATTCATCTCTAGTATCCCTTTAAACTCAACATGGACTGATCTACATGTCCTAACAAAATATTACTCACCCAAAATCTCCCATCTACTATCTTTTACACATCATTTAAAATTCTTAACTATATCAAATTACTTCCATCATTTAAATCAAAATCTTTTAACACATTAAAATCATTATATTCAAACATTAGTTACCTTGGAAATTTGCAAACAATTTATAAGTGACATTCTACAGCGGATCAGCTGATTTTCTTAGCGAGGTGAATGACCTTACTATAAACATATTTCAAAATTATACAAATTACATATTTTATCAACACTTACCTCTAACACAATAAAATTAATGACCCACTAAAACATGATAACCAAAATATGATAAACATCTACAGTATCCATTTTCTCAAATCAAAACAATTAGTTAATTACTTCAAGAGCGAGTCGTCATTGTTAAGTTACAAAATTTTAATTCGTTGCTCCCCTGAGCAACCTCCCTGCCACACACTATTGTTTTTGCTGGTGGACTGTTGCGTCCATTTGCTTCCACAAGGACGGCATTGGTGGAGGAATTTATCATCTCCGTGTCCTTGCTTCAGCGTTACATTTTAAAATTATTTAGATATCATATCTGTGTTATATATTTACATGCCCTTAAAACGGGTCTACCACCTGGCCTTGCTGTTCCTACTCGAACAGAGTGGCAGCCGCTGTTCCATAGTTCCGGGGATTTCCCCTAAATTCACCCCCCATCAATTTCAAATATACACCAATTTCAAGCCAGCTATGGTCAAGGTTCTTAATTTATGGCCATAGCTGACCGCTGTCCAAAACCACGATTAGTGCTGGTAAGGCAGTAATCGCCCGAAAAGTCGGGGAAATCAACTCTAAATTCAAACATGTTCTCTACATCATTAATATACACGGCACGGCAATCTATCAGGATATAATATAAAATTATATAAAAGGGTGTGCCGTGTATTTTACGCCATCTTGGCCTCCGATGGAGGTAACACTCTTGGTCACCCCCAACCCTTATCGCTATCTACCGTGGCACATGCTACCACTGTACCAGCCACTTACTAACTAAACTAACCCGTCTACATTTGCAGTTTCTGCACTCCCTAAGTATAGCACTTCTATTAACACCACTCAACCCCCCAAAATTACCCACATATCTTGTATGACAACATAACATAACATAATAAACAAATAGACATTAACCTTGATCAAACAAACAAACAATTCTCTTTTAAATAATTTATACAGAAAATTATAAACATTATTACTTGAAATTTTTATTAACTCTTTAATATATCATCGTTTCATTATTTATCACTTACTACAATCAGATTCCTCCAAAATTTCAAAATTTATTATTAACATTTATTTTATCTCATATTTCAGTTATTACTACCTCTTTGACTGTGGTTTATAGTTAGTACAATTATCTCAAATTAGTTTCATCCTTAAGTTTAAAATTTTTTCAACACCTGTAAACATTTTACACTATCTAATTTGTATTATAAAATTTATACTCACAGTACCTTCTGAAACATTTTAACAACAATGTTATTCCATACTAAACAATTTCACATTTACTTATTTATTAATTATCAAATTCCCATCTCATAAAATAATTTCAATTTATCATTATATAACATCTTAAATCAGTCAAAAATATTTAAACATCTTCAATTATTTTAATTAACTCAATTATTGAAAACACAACATTTTTAATTACTCTCACCAATTACAATAATTACAATTCATTTGTTATCCTCTTCCAAATTATTTTGTTATTTATTTAGACTGCAAAATATTATTATTATTATCACAACAATTACCTTCACCCATTGTTTACATTATATACTTGTTACAATACACACACAGTTAATTTCACTAAAATTATTTACAATTCTTCATCATTAATTATTCAATTTTATCACACTTCATTTCCAAAAGCAGCAAGTCAGAACCATAAATCAAAATATTTAAAATGTCCATTTATTAAGTTTATGTTCAGCCTCCATCATCGAATAATAGTGTGGGTTTCACATAATATTTTTCAATTTTATTTACGTACCTCATATGGCTATCCTGTGTGTAATAACCATAAAATTTTAGTTTATTAATTTTACCACAATAATCATACATAGGGTTACTTCCCATTATAATTATTTTATCATAAACCTAGTCAACGCTATTTATTTCTGTCCAGTCTCCATCAGTAGTTATATTCAATATAAGGTCAGTTATTTTCTCATTCATTACAACATAAGGTAAATTATTATTATTTAAATAGGTGTCATCAAAACAATTCTCAATCTCTACTCTACAAAGTAAGTATTTCATATCATTTATCTTTATCACTTCTAACATCTCTTTCAACTCATTATAATTTCTCTTCAACTTATATACTTCTATCTCTCTATCAATACACAACTCTCTATCTAACTCTCTCTCACCATAACACCATATCACACTTTCAACACCATCCCACACAGAGGGTACTAACTCATACAAAAAGGGGGAACAACTCAAATCTTCCACTAACAAGGGACTCTTGCCCTTCAACAATAACATTTGTGAACATCTTGGTTCTTCATAAATATGGGGAAAATTTACCCTCTGCCCTACATACTCATCTAATCTCTCTTGCCACTCTTTCTCTAATTCATCAACACTAATTACTACTCCATTACAACCTATTACTCTCTCTCTCTCACTCACTACCTCTATCTCATCACTATTCAATATTTTATTCTCTTCCACTATTTTGTCGTTATTAATATTCATAACATTGTCATCTAACTTTTTATTCATTATCTGCTCTAATTTTCTGTCTAGATTTTTATTCACTTCGTTAACTAGTTTCTCACAATTATTATTTATAGAATTTATTACCTGTTCTTTCATATTATTCAGATTTGTATTAATTACATTCATTCGCTCATTCAGCTTGACATTCTGTTGTTTAATTTCATCTCTAATTTCGTCAAACTTACTATTTTGTATGTCAAATTTAATATTTTGTTCATTGAATCTATTGTTTTGTTCATCTAATTTCTCACTGACACTACTTTTAATTTCTTTGATTTCGTTTTTCTGTTCATGAATATCCATTGATATGGTTCTTAATATACTCATTATATCATCATTTAATTTATTACATTTTGTTGAGGTGGGAGTTAACTGTATTCCCGAATCCTCTGTTATATTTGTTTCATCCGTACTACTTTTACTCATCGTTTTGTCGTCTTGACCTACATTCGGAGTTGAATGTACTTCAAGGCTACTCATAACAGCTGATTCATTAAATTCAGCCATTTCACTTACCGTACTTTCATTATTCTCTGACATTTTTGAATTGTAAGTTTATCACATTTATTTTATTATACTGTATTTTAACACTTCTTATTTTACATACCTTAGGTATTCATTAGGTCTTAGTTACATATAACCTAATTTTTTGTATTTTTTACGTATTCTTAACTCAACCCCAAATCACGCTTGCATCTGTTGTAGGTGTGGAATTTTAATACAATTCAATTAATAAAATTAGTCCCTTTCGTGGCGCCATTGTTATATTATATTAAATACAAATAAATAAAGTCCCTAGTTCTGGGCGACATTGTTATACGTTAATTACCCTTTATACCCATACAAATACAAATAAATAAAATTATCTATCTTCCACCTACCTTATATTTTGCCCTCTCATCCCAGAATCCGTCACACGACCGTCAAGATGCAAGAGTGATTTAAAGGTTGTGTTAATAATAGACGCAACTCGCATTTATAAAGACAAACAAATTAAATTTTATTTTATTCTTAAATTTTCAAAACTTCAAATTATTTTGTTCATTCTTATATCTTTTAAATCAGTTATTACCTTTAGCACAATTTGAAATAAACACAACTTTCTTGGAATATTTACGACATGATTGGGTTACAATTACAATTACGATTACAATATTACACTTAACATCTTACCTTACATTGGCCACCCAGCCTGCGCGCACTCAAATTCATTCCATTATAAAATAAAATAAACCCCCTTTCTATTTATTTAAAACCATCATTTAATACATTATGCAATACCTGTGCCGGCAACGTGGGGTTCCTCCGAACTCGTGGCTTTTCACTTATGAATTTAGTTGTGGGTCCGAAAATAGTTTATAATTTGTTCTTCTTCTGTCGAAACCATCCGCACTTCTTCATTTTAGACTAAATACACTCACTTTTACTTGATAATGAAAATGTGTTAATGAGCCCCGTTGGGCGGCTACCTGGCCAGGTAAGCATCAGTGAGAAACTGGGCAGAGCATTCACCAAATCCCTTCCACTTGCAATTCTTCGACAAGGCGGAAACCAATGCCTTATGCGTTAAAGTCATAGCTGTGGCGCATTCAACTAGTGCAAACTCCTGTGTACTGGACGTTGACGATATTTGGTATCCAGTGGTTTACGTCACTGTAGTGGGCGTGACTTAAACTTATATCCTCCAGCTCGGACCATGTGCGAACAAAACCTTCGTCTCCAAGCCATATTGTTTTACCAATTTGGCGTCAGTTGCGCACCTGCTGGAGTTAGCGCGCTTGTGTGCGGGTGTCACACAGCATCAAAATTCCAAGAATTGTATCACTGTTAACAGCACGACATTCCATTGCCTTGGCATCACCTCACAAGTCCTTTGTTCTAACTACGCTTTATTTGAACACGTGGCTGTCCACACAGATGAAAATGAATTTAATAAATATTTAATAAAATAAAACCCCTCCTTTTAGCCCCGTTACAATACCCCCCCCAACGAGAGATCTTCTGTCAAAACAGAAGAAATCTCATTGCTAAACCCCTAAGAGGATCGGTGAGGATATGGTGCCAACAAACCCCCATTAGTTTTTATACATCATGGGTAAACTACCCCCCCGGCTCGGCGACGTTGGCTCCACCTGAACGAGATTACTGGACTTCTCTATTTGAGATTCCAACACCATAACATCGAGCAGACACGCACAACAGCGCACCTAACCTTCTAACATGCCGCCCCAAAATCCAAACCCCTGGTCTTACACCATGCCAGATCCTCAACCGATATGTTCCCCCTTACCATGCACACTAGGCTGCCTTTAGCAGTTACTGGGCTTGTACACACACTTATTACTACATTTTTCAAATTCAAAATATTTATCGTTAAATCAAACTCATTTAAGTGACTTCCTAAAATCAAAAAATCTGTTACATAATTCACCACTCTATTAATTCTCTTCATTATTATTCATAATCAGAAAAACAAATAAATTGAACATCTAACTACACATGAACTCATTTATGCTAACCTTGGATTAGACATGCATACTAAACAATACAATTCAATAAAAAACACTAGTAATACACCTAAACAATAATACACTTAAAACTCAAAACATCAATTAGATGGCAGGCACAGAAAATCTTCTTTCCCCCCCCAAAAAAATTTAAATTTATTAAAATATACTTTTCTCAATATTCAGAAAATTTGAAATTATTTAAATCAATCAAACAACAAAATTTGCCTCACTTCATTGCCAAAACTGGTCTAGTTTATAACATCAACCATCAGCTGATCAAACTGGGTCAAGTCCACAACCTTGACCTACATAGGTTATACATAGGCTACATCATAAAATACCTTAAACATCTTTAAAATTTTTATCTTCAACCATAATAAAATAAGACATTTAAAATTAACATAGTTATTATTACAATTACCAATAAAATTGACATTTAAATTAATCAAAATTTACATATTTATTGCTCCAATTAGTTTCAACTCCTACTAAAATCTGTCACTTGTCTCCATTAATTTTATGTTTTTACTATGACTCTCTTTCTTTAACATTCTCAATAAATTTGGGTGATTTAATTATTCACAATAACTTGATTTACCACTTGGCATGTATACACGTATAATCTTCCCCCTCTGACTCTAATATCACTGACAGCTTCCACTAACATGACACCCATCTCTATCAAAACATCTATCAAACACTCTCTAAACCCAACTTACTACTCAACTCAATTCGCATCATTCTACCCTTATAAAAAAAATACTCTCTATCCCTTTGTACTCAGGACGTGTGTTTCCCCTCCCAAAGCTCATTCCCTTATGTTGGTTCCTGGACTTTCCTAGGCAACCCTTTCCGGCGCTAAACGGTCCCTTCCCGTCCCAACACCTTTCGTTGCGGACTCCTACCACACCACCCCCTCTTACAAAATTCCCATCAACTCTAATTACTCTCCCAATACAATACTCTCATTTACAAAATATCTCCATTTATTTATTACATCAATATCACTCAATACGCTACAAATTCCCCATAGCTACTGTGTCACTATTACTACTTCTCAAAATCTATCTTACATTTATTCACAACAATATTTATTCATCTCTAGTACCCCTTTAAACTCAACATGGACTGATCTACATGTCCTAACAAAATATTACTCACCCAAAATCTCCCATCTACTATCTTTTACACATCATTTAAAATTCTTAACTATATCAAATTACTTCCATCGTTTAAATCAAAATCTTTTAACACATTAAAATCATTATATTCAAACATTAGTTACCTTGGAAATTTGCAAACAATTTATAAGTGACATTCTACAGCGGATCAGCTGATTTTCTTAGCGAGGTGAATGACCTTACTATAAACATATTTCAAAATTATACAAATTACATATTTTATCAACACTTACCTCTAACACAATAAAATTAATGACCCACTAAAACATGATAACCAAAATATGATAAACATCTACAGTATCCATTTTCTCAAATCAAAACAATTAGTTAATTACTTCAAGAGCGAGTCGTCATTGTTAAGTTACAAAATTTTAATTCGTTGCTCCCCTGAGCAACCTCCCTGCCACACACTATTGTTTTTGCTGGTGGACTGTTGCGTCCATTTGCTTCCACAAGGACGGCATTGGTGGAGGAATTTATCATCTCCGTGTCCTTGCTTCAGCGTTACATTTTAAATTTATTTAGATATCATATCTGTGTTATATATTTACATGCCCTTAAAACGGGTCTACCACCTGGCCTTGCTGTTCCTACTCGAACAGAGTGGCAGCCGCTGTTCCATAGTTCTGGGGATTTCCCCTAAATTCACCCCCCATCAATTTCAAATATACACCAATTTCAATCCAGCTATGGTCAAGGTTCTTAATTTATGGCCATAGCTGACCGCTGTCCAAAACCACGATTAGTGCTGGTAAGGCAGTAATCGCCCGAAAAGTCGGGGAAATCAACTCTAAATTCAAACATGTTCTCTACATCATTAATATACACGGCACGGCAATCTATCAGGATATAATATAAAATTATATAAAAGGGTGTGCCGTGTATTTTACGCCATCTTGGCCTCCGATGGAGGTAACACTCTTGGTCACCCCCAACCCTTATCGCTATCTACCGTGGCACATGCTACCACTGTACCAGCCACTTACTAACTAAACTAACCCGTCTACATTTGCAGTTTCTGCACTCCCTAAGTATAGCACTTCTATTAACACCACTCAACCCCCCAAAATTACCCACATATCTTGTATGACAACATAACATAACATAATAAACAAATAGACATTAACCTTGATCAAACAAACAAACAATTCTCTTTTAAATAATTTATACAGAAAATTATAAACATTATTACTTGAAATTTTTATTAACTCTTTAATATATCATCGTTTCATTATTTATCACTTACTACAATCAGATTCCTCCAAAATTTCAAAATTTATTATTAACATTTATTTTATCTCATATTTCAGTTATTACTACCTCTTTGACTGTGGTTTCTAGTTAGTACAATTATCTCAAATTAGTTTCATCCTTAAGTTTAAAATTTTTTCAACACCTGTAAACATTTTACACTATCTAATTTGTATTATAAAATTTATACTCACAGTACCTTCTGAAACATTTTAACAACAATGTTATTCCATACTAAACAATTTCACATTTACTTATTTATTAATTATCAAATTCCCATCTCATAAAATAATTTCAATTTATCATTATATAACATCTTAAATCAGTCAAAAATATTTAAACATCTTCAATTATTTTAATTAACTCAATTATTGAAAACACAACATTTTTAATTACTCTCACCAATTACAATAATTACAATTCATTTGTTATCCTCTTCCAAATTATTTTGTTATTTATTTAGACTGCAAAATATTATTATTATTATCACAACAATTACCTACACCCATTGTTTACATTATATACTTGTTACAATACACACACAGTTAATTTCACTAAAATTATTTACAATTCTTCATCATTAATTATTCAATTTTATCACACTTCATTTCCAAAAGCAGCAAGTCAGAACCATAAATCAAAATATTTAAAATGTCCATTTATTAAGTTTATGTTCAGCCTCCATCATCGAATAATAGTCTGGGTTTCACATAATATTTTTCAATTTTATTTACGTACCTCATATGGCTATCCTGTGTGTAATAACCATAAAATTTTAGTTTATTAATTTTACCACAATAATCATACATAGGGTTACTTCCCATTATAATTATTTTATCATAAACCAAGTCAACGCTATTTATTTCTGTCCAGTCTCCATCAGTAGTTATATTCAATATAAGGTCAGTTATTTTCTCATTCATTACAACATAAGGTATATTATTATTATTTAAATAGGTGTCATCAAAACAATTCTCAATCTCTACTCTACAAAGTAAGTATTTCATATCATTTATCTTTATCACTTCTAACATCTCTTTCAACTCATTATAATTTCTCTTCAACTTATATACTTCTATCTCTCTATCAATACACAACTCTCTATCTAACTCTCTCTCACCATAACACCATATCACACTTTCAACACCATCCCACACAGAGGGTACTAACTCATACAAAGAGGGGGAACAACTCAAATCTTCCACTAACAAGGGACTCTTGCCCTTCAACAATAACATTTGTGAACATCTTGGTTCATCATAAATATGGGGAAAATTTACCCTCTGCCCTACATACTCATCTAATCTCTCTTGCCACTCTTTCTCTAATTCATCAACACTAATTACTACTCCATTACAACCTATTACTCTCTCTCTCTCTCACTCACTATCTCTATCTCATCACTATTCAATATTTTATTCTCTTCCACTATTTTGTCATTATTAATATTCATAACATTGTCATCTAACTTTTTATTCATTATCTGCTCTAATTTTCTGTCTAGATTTTTATTCACTTCGTTAACTAGTTTCTCACAATTATTATTTATAGAATTTATTACCTGTTCTTTCATAGTATTCAGATTTGTATTAATTACATTCATTCGCTCATTCAGCTTGACATTCTGTTGTTTAATTTCATCTCTAATTTCGTCAAACTTACTATTTTGTATGTCTAATTTAATATTTTGTTCATTGAATCTATTGTTTTGTTCATCTAATTTCTCACTGACACTACTTTTAATTTCTTTGATATCGTTTTTCTGTTCATGAATATCCATTGATATGGTTCTTAATATACTCATTATATCATCATTTAATTTATTACATTTTGTTGAGGTGGGAGTTAACTGTATTCCCGAATCCTCTGTTATATTTGTTTCATCCGTACTACTTTTACTCATCGTTTTGTCGTCTTGACCTACATTCGGAGTTGAATGTACTTCAAGGCTACTCATAACAGCTGATTCATTAAATTCAGCCATTTCACTTACCGTACTTTCATTATTCTCTGACATTTTTGAATTGTAAATTTATCACATTTATTTTATTATACTGTATTTTAACACTTCTTATTTTACACACCTTAGGTATTCATTAGGTCTTAGTTACATATAACCTAATTTTTTGTATTTTTTACGTATTCTTAACTCAACCCCAAATCACGCTTGCATCTGTTGTAGGTGTGGAATTTTAATACAATTCAATTAATAAAATTAGTCCCTTTCGTGGCGCCATTGTTATATTATATTAAATACAAATAAATAAAGTCCCTAGTTCTGGGCGACATTGTTACGTTAATTACCCTTTATACCCATACAAATACAAATAAATAAAATTATCTATCTTCCACCTACCTTATATTTTGCCCTCTCATCCCAGAATCCGTCACACGACCGTCAAGATGCAAGAGTGATTTAAAGGTTGTGTTAATAATAGACGCAACTCGCATTTATAAAGACAAACAAATTAAATTTTATTTTATTCTTAAATTTTCAAAACTTCAAATTATTTTGTTCATTCTTATATCTTTTAAATCAGTTATTACCTTTAGCACAATTTGAAATAAACACAACTTTCTTGGAATATTTACGACATGATTGGGTTACAATTACAATTACGATTACAATATTACACTTAACATCTTACCTTACATTGGCCGCCCAGCCTGCTCGCACTCACATTCATTCCATTATAAAATAAAATAAACCCCCTTTCTATTTATTTAAAACCATCATTTAATACATTATGCAATACCTGTGCCGGCAACGTGGGGTTCCTCCGAACTCGTGGCTTTTCACTTATGAATTTAGTTGTGGGTCCGAAAATAGTTTATAATTTGTTCTTCTTCTGTCGAAACCATCCGCACTTCTTCATTTTAGACTAAATACACTCACTTTTACTTGATAATGAAAATGTGTTAATGAGCCCCGTTGGGCGGCTACCTGGCCAGGTAAGCATCAGTGAGAAACTGGGCAGAGCATTCACCAAATCCCTTCCATTTGCAATTCTTCGACAAGGCGGAAACCAATGCCTTATGCGTTAAAGTCATAGCTGTGGCGCATTCAACTAGTGCAAACTCCTGTGTACTGGACGTTGACGATATTTGGTATCCAGTGGTTTACGTCACTGTAGTGGGCGTGACTTAAACTTATATCCTCCAGCTCGGACCATGTGCGAACAAAACCTTCGTCTCCAAGCCATATTGTTTTACCAATTTGGCGTCAGTTGCGCACCTGCTGGAGTTAGCGCGCTTGTGTGCGGGTGTCACACAGCATCAAAATTCCAAGAATTGTATCACTGTTAACAGCACGACATTCCATTGCCTTGGCATCACCTCACAAGTCCTTTGTTCTAACTACGCTTTATTTGAACACGTGGCTGTCCACACAGATGAATATGAATTTAATAAATATTTAATAAAATAAAACCCCTCCTTTTAGCCCCGTTACAATACCCCCCCAACGAGAGATCTTCTGTCAAAACAGAAGAAATCTCATTGCTAAACCCCTAAGAGGATCGGTGAGGATATGGTGCCAACAAACCCCCATTAGTTTTTATACATCATGGGTAAACTACCCCCCCCCGGCTCGGCGACGTTGGCTGCACCTGAACGAGATTACTGGACTTCTCTATTTGAGATTCCAACACCATAACATCGAGCAGACACGCACAACAGCGCACCTAACCTTCTAACATGCCGCCCCAAAATCCAAACCCCTGGTCTTACACCATGCCAGATCCTCAACCGATATGTTCCCCCTTACCATGCACACTAGGCTGCCTTTAGCAGTTACTGGGCTTGTACACACACTTATTACTACATTTTTCAAATTCAAAATATTTATCGTTAAATCAAACTCATTTAAGTGACTTCCTAAAATCAAAAAATCTGTTACATAATTCACCACTCTATTAATTCTCTTCATTATTATTCATAATCAGAAAAACAAATAAATTGAACATCTAACTACACATGAACTCATTTATGCTAACCTTGGATTAGACATGCATACTAAACAATACAATTCAATAAAAAACACTAGTAATACACCTAAACAATAATACACTTAAAACTCAAAACATCAATTAGATGGCAGGCACAGAAAATCTTCTTTCCCCCCCCCAAAAAAAATTTAAATTTATTAAAATATACTTTTCTCAATATTCAGAAAATTTGAAATTATTTAAATCAATCAAACAACAAAATTTGCCTCACTTCATTGCCAAAACTGGTCTAGTTTATAACATCAACCATCAGCTGATCAAACTGGGTCAAGTCCACAACCTTGACCTACATAGGTTATACATAGGCTACATCATAAAATACCTTAAACATCTTTAAAATTTTTATCTTCAACCATAATAAAATAAGACATTTAAAATTAACATAGTTATTATTACAATTACCAATAAAATTGACATTTAAATTAATCAAAATTTACATATTTACTGCTCCAATTAGTTTCAACTCCTACTAAAATCTGTCACTTGTCTCCATTAATTTTGTTTTTACTATGACTCCCTTTCTTTAACATTCTCAATAAATTTGGGTGATTTAATTATTCACAATAACTTGATTTACCACTTGGCATGTATACACTTATAATCTTCCCCCTCTGACTAATATCACTAATAGCTTCCACTAACATGATGGCACCCATCTCTATCAAAACATCTATCAAACAATCTCTAAACCCAACTTACTACTCAACTCAATTCGCATCATTCTACCCTTATAAAAAAAATACTCTCTATCCCTTTGTACTCAGGACGTGTGTTTCCCTCCCAAAGCTCATTTCCTTATGTTGGTTCCTGGACTTTCCTAGGCAACCCTTTCCGGCGCTAAACGGTCCCTTCCCGTCCCAACACCTTTCGTTGCGGACTCCAACCACACTACCCCCTCTTACAAAATTCCCATCAACTCTAATTACTCTCCCAATACAATACTCTCATTTACAAACTATCTCCATTTATTTATTACATCAATATCACTCAATACTCTACAAATTCCCCATAGCTACTGTGTCCTATTACTACTTCTCAAATTCTATCTTACATTTATTCACAACAATATTTATTCATCTCTAGTATCCCTTTAAACTCAACATGGACTGATCTACATGTCCTAACAAAATATTACTCACCCAAAATCTCCCATCTACTATCTTTTACACATCATTTAAAATTCTTAACTATATCAAATTACTTCCATCATTTAAATCAAAATCTTTTAACACATTAAAATCATTATATTCAAACATTAGTTACCTTGGAAATTTGCAAACAATTTATAAGTGACATTCTACAGCGGATCAGCTGATTTTCTTAGCGAGGTGAATGACCTTACTATAAACATATTTCAAAATTATACAAATTACATATTTTATCAACACTTACCTCTAACACAATAAAATTAATGACCCACTAAAACATGATAACCAAAATATGATAAACATCTACAGTATCCATTTTCTCAAATCAAAACAATTAGTTAATTACTTCAAGAGCGAGTCGTCATTGTTAAGTTACAAAATTTTAATTCGTTGCTCCCCTGAGCAACCTCCCTGCCACACACTATTGTTTTTGCTGGTGGACTGTTGCGTCCATTTGCTTCCACAAGGACGGCATTGGTGGAGGAATTTATCATCTCCGTGTCCTTGCTTCAGCGTTACATTTTAAAATTATTTAGATATCATATCTGTGTTATATATTTACATGCCCTTAAAACGGGTCTACCACCTGGCCTTGCTGTTCCTACTCGAACAGAGTGGCAGCCGCTGTTCCATAGTTCCGGGGATTTCCCCTAAATTCACCCCCCATCAATTTCAAATATACACCAATTTCAAGCCAGCTATGGTCAAGGTTCTTAATTTATGGCCATAGCTGACCGCTGTCCAAAACCACGATTAGTGCTGGTAAGGCAGTAATCGCCCGAAAAGTCGGGGAAATCAACTCTAAATTCAAACATGTTCTCTACATCATTAATATACACGGCACGGCAATCTATCAGGATATAATATAAAATTATATAAAAGGGTGTGCCGTGTATTTTACGCCATCTTGGCCTCCGATGGAGGTAACACTCTTGGTCACCCCCAACCCTTATCGCTATCTACCGTGGCACATGCTACCACTGTACCAGCCACTTACTAACTAAACTAACCCGTCTACATTTGCAGTTTCTGCACTCCCTAAGTATAGCACTTCTATTAACACCACTCAACCCCCCAAAATTACCCACATATCTTGTATGACAACATAACATAACATAATAAACAAATAGACATTAACCTTGATCAAACAAACAAACAATTCTCTTTTAAATAATTTATACAGAAAATTATAAACATTATTACTTGAAATTTTTATTAACTCTTTAATATATCATCGTTTCATTATTTATCACTTACTACAATCAGATTCCTCCAAAATTTCAAAATTTATTATTAACATTTATTTTATCTCATATTTCAGTTATTACTACCTCTTTGACTGTGGTTTATAGTTAGTACAATTATCTCAAATTAGTTTCATCCTTAAGTTTAAAATTTTTTCAACACCTGTAAACATTTTACACTATCTAATTTGTATTATAAAATTTATACTCACAGTACCTTCTGAAACATTTTAACAACAATGTTATTCCATACTAAACAATTTCACATTTACTTATTTATTAATTATCAAATTCCCATCTCATAAAATAATTTCAATTTATCATTATATAACATCTTAAATCAGTCAAAAATATTTAAACATCTTCAATTATTTTAATTAACTCAATTATTGAAAACACAACATTTTTAATTACTCTCACCAATTACAATAATTACAATTCATTTGTTATCCTCTTCCAAATTATTTTGTTATTTATTTAGACTGCAAAATATTATTATTATTATCACAACAATTACCTTCACCCATTGTTTACATTATATACTTGTTACAATACACACACAGTTAATTTCACTAAAATTATTTACAATTCTTCATCATTAATTATTCAATTTTATCACACTTCATTTCCAAAAGCAGCAAGTCAGAACCATAAATCAAAATATTTAAAATGTCCATTTATTAAGTTTATGTTCAGCCTCCATCATCGAATAATAGTGTGGGTTTCACATAATATTTTTCAATTTTATTTACGTACCTCATATGGCTATCCTGTGTGTAATAACCATAAAATTTTAGTTTATTAATTTTACCACAATAATCATACATAGGGTTACTTCCCATTATAATTATTTTATCATAAACCTAGTCAACGCTATTTATTTCTGTCCAGTCTCCATCAGTAGTTATATTCAATATAAGGTCAGTTATTTTCTCATTCATTACAACATAAGGTAAATTATTATTATTTAAATAGGTGTCATCAAAACAATTCTCAATCTCTACTCTACAAAGTAAGTATTTCATATCATTTATCTTTATCACTTCTAACATCTCTTTCAACTCATTATAATTTCTCTTCAACTTATATACTTCTATCTCTCTATCAATACACAACTCTCTATCTAACTCTCTCTCACCATAACACCATATCACACTTTCAACACCATCCCACACAGAGGGTACTAACTCATACAAAAAGGGGGAACAACTCAAATCTTCCACTAACAAGGGACTCTTGCCCTTCAACAATAACATTTGTGAACATCTTGGTTCTTCATAAATATGGGGAAAATTTACCCTCTGCCCTACATACTCATCTAATCTCTCTTGCCACTCTTTCTCTAATTCATCAACACTAATTACTACTCCATTACAACCTATTACTCTCTCTCTCTCACTCACTACCTCTATCTCATCACTATTCAATATTTTATTCTCTTCCACTATTTTGTCGTTATTAATATTCATAACATTGTCATCTAACTTTTTATTCATTATCTGCTCTAATTTTCTGTCTAGATTTTTATTCACTTCGTTAACTAGTTTCTCACAATTATTATTTATAGAATTTATTACCTGTTCTTTCATATTATTCAGATTTGTATTAATTACATTCATTCGCTCATTCAGCTTGACATTCTGTTGTTTAATTTCATCTCTAATTTCGTCAAACTTACTATTTTGTATGTAAAATTTAATATTTTGTTCATTGAATCTATTGTTTTGTTCATCTAATTTCTCACTGACACTACTTTTAATTTCTTTGATTTCGTTTTTCTGTTCATGAATATCCATTGATATGGTTCTTAATATACTCATTATATCATCATTTAATTTATTACATTTTGTTGAGGTGGGAGTTAACTGTATTCCCGAATCCTCTGTTATATTTGTTTCATCCGTACTACTTTTACTCATCGTTTTGTCGTCTTGACCTACATTCGGAGTTGAATGTACTTCAAGGCTACTCATAACAGCTGATTCATTAAATTCAGCCATTTCACTTACCGTACTTTCATTATTCTCTGACATTTTTGAATTGTAAGTTTATCACATTTATTTTATTATACTGTATTTTAACACTTCTTATTTTACATACCTTAGGTATTCATTAGGTCTTAGTTACATATAACCTAATTTTTTGTATTTTTTACGTATTCTTAACTCAACCCCAAATCACGCTTGCATCTGTTGTAGGTGTGGAATTTTAATACAATTCAATTAATAAAATTAGTCCCTTTCGTGGCGCCATTGTTATATTATATTAAATACAAATAAATAAAGTCCCTAGTTCTGGGCGACATTGTTATACGTTAATTACCCTTTATACCCATACAAATACAAATAAATAAAATTATCTATCTTCCACCTACCTTATATTTTGCCCTCTCATCCCAGAATCCGTCACACGACCGTCAAGATGCAAGAGTGATTTAAAGGTTGTGTTAATAATAGACGCAACTCGCATTTATAAAGACAAACAAATTAAATTTTATTTTATTCTTAAATTTTCAAAACTTCAAATTATTTTGTTCATTCTTATATCTTTTAAATCAGTTATTACCTTTAGCACAATTTGAAATAAACACAACTTTCTTGGAATATTTACGACATGATTGGGTTACAATTACAATTACGATTACAATATTACACTTAACATCTTACCTTACATTGGCCACCCAGCCTGCGCGCACTCAAATTCATTCCATTATAAAATAAAATAAACCCCCTTTCTATTTATTTAAAACCATCATTTAATACATTATGCAATACCTGTGCCGGCAACGTGGGGTTCCTCCGAACTCGTGGCTTTTCACTTATGAATTTAGTTGTGGGTCCGAAAATAGTTTATAATTTGTTCTTCTTCTGTCGAAACCATCCGCACTTCTTCATTTTAGACTAAATACACTCACTTTTACTTGATAATGAAAATGTGTTAATGAGCCCCGTTGGGCGGCTACCTGGCCAGGTAAGCATCAGTGAGAAACTGGGCAGAGCATTCACCAAATCCCTTCCACTTGCAATTCTTCGACAAGGCGGAAACCAATGCCTTATGCGTTAAAGTCATAGCTGTGGCGCATTCAACTAGTGCAAACTCCTGTGTACTGGACGTTGACGATATTTGGTATCCAGTGGTTTACGTCACTGTAGTGGGCGTGACTTAAACTTATATCCTCCAGCTCGGACCATGTGCGAACAAAACCTTCGTCTCCAAGCCATATTGTTTTACCAATTTGGCGTCAGTTGCGCACCTGCTGGAGTTAGCGCGCTTGTGTGCGGGTGTCACACAGCATCAAAATTCCAAGAATTGTATCACTGTTAACAGCACGACATTCCATTGCCTTGGCATCACCTCACAAGTCCTTTGTTCTAACTACGCTTTATTTGAACACGTGGCTGTCCACACAGATGAAAATGAATTTAATAAATATTTAATAAAATAAAACCCCTCCTTTTAGCCCCGTTACAATACCCCCCCAACGAGAGATCTTCTGTCAAAACAGAAGAAATCTCATTGCTAAACCCCTAAGAGGATCGGTGAGGATATGGTGCCAACAAACCCCCATTAGTTTTTATACATCATGGGTAAACTACCCCCCCGGCTCGGCGACGTTGGCTGCACCTGAACGAGATTACTGGACTTCTCTATTTGAGATTCCAACACCATAACATCGAGCAGACACGCACAACAGCGCACCTAACCTTCTAACATGCCGCCCCAAAATCCAAACCCCTGGTCTTACACCATGCCAGATCCTCAACCGATATGTTCCCCCTTACCATGCACACTAGGCTGCCTTTAGCAGTTACTGGGCTTGTACACACACTTATTACTACATTTTTCAAATTCAAAATATTTATCGTTAAATCAAACTCATTTAAGTGACTTCCTAAAATCAAAAAATCTGTTACATAATTCACCACTCTATTAATTCTCTTCATTATTATTCATAATCAGAAAAACAAATAAATTGAACATCTAACTACACATGAACTCATTTATGCTAACCTTGGATTAGACATGCATACTAAACAATACAATTCAATAAAAAACACTAGTAATACACCTAAACAATAATACACTTAAAACTCAAAACATCAATTAGATGGCAGGCACAGAAAATCTTCTTTCCCCCCCCAAAAAAATTTAAATTTATTAAAATATACTTTTCTCAATATTCAGAAAATTTGAAATTATTTAAATCAATCAAACAACAAAATTTGCCTCACTTCATTGCCAAAACTGGTCTAGTTTATAACATCAACCATCAGCTGATCAAACTGGGTCAAGTCCACAACCTTGACCTACATAGGTTATACATAGGCTACATCATAAAATACCTTAAACATCTTTAAAATTTTTATCTTCAACCATAATAAAATAAGACATTTAAAATTAACATAGTTATTATTACAATTACCAATAAAATTGACATTTAAATTAATCAAAATTTACATATTTACTGCTCCAATTAGTTTCAACTCCTACTAAAATCTGTCACTTGTCTCCATTAATTTTGTTTTTACTATGACTCCCTTTCTTTAACATTCTCAATAAATTTGGGTGATTTAATTATTCACAATAACTTGATTTACCACTTGGCATGTATACACTTATAATCTTCCCCCTCTGACTAATATCACTAATAGCTTCCACTAACATGATGGCACCCATCTCTATCAAAACATCTATCAAACAATCTCTAAACCCAACTTACTACTCAACTCAATTCGCATCATTCTACCCTTATAAAAAAAATACTCTCTATCCCTTTGTACTCAGGACGTGTGTTTCCCTCCCAAAGCTCATTTCCTTATGTTGGTTCCTGGACTTTCCTAGGCAACCCTTTCCGGCGCTAAACGGTCCCTTCCCGTCCCAACACCTTTCGTTGCGGACTCCAACCACACTACCCCCTCTTACAAAATTCCCATCAACTCTAATTACTCTCCCAATACAATACTCTCATTTACAAACTATCTCCATTTATTTATTACATCAATATCACTCAATACTCTACAAATTCCCCATAGCTACTGTGTCCTATTACTACTTCTCAAATTCTATCTTACATTTATTCACAACAATATTTATTCATCTCTAGTATCCCTTTAAACTCAACATGGACTGATCTACATGTCCTAACAAAATATTACTCACCCAAAATCTCCCATCTACTATCTTTTACACATCATTTAAAATTCTTAACTATATCAAATTACTTCCATCATTTAAATCAAAATCTTTTAACACATTAAAATCATTATATTCAAACATTAGTTACCTTGGAAATTTGCAAACAATTTATAAGTGACATTCTACAGCGGATCAGCTGATTTTCTTAGCGAGGTGAATGACCTTACTATAAACATATTTCAAAATTATACAAATTACATATTTTATCAACACTTACCTCTAACACAATAAAATTAATGACCCACTAAAACATGATAACCAAAATATGATAAACATCTACAGTATCCATTTTCTCAAATCAAAACAATTAGTTAATTACTTCAAGAGCGAGTCGTCATTGTTAAGTTACAAAATTTTAATTCGTTGCTCCCCTGAGCAACCTCCCTGCCACACACTATTGTTTTTGCTGGTGGACTGTTGCGTCCATTTGCTTCCACAAGGACGGCATTGGTGGAGGAATTTATCATCTCCGTGTCCTTGCTTCAGCGTTACATTTTAAAATTATTTAGATATCATATCTGTGTTATATATTTACATGCCCTTAAAACGGGTCTACCACCTGGCCTTGCTGTTCCTACTCGAACAGAGTGGCAGCCGCTGTTCCATAGTTCCGGGGATTTCCCCTAAATTCACCCCCCATCAATTTCAAATATACACCAATTTCAAGCCAGCTATGGTCAAGGTTCTTAATTTATGGCCATAGCTGACCGCTGTCCAAAACCACGATTAGTGCTGGTAAGGCAGTAATCGCCCGAAAAGTCGGGGAAATCAACTCTAAATTCAAACATGTTCTCTACATCATTAATATACACGGCACGGCAATCTATCAGGATATAATATAAAATTATATAAAAGGGTGTGCCGTGTATTTTACGCCATCTTGGCCTCCGATGGAGGTAACACTCTTGGTCACCCCCAACCCTTATCGCTATCTACCGTGGCACATGCTACCACTGTACCAGCCACTTACTAACTAAACTAACCCGTCTACATTTGCAGTTTCTGCACTCCCTAAGTATAGCACTTCTATTAACACCACTCAACCCCCCAAAATTACCCACATATCTTGTATGACAACATAACATAACATAATAAACAAATAGACATTAACCTTGATCAAACAAACAAACAATTCTCTTTTAAATAATTTATACAGAAAATTATAAACATTATTACTTGAAATTTTTATTAACTCTTTAATATATCATCGTTTCATTATTTATCACTTACTACAATCAGATTCCTCCAAAATTTCAAAATTTATTATTAACATTTATTTTATCTCATATTTCAGTTATTACTACCTCTTTGACTGTGGTTTATAGTTAGTACAATTATCTCAAATTAGTTTCATCCTTAAGTTTAAAATTTTTTCAACACCTGTAAACATTTTACACTATCTAATTTGTATTATAAAATTTATACTCACAGTACCTTCTGAAACATTTTAACAACAATGTTATTCCATACTAAACAATTTCACATTTACTTATTTATTAATTATCAAATTCCCATCTCATAAAATAATTTCAATTTATCATTATATAACATCTTAAATCAGTCAAAAATATTTAAACATCTTCAATTATTTTAATTAACTCAATTATTGAAAACACAACATTTTTAATTACTCTCACCAATTACAATAATTACAATTCATTTGTTATCCTCTTCCAAATTATTTTGTTATTTATTTAGACTGCAAAATATTATTATTATTATCACAACAATTACCTTCACCCATTGTTTACATTATATACTTGTTACAATACACACACAGTTAATTTCACTAAAATTATTTACAATTCTTCATCATTAATTATTCAATTTTATCACACTTCATTTCCAAAAGCAGCAAGTCAGAACCATAAATCAAAATATTTAAAATGTCCATTTATTAAGTTTATGTTCAGCCTCCATCATCGAATAATAGTGTGGGTTTCACATAATATTTTTCAATTTTATTTACGTACCTCATATGGCTATCCTGTGTGTAATAACCATAAAATTTTAGTTTATTAATTTTACCACAATAATCATACATAGGGTTACTTCCCATTATAATTATTTTATCATAAACCTAGTCAACGCTATTTATTTCTGTCCAGTCTCCATCAGTAGTTATATTCAATATAAGGTCAGTTATTTTCTCATTCATTACAACATAAGGTAAATTATTATTATTACATAGGTGTCATCAAAACAATTCTCAATCTCTACTCTACAAAGTAAGTATTTCATATCATTTATCTTTATCACTTCTAACATCTCTTTCAACTCATTATAATTTCTCTTCAACTTATATACTTCTATCTCTCTATCAATACACAACTCTCTATCTAACTCTCTCTCACCATAACACCATATCACACTTTCAACACCATCCCACACAGAGGGTACTAACTCATACAAAAAGGGGGAACAACTCAAATCTTCCACTAACAAGGGACTCTTGCCCTTCAACAATAACATTTGTGAACATCTTGGTTCTTCATAAATATGGGGAAAATTTACCCTCTGCCCTACATACTCATCTAATCTCTCTTGCCACTCTTTCTCTAATTCATCAACACTAATTACTACTCCATTACAACCTATTACTCTCTCTCTCTCACTCACTACCTCTATCTCATCACTATTCAATATTTTATTCTCTTCCACTATTTTGTCGTTATTAATATTCATAACATTGTCATCTAACTTTTTATTCATTATCTGCTCTAATTTTCTGTCTAGATTTTTATTCACTTCGTTAACTAGTTTCTCACAATTATTATTTATAGAATTTATTACCTGTTCTTTCATATTATTCAGATTTGTATTAATTACATTCATTCGCTCATTCAGCTTGACATTCTGTTGTTTAATTTCATCTCTAATTTCGTCAAACTTACTATTTTGTATGTCAAATTTAATATTTTGTTCATTGAATCTATTGTTTTGTTCATCTAATTTCTCACTGACACTACTTTTAATTTCTTTGATTTCGTTTTTCTGTTCATGAATATCCATTGATATGGTTCTTAATATACTCATTATATCATCATTTAATTTATTACATTTTGTTGAGGTGGGAGTTAACTGTATTCCCGAATCCTCTGTTATATTTGTTTCATCCGTACTACTTTTACTCATCGTTTTGTCGTCTTGACCTACATTCGGAGTTGAATGTACTTCAAGGCTACTCATAACAGCTGATTCATTAAATTCAGCCATTTCACTTACCGTACTTTCATTATTCTCTGACATTTTTGAATTGTAAGTTTATCACATTTATTTTATTATACTGTATTTTAACACTTCTTATTTTACATACCTTAGGTATTCATTAGGTCTTAGTTACATATAACCTAATTTTTTGTATTTTTTACGTATTCTTAACTCAACCCCAAATCACGCTTGCATCTGTTGTAGGTGTGGAATTTTAATACAATTCAATTAATAAAATTAGTCCCTTTCGTGGCGCCATTGTTATATTATATTAAATACAAATAAATAAAGTCCCTAGTTCTGGGCGACATTGTTATACGTTAATTACCCTTTATACCCATACAAATACAAATAAATAAAATTATCTATCTTCCACCTACCTTATATTTTGCCCTCTCATCCCAGAATCCGTCACACGACCGTCAAGATGCAAGAGTGATTTAAAGGTTGTGTTAATAATAGACGCAACTCGCATTTATAAAGACAAACAAATTAAATTTTATTTTATTCTTAAATTTTCAAAACTTCAAATTATTTTGTTCATTCTTATATCTTTTAAATCAGTTATTACCTTTAGCACAATTTGAAATAAACACAACTTTCTTGGAATATTTACGACATGATTGGGTTACAATTACAATTACGATTACAATATTACACTTAACATCTTACCTTACATTGGCCACCCAGCCTGCGCGCACTCAAATTCATTCCATTATAAAATAAAATAAACCCCCTTTCTATTTATTTAAAACCATCATTTAATACATTATGCAATACCTGTGCCGGCAACGTGGGGTTCCTCCGAACTCGTGGCTTTTCACTTATGAATTTAGTTGTGGGTCCGAAAATAGTTTATAATTTGTTCTTCTTCTGTCGAAACCATCCGCACTTCTTCATTTTAGACTAAATACACTCACTTTTACTTGATAATGAAAATGTGTTAATGAGCCCCGTTGGGCGGCTACCTGGCCAGGTAAGCATCAGTGAGAAACTGGGCAGAGCATTCACCAAATCCCTTCCACTTGCAATTCTTCGACAAGGCGGAAACCAATGCCTTATGCGTTAAAGTCATAGCTGTGGCGCATTCAACTAGTGCAAACTCCTGTGTACTGGACGTTGACGATATTTGGTATCCAGTGGTTTACGTCACTGTAGTGGGCGTGACTTAAACTTATATCCTCCAGCTCGGACCATGTGCGAACAAAACCTTCGTCTCCAAGCCATATTGTTTTACCAATTTGGCGTCAGTTGCGCACCTGCTGGAGTTAGCGCGCTTGTGTGCGGGTGTCACACAGCATCAAAATTCCAAGAATTGTATCACTGTTAACAGCACGACATTCCATTGCCTTGGCATCACCTCACAAGTCCTTTGTTCTAACTACGCTTTATTTGAACACGTGGCTGTCCACACAGATGAAAATGAATTTAATAAATATTTAATAAAATAAAACCCCTCCTTTTAGCCCCGTTACAATACCCCCCCAACGAGAGATCTTCTGTCAAAACAGAAGAAATCTCATTGCTAAACCCCTAAGAGGATCGGTGAGGATATGGTGCCAACAAACCCCCATTAGTTTTTATACATCATGGGTAAACTACCCCCCCGGCTCGGCGACGTTGGCTGCACCTGAACGAGATTACTGGACTTCTCTATTTGAGATTCCAACACCATAACATCGAGCAGACACGCACAACAGCGCACCTAACCTTCTAACATGCCGCCCCAAAATCCAAACCCCTGGTCTTACACCATGCCAGATCCTCAACCGATATGTTCCCCCTTACCATGCACACTAGGCTGCCTTTAGCAGTTACTGGGCTTGTACACACACTTATTACTACATTTTTCAAATTCAAAATATTTATCGTTAAATCAAACTCATTTAAGTGACTTCCTAAAATCAAAAAATCTGTTACATAATTCACCACTCTATTAATTCTCTTCATTATTATTCATAATCAGAAAAACAAATAAATTGAACATCTAACTACACATGAACTCATTTATGCTAACCTTGGATTAGACATGCATACTAAACAATACAATTCAATAAAAAACACTAGTAATACACCTAAACAATAATACACTTAAAACTCAAAACATCAATTAGATGGCAGGCACAGAAAATCTTCTTTCCCCCCCCAAAAAAATTTAAATTTATTAAAATATACTTTTCTCAATATTCAGAAAATTTGAAATTATTTAAATCAATCAAACAACAAAATTTGCCTCACTTCATTGCCAAAACTGGTCTAGTTTATAACATCAACCATCAGCTGATCAAACTGGGTCAAGTCCACAACCTTGACCTACATAGGTTATACATAGGCTACATCATAAAATACCTTAAACATCTTTAAAATTTTTATCTTCAACCATAATAAAATAAGACATTTAAAATTAACATAGTTATTATTACAATTACCAATAAAATTGACATTTAAATTAATCAAAATTTACATATTTACTGCTCCAATTAGTTTCAACTCCTACTAAAATCTGTCACTTGTCTCCATTAATTTTGTTTTTACTATGACTCCCTTTCTTTAACATTCTCAATAAATTTGGGTGATTTAATTATTCACAATAACTTGATTTACCACTTGGCATGTATACACTTATAATCTTCCCCCTCTGACTAATATCACTAATAGCTTCCACTAACATGATGGCACCCATCTCTATCAAAACATCTATCAAACAATCTCTAAACCCAACTTACTACTCAACTCAATTCGCATCATTCTACCCTTATAAAAAAAATACTCTCTATCCCTTTGTACTCAGGACGTGTGTTTCCCTCCCAAAGCTCATTTCCTTATGTTGGTTCCTGGACTTTCCTAGGCAACCCTTTCCGGCGCTAAACGGTCCCTTCCCGTCCCAACACCTTTCGTTGCGGACTCCAACCACACTACCCCCTCTTACAAAATTCCCATCAACTCTAATTACTCTCCCAATACAATACTCTCATTTACAAACTATCTCCATTTATTTATTACATCAATATCACTCAATACTCTACAAATTCCCCATAGCTACTGTGTCCTATTACTACTTCTCAAATTCTATCTTACATTTATTCACAACAATATTTATTCATCTCTAGTACCCCTTTAAACTCAACATGGACTGATCTACATGTTCTAACAAAATATTACTCACCCAAAATCTCCCATCTACTATCTTTTACACATCATTTAAAATTCTTAACTATATCAAATTACTTCCATCATTTAAATCAAAATCTTTTAACACATTAAAATCATTATATTCAAACATTAGTTACCTTGGAAATTTGCAAACAATTTATAAGTGACATTCTACAGCGGATCAGCTGATTTTCTTAGCGAGGTGAATGACCTTACTATAAACATATTTCAAAATTATATAAATTACATATTTTATCAACACTTACCTCTAACACAATAAAATTAATGACCCACTAAAACATGATAACCAAAATATGATAAACATCTACAGTATCCATTTTCTCAAATCAAAACAATTAGTTAATTACTTCAAGAGCGAGTCGTCATTGTTAAGTTACAAAATTTTAATTCGTTGCTCCCCTGAGCAACCTCCCTGCCACACACTATTGTTTTTGCTGGTGGACTGTTGCGTCCATTTGCTTCCACAAGGACGGCATTGGTGGAGGAATTTATCATCTCCGTGTCCTTGCTTCAGCGTTACATTTTAAAATTATTTAGATATCATATCTGTGTTATATATTTACATGCCCTTAAAACGGGTCTACCACCTGGCCTTGCTGTTCCTACTCGAACAGAGTGGCAGCCGCTGTTCCATAGTTCCGGGGATTTCCCCTAAATTCACCCCCCATCAATTTCAAATATACACCAATTTCAAGCCAGCTATGGTCAAGGTTCTTAATTTATGGCCATAGCTGACCGCTGTCCAAAACCACGATTAGTGCTGGTAAGGCAGTAATCGCCCGAAAAGTCGGGGAAATCAACTCTAAATTCAAACATGTTCTCTACATCATTAATATACACGGCACGGCAATCTATCAGGATATAATATAAAATTATATAAAAGGGTGTGCCGTGTATTTTACGCCATCTTGGCCTCCGATGGAGGTAACACTCTTGGTCACCCCCAACCCTTATCGCTATCTACCGTGGCACATGCTACCACTGTACCAGCCACTTACTAACTAAACTAACCCGTCTACATTTGCAGTTTCTGCACTCCCTAAGTATAGCACTTCTATTAACACCACTCAACCCCCCAAAATTACCCACATATCTTGTATGACAACATAACATAACATAATAAACAAATAGACATTAACCTTGATCAAACAAACAAACAATTCTCTTTTAAATAATTTATACAGAAAATTATAAACATTATTACTTGAAATTTTTATTAACTCTTTAATATATCATCGTTTCATTATTTATCACTTACTACAATCAGATTCCTCCAAAATTTCAAAATTTATTATTAACATTTATTTTATCTCATATTTCAGTTATTACTACCTCTTTGACTGTGGTTTCTAGTTAGTACAATTATCTCAAATTAGTTTCATCCTTAAGTTTAAAATTTTTTCAACACCTGTAAACATTTTACACTATCTAATTTGTATTATAAAATTTATACTCACAGTACCTTCTGAAACATTTTAACAACAATGTTATTCCATACTAAACAATTTCACATTTACTTATTTATTAATTATCAAATTCCCATCTCATAAAATAATTTCAATTTATCATTATATAACATCTTAAATCAGTCAAAAATATTTAAACATCTTCAATTATTTTAATTAACTCAATTATTGAAAACACAACATTTTTAATTACTCTCACCAATTACAATAATTACAATTCATTTGTTATCCTCTTCCAAATTATTTTGTTATTTATTTAGACTGCAAAATATTATTATTATTATCACAACAATTTCCTTCACCCATTGTTTACATTATATACTTGTTACAATACACACACAGTTAATTTCACTAAAATTATTTACAATTCTTCATCATTAATTATTCAATTTTATCACACTTCATTTCCAAAAGCAGCAAGTCAGAACCATAAATCAAAATATTTAAAATGTCCATTTATTAAGTTTATGTTCAGCCTCCATCATCGAATAATAGTGTGGGTTTCACATAATATTTTTCAATTTTATTTACGTACCTCATATGGCTATCCTGTGTGTAATAACCATAAAATTTTAGTTTATTAATTTTACCACAATAATCATACATAGGGTTACTTCCCATTATAATTATTTTATCATAAACCTAGTCAACGCTATTTATTTCTGTCCAGTCTCCATCAGTAGTTATATTCAATATAAGGTCAGTTATTTTCTCATTCATTACAACATAAGGTAAATTATTATTATTTAAATAGGTGTCATCAAAACAATTCTCAATCTCTACTCTACAAAGTAAGTATTTCATATCATTTATCTTTATCACTTCTAACATCTCTTTCAACTCATAATTTCTCTTCAACTTATATACTTCTATCTCTCTATCAATACACAACTCTCTATCTAACTCTCTCTCACCATAACACCATATCACACTTTCAACACCATCCCACACAGAGGGTACTAACTCATACAAAAAGGGGGAAAACTCAAATCTTCCACTAACAAGGGACTCTTGCCCTTCAACAATAACATTTGTGAACATCTTGGTTCTTCATAAATATGGGGAAAATTTACCCTCTGCCCTACATACTCATCTAATCTCTCTTGCCACTCTTTCTCTAATTCATCAACACTAATTACTACTCCATTACAACCTATTACTCTCTCTCTCTCACTCACTATCTCTATCTCATCACTATTCAATATTTTATTCTCTTCCACTATTTTGTCGTTATTAATATTCATAACATTGTCATCTAACTTTTTATTCATTATCTGCTCTAATTTTCTGTCTAGATTTTTATTCACTTCGTTAACTAGTTTCTCACAATTATTATTTATAGAATTTATTACCTGTTCTTTCATATTATTCAGATTTGTATTAATTACATTCATTCGCTCATTCAGCTTGACATTCTGTTGTTTAATTTCATCTCTAATTTCATCAAACTTACTATTTTGTATGTCAAATTTAATATTTTGTTCATTGAATCTATTGTTTTGTTCATCTAATTTCTCACTGACACTACTTTTAATTTCTTTGATTTCGTTTTTCTGTTCATGAATATCCATTGATATGGTTCTTAATATACTCATTATATCATCATTTAATTTATTACATTTTGTTGAGGTGGGAGTTAACTGTATTCCCGAATCCTCTGTTATATTTGTTTCATCCGTACTACTTTTACTCATCGTTTTGTCGTCTTGACCTACATTCGGAGTTGAATGTACTTCAAGGCTACTCATAACAGCTGATTCATTAAATTCAGCCATTTCACTTACCGTACTTTCATTATTCTCTGACATTTTTGAATTGTAAATTTATCACATTTATTTTATTATACTGTATTTTAACACTTCTTATTTTACATACCTTAGGTATTCATTAGGTCTTAGTTACATATAACCTAAGTTTTTGTATTTTTTACGTATTCTTAACTCAACCCCAAATCACGCTTGCATCTGTTGTAGGTGTGGAATTTTAATACAATTCAATTAATAAAATTCGTCCCTTTCGTGGCGCCATTGTTATATTATATTAAATACAAATAAATAAAGTCCCTAGTTCTGGGCGACATTGTTACGTTAATTACCCTTTATACCCATACAAATACAAATAAATAAAATTATCTATCTTCCACCTACCTTATATTTTGCCCTCTCATCCCAGAATCCGTCACACGACCGTCGAGATGCAAGAGTGATTTAAAGGTTGTGTTAATAATAGACGCAACTCGCATTTATAAAGACAAACAAATTAAATTTTATTTTATTCTTAAATTTTCAAAACTTCAAATTATTTTGTTCATTCTTATATCTTTTAAATCAGTTATTACCTTTAGCACAATTTGAAATAAACACAACTTTCTTGGAATATTTACGACATGATTGGGTTACAATTACAATTACGATTACAATATTACACTTAACATCTTACCTTACATTGGCCGCCCAGCCTGCTCGTACTCACATTCATTCCATTATAAAATAAAATAAACCCCCTTTCTATTTATTTAAAACCATCATTTAATACATTATGCAATACCTGTGCCGGCAACGTGGGGTTCCTCCGAACTCGTGGCTTTTCACTTATGAATTTAGTTGTGGGTCCGAAAATAGTTTATAATTTGTTCTTCTTCTGTCGAAACCATCCGCACTTCTTCATTTTAGACTAAATATACTCACTTTTACTTGATAATGAAAATGTGTTAATGAGCCCCGTTGGGCGGCTACCTGGCCAGGTAAGCATCAGTGAGAAACTGGGCAGAGCATTCACCAAATCCCTTCCACTTGCAATTCTTCGACAAGGCGGAAACCAATGCCTTATGCGTTAAAGTCATAGCTGTGGCGCATTCAACTAGTGCAAACTCCTGTGTACTGGACGTTGACGATATTTGGTATCCAGTGGTTTACGTCACTGTAGTGGGCGTGACTTAAACTTATATCCTCCAGCTCGGACCATGTGCGAACAAAACCTTCGTCTCCAAGCCATATTGTTTTACCAATTTGGCGTCAGTTGCGCACCTGCTGGAGTTAGCGCGCTTGTGTGCGTGTGTCACACAGCATCAAAATTCCAAGAATTGTATCACTGTTAACAGCACGACATTCCATTGCCTTGGCATCACCTCACAAGTCCTTTGTTCTAACTACGCTTTATTTGAACACGTGGCTGTCCACACAGATGAAAATGAATTTAATAAATATTTAATAAAATAAAACCCCTCCTTTTAGCCCCGTTACAATACCCCCCCCCAACGAGAGATCTTCTGTCAAAACAGAAGAAATCTCATTGCTAAACCCCTAAGAGGATCGGTGAGGATATGGTGCCAAAAAACCCCCATTAGTTTTTATACATCATGGGTAAACTACCCCCCTGGCTCGACGTTGGCTGCACCTGAACGAGATTACTGGACTTGTCTATTCGAGATCCCAACACCATAACATCGAGCAGACACGCACCACAGCGCACCTAACCTTCTAACATGTCGCCACAAAATCCAAACCCCTGGTCTTATACCATGCCAGATCCTCAACCGATATGCTCCCCCTTACCATGCACACTGGGCTGCCTTTAGCAGTTACTGGGCTTGTACACACACTTATTACTACATTTTTCAAATTCAAAATATTTATCGTTAAATCAAACTCATTTAAGTGACCTCCTAAAATCAAAAAATCTGTTACATAATTCATCACTCTATTAATTCTCTTCATTATTGTTTATAATCAGAAAAACAAATAAATTGAACATCTAACTACACATGAACTCGTTTATCCTAACCTTGGATTAGGCATGCATACTAAACAATACAATTCAATTAAAAACACTAGTAATACACCTAAACAATAATACACTTAAAACTCAAAACATCAATTAGATGGCAGGCACAGAAAATCTTTTTCCCCCCCCCCAAATTTAAATTTATTAAAATATACTTTTCTCAATATTCAGAAAATTTAAAATTATTTAAATCAATCAAACAACAAAATTTGCCTCACTTCATTGCCAAAACTGGTCTAGTTTTTAACATCAACCATCAGCTGATCAAACTGGGTCAAGTCCACAACCTTGACCTACATAGGTTATACATAGGCTACATCATAAAATACCTTAAACATCTTTAAAATTTTTATCTTCAACCATAATAAAATAAGACATTTAAAATTAACGTAGTTATTATTACAATTACCAATAAAATTGACATTTAAATTAATCAAAATTTACATATTTATTGCTCCAATTAGTTTCAACTCCTACTAAAATCTGTCACTTGTCTCCATTAATTTTATGTTTTTACTATGACTCTCTTTCTTTAACATTCTCAATAAATTTGGGTGATTTAATTATTCACAATAACTTGATTTACCACTTGGCATGTATACACTTATAATCTTCCCCCTCTGACTCTAATATCACTGACAGCTTCCACTAACATGACACCCATCTCTATCAAAACATCTATCAAACAATCTCTAAACCCAACTTACTACTCAACTCAATTCGCATCATTCTACCCTTATAAAAAAAATACTCTCCATCCCTTTGTACTCAGGACGTGTGTTTCCCCTCCCAAAGCTCATTCCCTTATGTTGGTTCCTGGACTTTCCTAGGCAACCCTTTCTGGCGCTAAACGGTCCCTTCCCGTCCCAACACCTTTCGTTGCGGACTCCTACCACACCACCCCCTCTTACAAAATTCCCATCAACTCTAATTACTCTCCCAATACAATACTCTCATTTACAAAATATCTCCATTTATTTATTACATCAATATCACTCAATACGCTACAAATTCCCCATAGCTACTGTGTCACTATTACTACTTCTCAAATTCTATCTTACATTTATTCACAACAATATTTATTCATCTCTAGTACCCCTTTAAACTCAACATGGACTGATCTACATGTCCTAACAAAATATTACTCACCCAAAATCTCCCATCTACTATCTTTTACACATCATTTAAAATTCTTAACTATATCAAATTACTTCCATCATTTAAATCAAAATCTTTTAACACATTAAAATCATTATATTCAAACATTAGTTACCTTGGAAATTTGCAAACAATTTATAAGTGACATTCTACAGCGGATCAGCTGATTTTCTTAGCGAGGTGAATGACCTTACTATAAACATATTTCAAAATTATACAAATTACATATTTTATCAACACTTACCTCTAACACAATAAAATTAATGACCCACTAAAACATGATAACCAAAATATGATAAACATCTACAGTATCCATTTTCTCAAATCAAAACAATTAGTTAATTACTTCAAGAGCGAGTCATCATTGTTAAGTTACAAAATTTTAATTCATTGCTCCCCTGAGCAACCGCCCTGCCACACACTATTGTTTTTGCTGGTGGACTGTTGCGTCCATTTGCTTCCACAAGGACGGCATTGGTGGAGGAATTTATCATCTCCGTGTCCTTGCTTCAGCGTTACATTTTAAAATTATTTAGATATCATATCTGTGTTATATATTTACATGCCCTTAAAACGGGTCTACCACCTGGCCTTGCTGTTCCTACTCGAGCAGAGTGGCAGCCGCTGTTCCATAGTTCTGGGAATTTCCCCTAAATTCACCCCCCATCAATTTCAAATATACACCAATTTCAAGCCAGCTATGGTCAAGGTTCTTAATTTATGGCCATAGCTGACCACTGTCCAAAACCACGATTAGTGCTGGTAAGGCAGTAATCGCCCGAAAAATCGGGGAAATCAACTCTAAATTCAAACATGTTCTCTACATCATTAATATACACGGCACGGCAATCTATCAGGATATAATATAAAATTACCGTATATAAAAGGGTGTGCCGTGTGTTTTACGCCATCTTGTCCTCCGATGGAGGTAACACTCTTGGTCACCCCCAACCCTTATCGCTATCTACCGTTGCACATGCTACCACTGTACCAGCCACTTACTAACTAAACTAACCCGTCTACATTTGCAGTTTCTGCACTCCCTAAGTATAGCACTTCTATTAACACCACTCAACCCCCCAAAATTACCCACATATCTTGTATTACAACATAACATAACATAATAAACAAATAGACATTAACCTTGATCAAACAAACAAACAATTCTCTTTTAAATAATTTATACAGAAAATTATAAACATTATTACTTGAAATTTTTATTAACTCTCTAATATATCATCGTTTCATTATTTATCACTTACTACAATCAGATTCCTCCAAAATTTCAAAATTTATTATTAACATTTATTTTATCTCATATTTCAGTTATTACTACCTCTTTGACTGTGGTTTCTAGTTAGTACAATTATCTCAAATTAGTTTCATCCTTAAGTTTAAAATTTTTTCAACACCTGTAAACATTTTACTCTATCTAATTTGTATTATAAAATTTATACTCACAGTACCTTCTGAAACATTTTAACAACAATGTTATTCCATACTAAACAATTTCACATTTATTTATTTATTAATTATCAAATTCACATCTCATAAAATAATTTCAATTTATCATTATATAACATCTTAAATCAGTTAAAAATATTTAAACATCTTCAATTATTTTAATTAAATCAATTATTGAAAACACAACATTTTTAATTACTCTCACCAATTACAATAATTACAATTCATTTGTTATCCTCTTCCAAATTATTTTGTTATTTATTTAGACTGCAAAATATTATTATTATTATCACAACAATTACCCACACCCATTGTTTACATTATATACTTGTTACAATACACACACAGTTAATTTCACTAAAATTATTTACAATTCTTCATCATTAATTATTCAATTTTATCACACTTCATTTCCAAAAGCAGCAAGTCAGAACCATAAATCAAAATATTTAAAATGTCCATTTATTAAGTTTATGTTCAGCCTCCATCATCGAATAATAGTCTGGGTTTCACATAATATTTTTCAATTTTATTTACGTACCTCATATGGCTATCCTGTGTGTAATAACCATAAAATTTTAGTTTATTAATTTTACCACAATAATCATACATAGGGTTACTTCCCATTATAATTATTTTATCATAAACCAAGTCAACGCTATTTATTTCTGTCCAGTCTCCATCAGTAGTTATATTCAATATAAGGTCTGTTATTTTCTCATTCATTACAACATAAGGTAAATTATTATTATTTAAATAGGTATCATCAAAACAATTCTCAATCTCTACTCTACAAAGTAAGTATTTCATATCATTTATCTTTATCACTTCTAACATCTCTTCCAACTCATTATAATTTCTCTTCAACTTATATACTTCTATCTCTCTATCAATACACAACTCTCTATCTAACTCTCTCTCACCATAACACCATATCACACTTTCAACACCATCCCACACAGAGGGTACTAACTCATACAAAAAGGGGGAACAACTCAAATCTTCCACTAACAAGGGATTCTTGCCCTTCAACAATAACATTTGTGAACATCTTGGTTCTTCATAAATATGGGTAAAATTTACCCTCTGTCCTACATACTCATCTAATCTCTCTTGCCACTCTTTCTCTAATTCATCAACACTAATTACTACTCCATTACAACCTATTACTCTCTCTCTCTCTCTCACTATCTCTATCTCATCACTATTCAATATTTTATTCTCTTCCACTATTTTGTCATTATTAATATTCATAACATTGTCATCTAACTTTTTATTCATTATCTGCTCTAATTTTCTGTCTAGATTTTTATTCACTTCGTTAACTAGTTTCTCACAATTATTATTTATAGAATTTATTACCTGTTCTTTCATATTATTCAGATTTGTATTAATTACATTCATTCGCTCATTCAGCTTGACATTCTGTTGTTTAATTTCATCTCTAATTTCGTCAAACTTACTATTTTGTATGTCAGATTTAATATTTTGTTCATTGAATCTATTGTTTTGTTCATCTAATTTCTCACTGACACTACTTTTAATTTCTTTGATTTCGTTTTTCTGTTCATGAATATCCATTGATATGGTTCTTAATATACTCATTATATCATCATTTAATTTATTACATTTTGTTGAGGTGGGAGTTAACTGTATTCCCGAATCCTCTGTTATATTTGTTTCATCCGTACTACTTTTACTCATCGTTTTGTCGTCTTGACCTACATTCGGAGTTGAATGTACTTCAAGGCTACTCATAACAGCTGATTCATTAAATTCAGCCATTTCACTTACCGTACTTTCATTATTCTCTGACATTTTTGAATTGTAAATTTATCACATTTATTTTATTATACTGTATTTTAACACTTCTTATTTTACATACCTTAGGTATTCATTAGGTCTTAGTTACATATAACCTAATTTTTTGTATTTTTTACGTATTCTTAACTCAACCCCAAATCACGCTTGCATCTGTTGTAGGTGTGGAATTTTAATACAATTCAATTAATAAAATTCGTCCCTTTCGTGGCGCCATTGTTATATTATATTAAATACAAATAAATAAAGTCCCTAGTTCTGGGCGACATTGTTACGTTAATTACCCTTTATACCCATACAAATACAAATAAATAAAATTATCTATCTTCCACCTACCTTATATTTTGCCCTCTCATCCCAGAATCCATCACACGACCGTCGAGATGCAAGAGTGATTTAAAGGTTGTGTTAATAATAGACGCAACTCGCATTTATAAAGACAAACAAATTAAATTTTATTTTATTCTTAAATTTTCAAAACTTCAAATTATTTTGTTCATTCTTATATCTTTTAAATCAGTTATTACCTTTAGCACAATTTGAAATAAACACAACTTTCTTGGAATATTTACGACATGATTGGGTTACAATTACAATTACGATTACAATATTACACTTAACATCTTACCTTACATTGGCCGCCCAGCCTGCTCGCACTCACATTCATTCCATTATAAAATAAAATAAACCCCCCTTTCTATTTATTTAAAACCATCATTTAATACATTATGCAATACCCGTGCCGGCAACGTGGGGTTCCTCCGAACTCGTGGCTTTTCACTTATGAATTTAGTTGTGGGTCCAAAAATAGTTTATAATTTGTTCTTCTTCTGTCGAAACCATCCGCACTTCTTCATTTTAGACTAAATACACTCACTTTTACTTGATAATGAAAATGTGTTAATGAGCCCCGTTGGGCGGCTACCTGGCCAGGTAAGCATCAGTGAGAAACTGAGCAGAGCATTCACCAAATCCCTTCCACTTGCAATTCTTCGACAAGGCGGAAACCAATGCCTTATGCGTTAAAGTCATAGCTGCGGCGCATTCAACTAGTGCAAACTCCTGTGTGCTGGACGTTGACGATATTTGGTATCCAGTGGTTTACGTCACTGTAGTGGGCGTGACTTAAACTTATATCCTCCAGCTCGGACCACGTGCGAACAAAACCTTCATCTCCAAGCCATATTGTTTTACCAATTTGGCGTCAGTTGCGCACCTGCTGGAGTTAGCGCGCTTGCGTGCGGGTGTCACACAGCATCAAAATTCCAAGAATTGTATCACTGTTAACAGCACGACATTCCATTGCCTTGGCATCACCTCTCAAATCCTTTGTTCTAACTACGCTTTATTTGAACACGTGGCTGTCCACACAGATGAAAATGAATTTAATAAATATTTAATAAAATGGAGCGGTCGTGGCGTAGTGGCTAGCGTGTGGCACTGCTACGCTGTCGGCGCGGGTTCAATTCCAGCCGGGGGCCATCTGATCTAGATACGACCGTTCCCCCTCGCAAGGCAATGGCAAACCAGCGAGAGGTATCCTGCTTAGTATAAACCTTCCCCAACTATGCCGTTCGGATCCAGCATTAAACTGTATTTCCCATATACCTGTGAGAGACTCAGTACCACACGCACCACGGGTATATGCGGGTAGGGTACTAACCAGTCGAAAGGCTGAAGGACTACGAATGAATTTAATAAAATAAAACCCCTCCTTTTAGCCCCGTTACACCATTTCACACCCGTTGTGTTGGTATCTCCAACCACTATAACTTTGCAGGTGGTGTTAAAGACTTCATCATCCAGGGTATCTGTTTCTTCTGGAATTTTTACATGGAGTGTGTTTGGTGTACATTAGTAACCGAAATAAGTAAGTACCCTCCATTTAACCCAGACAAAGCTGCTACTTCTTCCATGTTTGTATCCCCACATTTTATCACACAGTGTGTAATGTTATTTTCACTATTTACAAATATCAGCTGTGTTCGCATCTATTTTTGGACGCCATTTTTAACTATTGCCAATTGCGTATTTACTCATCATGGTCCAAAGTTTGTTTTGGGCGAAATAAGGAGAGCAGAATGTGGTTATTTGCAGTAATTAGTCTAATTCACATTCGCATTGAACTAACTTTTATTTTTTCAATAATAATAATAATGCAAATAAAATCCTCTACTTTCTTGAACAAAATTCCCTGATATACTTGGAAATGTGCATTATATTCAGACCCATCTAAATCCGCTTCCAAACTAGCAATTATTTTCCCCGATTTATTATCTGATCTGTGTATAGTCTTAATATCCCTTAACTCCTCACCAAAAAGTCTATCTTCCCTTGTTAACCAAAAAATTTCTATCTCTTTAGGTCCCTCCCTGTTTTGTTTTCTATAACATCTACCCTGGAAAGAGTGTCTGGTATTTTGTTTTCTGTCCTTTTAATATACTCCCATGAGAAATTGTACTCTTGTAACGCTAATACCCACCTGGTTAGCCAGCTGTGTGTTAACCTGCATGTGTTTAGAAATGACAGCGCTTTGTGGTCCGTTCTGATGACTGTCCTGTTCCCCAATATGTATGCGCGGAACTTTCCCACAGCGAACACGATACTAAGGAACTCCTTTTCCATCGTTGTGTAATTCCTCTCAGCTGCCAAAAGGGATATGCTGGCGAAAGCTATTGTCCTATGTTCCTGGTCGCTATCTTCCTGTTATAACTCCGCTCCTAGGGCGACGTTGCTGGCATCGGTCTGTAAATAAAACGTTTTTAAGAAATCAGGGTGATTCATCATTATCATGTTAGAAAATTTTCTTTTTATCTCCTCGAATGCGTCCATTTCCGTCTCTCTCCATTTCCACTGTTTGTTCTTTTGTAAAACTGCACTCAGCCTTGACGTTATCTGCTCGTAATTTTTCTGAAACTTTCTGTAGAAATTGCACAGGCCTAAGAAACTCTGTAGCTGTTTAATATTTTTTGGTTCGGGGAAACGCATAATAGCCTCTACTTTATCAGGGTTAGCTAGAATTCCCTCCGGAGTAATGATAAAACCTATAAAATGTACCTCGGTCTGTAGAAACTTGGACTTCTCCTAATTAATCATTAACCCCCCCAATTTGCAATTTGTTCAGTACGTATTCTAGATGTTCCAAATGTTCAGAAAATGTTCTAGACACAATTAATATATCATCGACGTAGACTGTTAGAAAATCTAAGTCCTTCGGTTGCAATATCGTATCTAAACACCTAATGAAACTCGCTACGCTAGTGTTAAGCCCGAATGGCAATCTTTTAAATTGATAGTTCTTACCATTGAAGAGAAACGCAGTATACCTCCGACTCTCCACTGCTAACGGAACCTGCCAGTATCCAGCTGTCACATCTAAAGATGTCATGTACTTGACTCCGCTGAATTTTTGAAAAATTTCGTTTATCGGCTCCGGTGACTCCCGGTCAGGTATTATAATTTGGTTTATCTTCCTCGCATCTAAACACAATCTACTCTCCCATCCTTTTTTATGACTACCACCAACGGTTTTGAGTAAGGCGACACCGATCTTTCGATAATATCTCCCTCCATCATTCTGTCCACTCACTCTCTTGTCCTCCATCATTCCCTCTTGCACCGCTCTCCTCTTCGAATTTGGTACTGGATAACTCCTCTGCATGGAGGGTGTGTTCCCGTACTTCCAACTCACATTCATAGTTCCTGGCCCTTCCAGGTAACTCAGCAAACACCTCTTTAAAACGTTCCACTACTGCCCACAACTCCCGTCGTTGGGAACTCCCTACAATGCCACCCTCACTACAAAATTTATATTCTCTGTCCGCCCATATTCTATCATCACTTTCATCCATTTTTCCCTCTTCACTGTCAACACTCTCTCTCTCTCTCTCTCTCTTGACATATATTCACTTTTGCTTCAGTGTCCCTATCGCCTACCCGCTTCTGTAGCATTTTTACTCCCGAAACTCTAACCTTATCTAACACTCGCTCAAAACTAACCCTGACTGGCTCACTCCCACTATTAAACTCTACTACCCGTTTATTAAAATCAATTACTGCTCTATTTCTCTTCAAAAAATCATTTCCCAAGATTACATCTAAGCTTAACCCCTTGACTACTAAAAATGTATTTTCAAACTCAGCTTCGTTAATGAATAAATTTAATTGGACTTGTTTTGTCACACCCACAACTGGTAATGATGGAATATGTTTATTTACTTCTTTTAATTCCCCCAGTACATTTTCTGAAATCACCGATATTTCACTCCCTGTATCTATCAATGTTTTGAAACTCTTACCTTCCATTGTGACGATTACCTCAGTCAATCCGGTCTTTGGTTCCATAATTTCTGCATTCTCTTCCTCCAGTAACTCCTTCGTTATATCTGTCTGGATCACGTTACTCTGGTATTCATCTGTTTCCTGCACCCTGTTGTTCTCTGTGGACAATGGTGGGGTCCTTGCTTCCATTGTCTGCCTCAGTTTTCCGTTCGGGCAGTGGCATTGCCCTGCGGGTGTCCAGTGTGACCTCTGGCCTGATCTCTGTTGCTTCCCGGTGCTCCACTGCTATTCTCTATTCCTCTCGGATGTTGACGGTACTGATTCGTTCCACTTCTCTCCGTTGTTCATTTCGTGTGTTATTGCACCTGTAATATACCGGTCTTCCCACAATATTTTCAAACCTACATGACGAGCACCTCCAACCCTCGTCTCTATTGTTATTATTTATTCTCGTCCCTCCGTATCCGGTCATTAACCCCCTCGCTTGATTAATATTTCCATTAGTGTGTATTGTCAGCTGGTTTTGACGTCTACCTACCTCCCTGTCCCTTATGTTTTGAAAAATATCGAGAATTTTCTCTAACTCGTTTATATCATTTATTTCTCTGGTCATGAGTGTAATTTGTACCTCTCGGGGCAGGTGTTTACTGATATGTCTTACGAATGATTTAAGTGGCAGCAGAGGCTGTAAGTATTTAGCTTCGTTGTACAATCTCATAACGTAGTTGGTAACATTATTATTATTATGCACACCAAAATTACCCGTCCCCATAATTCGACTTCTTAAAATTTCTTGATCTTCTTCCGCCCAGTATTTTCTCCAAAATGCCCGTTCAAAATCATCGTAACACTCCCATTCGACTCTGTGTGCCTCCGCCCATATTGCAGAACTTCCCTTAAAACATTTTACTATCCGCAACAACTGCACTTCCCAACTATTATTATTAAACCTACTAAATTCCTTGGTGCGATTTAAAAATTGCATCGGATGCACTGCTCTATTCTCATAACTAAATGATTCGAGTTCTATTTCATTGTTTATATCCCGTGTAATTACTATTCTTTCTGTAATGCCGGTTAGTTTTTTATTTCTTTCCCCACTTAATTCATCTTTCACACTATTTATATTTCATTCAATTAAAGCGAATTTGTCATTGTTTTCATATTTAGATTGAATACTATTTTGGTTTATTGTCTTTACAGTATCATGCAATAGCTGTATTTCTGTCTTATAACTAGTCTTTATTTCGCTAATCTTACTATCAGTATCCGTTTCACATTTTTGAATATTTTTATTAATCTCTTCAATTTGACTTGTGTTAGATTTACATTCATTTATTTGAGATTCAAAATTTTCAGTCACATGTATTTGTTTGTCAATTCTTTCTGTCATACTACTATCTATTTCATTAATTCTATTATCCATATTCTTTAATGAACTATCTACTTTTGTATTTAATTCGTTAAATTTGCTTTCAAAATTTTAGTTAGTATTGTCAAAGCGTTCTTTCATTTCACTAAAATTACTCTTTAATTCATTATTTTGTTCTTTCAACTTTTCATTGAAATTACTATTCATATTCTCAGACATTGTTTTCATGAAGTTAAATATATCATCCACTGACAACTCTCTTATTCTAGTTGTTGTTGGAGTGGGGACTCCGCTTCTACATTACTCATTATGATCGATTCGGTAAAACTGCTTTCGTTAATGCATTTTTAACTATTGCCAACTGCGTATTTACTCAACATGGTCCAAAATTCATTTTGGGCGAAATAAGGAGAGCAGAACGGGGTTATTTGCAGTAATTAGTCTAATTCACATTCGCATTGAACTAACTTTTATTTCTTCAATAATAATAATGCAAATAAAATCCTCTTTTCCTTCATTTAGCTACTTTTCGAGGATTAACATAGGTGCAAACACATGAAACAAAATCAATTATGATTAAAATTTTATAGCCTTTACATTATCAACACAAATAAGAAATATGAATGAAATTAATAGATTATTTTTGTACAAACCAGCACTTCTTTTATATTTTCATATTCACTCTCTCTCTCTCTCTCTCTCTCTCTCTCTCTCTCTCTCTCTCTCTCTCTCTCTCTCTCTCTCTCTCTCTCTCTCTCACTCTCTACACATCTTTACAACACCCGTTTATTGAGTTCATTATTTTGTTTCTCCTGTTGTACTTTATATTTGAAATTAATTTTGTTGAGAAAAGAAAAATGTTGAATAATTTTGGTCGTCCTTTATGGTTACTTATCTGTTCAAAGTCCAGGAAGGGCCATGCCTGTCACCCACGCACACTACGTCGATTAGGCTTACTCCGTATATTTTATTTCACTGATTCTGCATGTTTACAACAAGAAAAAACTGTTAATCCGGTCTAATCAATGTTTAAATTTTGTTAATACACATTTTACACTTTTAATAGGCGGTGGGCCCACCTGAAAATTCGTCCGCGGACTTATACAGCTGTACAGCACGAGAATATAATTTCGACTGGGACGAGCGAACTTGGTGACAATTCTTAGTTGGAGGAGCGATCACTTGGTCTCGTTCTTTTGTTTAGTTTGTATTACGTAGCCAGATTCTAAGGCGTTGCTGACCTCGCCTCACATTCCAAAGTGAAATCATCAGGACTTGCACTTGACGTCATGTAGCGTGACTTCAAAATGCAAAGTTCAGAGTTCGTTTCGCTAAAAATAACTGTCTCCCTGCCATTAGATCGCCGACCTTGACGCTAATAATTTTTCCCCATGTAATTTATCAATAAAATTACCCACATTCACAAAATATCCCTGGACGGTATTACCTGTACCGTTACAAGTGCAGCTAACAGAACGTAATGGTAACAAAAAGTACCACATTGTACTGTGACTATATGGTCTTGAAACCATACAGGGGTCTTTCTCTTTTGGCATTGCTAACTAAGCAGAGCCATACTACTCCTGTTCAGATTCCTCTCCAAGATTCTAACTGCATAGAATATCTGAGTAGAATTCCACTTGCCCCCTCCCACTAGCAGGCAGCTGTTGCCTCTGTCAAGGCCGTGTTCAAGTTTGTTCTAGAAGCCACTTGAAATATGCATTAGCTTCAGCGTTAAGTAGCATGTTATATAATGTGGAAGGTTCTCATGCGTTTGGCGGTGTTGTTATACAAGCTTCTCGACTAGCCCTGGTGGTGTGTTTCTGCCAAGGCAGCGCTGAAGTGTCCTCTAGAATTTCAAGTGTTTGTTAAGGACGCATATTATGGAACCCTGCAGACTATCAATAGCCCATACCTGCCGCTTAGTTTCCAGTTTTATGTTGGGTGATTTACACAGTCCCTCTCAAGTGGTGTATTAGTGAAAAGTGATTATAGTGTGGAATTCTTTATAGTTGACATTATTATTTGTGCGGACAGATTAACTTCAATTTTTGTGCAAGTATAATCTTGTTGAATAATTTGTTGATTACAAACTGTTAATTGTCATAATTAAAGCTGGATTTTTAGTGACTTTGTTGGTGTCTTGTATTTTGTTTTCTACTGTACCATACGACGATCAATTAGACCGTCGGAACAGTATAATTAGATTGCTATTTATTATTTATTATTGCTATTAATTACAGTATATTTTCACATATTGCTATCCAGTTCAAGAATATGATTCCTTAAATTTTTCATTATCATTGCTGATAATAATAATAATAATGTTTTATAGGTCTTATTGTAATTTACACAGTTTTGTTTTAACATTCTACCAACCCCGTAGTCCAAGAATCAATTTTTATAAGAATAGTAACAGTTTTAAGTGATATGTGTCCACAGAATAATTATACAATGCTCCTTTGTACAGACAGTACACATTCTCTGCCATGTTGGTCATTGTGACCGAAGAATTGGCCTTATGTTTTATGCCGTATATAATGCTATTTTTAATGAACTTTTTTTTGTATATTTACTTTTTAATTTTTTTTATTTTTTGTTTCTTTATATTTTTGTTGGGGATGCAAATATTATTTCAAATATATTACAGACTAGTTAAACATAAAACAAAGTAGTAAGCTATAGGTATGATAATACAAACCTATTCATAACATTAGAAATATTTTAATTATTTTATGTAAGGATTAAAACATGTTAAGTAGAGGGAAGGTTCTTTTCCTTCTCGTACAGCTTTTTTCTAACATTCTTTCAGTGCTGCCTCATATCCACTGCTCTTCCTTCCCTTTTGACCCAACTCAAGGTGCCTTCTCCTTCGTCTTTCTTCTATTATTGTGGCTACTTGTTATTCAGTGTTTTCTTCCTTGACTGCAGTCAAATATCAGATAACTTCTTTCCAAAGTTGATTATGCCAATGTTTTTTCCAGTACATTCTTTTTACATAATGTGGGTATTGACCATGGATGTTGGCATAAGTAACTCAACAACCAGTTTTCTGTACCAGTTCAGATTTTTCATGTGCGGTGACGAATATCATGCAATTTGGCCGAAGGTCTACTGAAAATTTTCCTTTGTGTAGTCAATAACGAATTTAGGAGGTTTTATGTACACAGAGCAGCTATTTAGTCAGAGCTGTACACAACATGAAGCTGGAACTGAATAACACGTGATCGTGTGAGCCAATAGGTGTCAGTCAATTGTTTCTGTTGTGTGAGTGCACTTTGTGCCGCATTAGTGATATTTGTTGACGAAGTTTTTTAGTATTTTTGCTTTAGTGTTTTAGTGTTGTGAGTTTCGTCAGTTACTTTATTGCTAGATATATCTGACAAAGAGGAAACATGCCAAGTGTTGCACAAACAAGCTAGAGAAATTGTATTTTGTGCCTATCAGTTCTTCAAGCGCGGGGCGGAGTCAGAAACCGGAGCTTGTTCCAGCATTTCCAAATGCCATTATTACTGTTGTTGTACATATTACTAATTTTATTACTGTCAGGAGTTTACATTTGCCTTACAGATTTGTATGTGGTCCTATTTTTTAATGTACTTGGAATAGCATTTAACATTTATCTTATAGCATCGCTATATCATAGCCACTTGTGGGCAGGTTTGGGAAGGTACACGTTAACATATGTAATGTATGGCATAAATGAAGTACATAATAAACTCATATGTTTGCCTTAAGTTCAATAAAATATCAAAATAATAAACTTATTGAGTTTAATCATTTATTAAATATAAGTTTAATAATATTTTAAAATATTTTAAAGAATTAAAATAGTATCCGGTCATTTTAATGGGTGAGCGACAATTAACATGTACTTGTTTGTTGTTTTCCATAGGCCGAATAGATTTGCTGATGTAGTTCCATGGACGCCAACAAGAGTTCTTAAAGTTATGATGAATGTTATTTTAGCTTGAAGTTATTTTAAATAAATGTGGTGCCTACTTTACTTTTTTACCTCTGTTTATGGGTCTGTTACTTTACTATACACCTTCATTTATATATATATATATATATTTAAACACTCTAATTATTGTAATTACTGTTTTTTAAAGACTTAAGTAAATGCTTACTTGTAATTATGACTTCTATTATTATGGGTATTTAGTTATTAAGATAGTTTCTTGAAAATAATTTATTACATCACATAAAAACTGTTAATTAGTTTTCTACATAACATAAATTGCATACAAATTATGAGAAGTGCCTATAAGTAGAAGAAATTGACAGTTGATAAAAAAAGTGTGGCAACATTGCAGTGAATCACACCAAGGGGACACGGAATAGGCTAAATACACCAGCAGAGACCGTGTTAATTCCGGAAGAAAAGTATGTTTCCAGTGCTGTCTCTATGACTAGAACTGTTTCCAGTGCTGTTTCTTATTGAGAAACCTTTCATAATTAACCAGGGTATATACTTTTAAGAGACGTAACAAATTTCAAACTATATTGCAATTATTAGTGAAACAGAGAAAGCACTTTTGTCACCTTGGATCAGTTAATGTAAGAATTTACCATGACAAGGATAAAGTATAATTGTTGGCCATCTTCTATTTTTTTGTGCAGTTTTCTTTTAAATCTTATTTTAAAATGATAATTATGTAGGGATAATGAATATAAACACTTATACAGGCTGTTCGCAAATGGTCGTCCAATATTTCGGTAACGTGTTCCTTACATAATTACAAGAAAAAAAGTTCCTGTAAACATAGGTACAAAAACATAGTTTTCCAACTGTCCACCATTTTGTATATTTTAAGGAAAATTTTATTTCTCAAAAATGGAGTGAGATATTCTAATGAAATGTGGTATGTGTTACCCCATTAACATAATCTACAAAATGAAATATTTCAAAAAGTTTATATTCACAAATTTCAAAATGGCGGCTGTTTTAATTTTTAAAATCATTCATATGTCACAAACTATTAGTTTTATGGAATAATGGTCCATTAGGTAAAATCTTAAGCATTATTTCATGAACATAATGATATCTTATTTGTTACACTGCGATCTCAAACAACCGAGTTATAATGGAAAATGTCAGTGTGAGTCTACCATCAAACTGCAAAAATAATTATTGGCAAATAGTTTTATTTGTAAATACAAACAACAAAAATAGTAAAAAATATTACAATTTATTTGAAAGGAGAAAATGAAAACGTAAAATACAAAATTAATACAAAAGATTTGAAACTATTTTATTTATCTGCAGATTTTATATTAACTAAAATGAAAAATTACCATAACGACAGCACAAAATTAAAGTAGGTGTTCAATGTGTCCCCCATTTACTTCAATGCACCTTTCACCCCGTTTGACCATCAAAGCTCGGATACGTTCAAAAATTCCCGGTATTACTTTAATTTCTTGACAGCAAATAATTATTTTATCTCTCAATTCATCTGCCGTGTTTATTCAAGTGCTATACACCAAGCTCTTCAGATGCCACCACAAATAAAAATCCAATGGATTTAATCTGGTGAGCGGGGAGACCATGCAACTCGACCACCACGCCCAACCCACTGGCCACGAAAGTGATTATTCAATAACTGTTTGACATTGTTTGAGAAATGTGCAAGTGCACCGTCATGCATGAACCACATTTGTAGTACATGATGTAGAGGAATATCATCGACTATTTCATTAAGTGTGTTGTTAAGAAATTCATGGTATGCTTCTCCATTCAATCTGTTAGGCAAAAAGTAAGGATCCGTCAGCTTATCTCCGAAGATACTCGCCCAGACATTAACCGAAAACTGATGGTGATGGTTTGACACTAAGGTTGCATGTGGATTTTCCTCTGCCCAGATATCGTTGTGGAAATTATTTATTCCATCCCGACTAAAAGATGCCTCATCCGTAAATAAAATTTTAGCTACAAACATAGGGTCACAAACTCACTCATTCATTAGCCATTGACAGAACCCAGTCCTGCTATGGAAATCGACTGGTACGAGAGCTTGAACACGCTGAAGGTGATACGGATACAGCAATTGATTGTGAAGAATTTTCCATATGGTGGTGTGGTTTTGAATACCTTCTGGATGAGCGTTTCTTCAGCATGACAATTCTGGTTCCTCTTCAATTCTGACCAAAACTCATTCCTCTAATTCAGCAGTTGAAACAGATCTCGGTCTACCATAATCCTGAGTCGATGGTTGGAATGTACCAATCTCACACAATCGCTGATGGATTCCACAAACATTTTACTGGAAGGCTGCCTACGATCTGGATAAGCTTCACGATAAAGGCGGGTTGTTTTTGTAGAAGATCCATTGCCTTTCCCGTAGATGAAATGCATGTCAGCCATTTCATGATTACTATACAAATTTACCATATCTAATGACAATTATGAAAATAATGCACAATAAGCAATAAAACAACAAATAATAAAAACAACAACAGTATTGCAAACAAATTATCAAAATAACGCACAATTCACTACTCGGTTCGAAACACTAAGATCAACAGTTGGCCTAGTGTTTTTGAATAATACCTGGATGAGATAACATCACTGATTTCATGGTATTGAACATTGAGTGACTCACACAGACATTTTCCATCATAACTCGGTTGTTTAAGATCACATTGTAACAAATAAGGTATCATTTTGTTCATGAAATAATGCTTGAGAATTTATCTAATGGAATATTATTCCATAAAACTAATAGTTTGTGAGATATGGATGATTTAAAAATTAAAACAGCCGCCATTTTGAAATTGTGAATGAAAAATTAAAAAACTTTCATTTTGTAGATTATGTTACTGGGGTAACACTTACCAGATTTCAGTAGAATACCTCACGCCATTCTCGAGAAATAAAATTTTCCTAAAAAAATACAAAATGGCGGACAGTTGGAAAATACGTTTTTGTTTTTTCTTATAATTATGTAAGGAACATGTTACCGTTTGTGAACACCCTGTATAAACATATATTATTATAAATACAATAATATAACTAGTAACATGTAGTGGAACGTTAAATTTTGCAGGTGACCTGACAAGACCATGTTTTTAAATTCAGTTTTTACTGTGTAGAAATACAAGTAACCAATGATTTATTCTTTACAGTTGTATGCTTTTCTTTGTTCCAGGTACACTACTTGACAGCAGTGAATAATGACATACATGAAGAAGTGAATTCTGCTCAGAACCATGAAGAATATACAAATAATACAGTTCAGGATCAGTGTGTTTCCGTACCTTCGACTGCTTTAAAAAAACACCACATACAAGCTCACAAAAATAAAAAACACCAGTGTGATGTTTGTACAAGAACATTTACTTCAGCAGGTTATTTGTCACGGCATAAATTAATACACTCTGAAGTTAAGAACTACCAGTGTAACATTTGTGCAAAATCATTCAACCAAAGACGAACTATATTACAACATTTATTAATACACTCTGAAGTTAAGAACTACCAGTGTAACATTTGTGCAAAATCATTCAACCAAAGACGAATTTTATTACAACATTTATTAATACACTCTGATAAGAACTACCAGTGTAACATTTGTGCAAAATCATTTACTCAAGCAGGAAATTTGTCACGACATAAATTAATACATTCTGGTGTTAAGAACTACCAGTGTAACATTTGTGCAAAATCATTTACTCGTGCAGGGAATTTGTCACAACATAAATTACTACATTCTGATGTTAAGAGCTACCAGTGTAACATTTGTGCAAAATCATTTACTCAGCCATTGGCTTTGTCACAACATAAATTACTACATTCTGATGTTAGGAACTACCAGTGTAACATTTGTGCAAAATCATTTACTCAGGCATCGGCTTTGTCACACCATAAATTACTACATTCTGATGTTAAGAACTACAAGTGTAACATTTGTGTAAAATCATTTACTCAGGCATCGGCTTTGTCACAACATAAATTACTACATTCTGATGTTAGGAACTACAAGTGTAACGTTTGTGCAAAATCATTTACTCAGGCATCGACTTTGTCACGACATAAATTAATACATTCTGATGTTAAGAACTACCAGTGTAACATTTGTTCAAAATCATTTATTCGTGCAGGGAATTTGTCACAACATAAATTACTACATTCTGATGTTAAGAACTACCAGTGTAACATTTGTGCAAAATCATTTACTCGTGCAGGGAATTTGTCACAACATAAATTACTGCATTCTGATGTTAAGAGCTACCAGTGTAACATTTGTGCAAAATCATTTACTCGGCCATTGGCTTTGTCACAACATAAATTACTACATTCTGATGTTAGGAACTACCAGTGTAACATTTGTGCAAAATCATTTACTCAGGCATCGGCTTTGTCACACCATAAATTACTACATTCTGATGTTAAGAACTACAAGTGTAACATTTGTGCAAAATCATTTACTCAGGCATCGGCTTTGTCACAACATAAATTACTACATTCTGATGTTAGGAACTACAAGTGTAACATTTGTGCAAAATCATTTACTCAGGCATCGGCTTTGTCACGACATAAATTAATACATTCTGATGTTAAGAACTACCAGTGTAACATTTGTGCAAAATCATTTACTCAGGCATCGGTTTTGTCACGACATAAATTAATACATTCTGGTATTAAAAAGTAACAATGTAACATTTGTGCAAATCATTTCATCAGGCAGAGAATTTGTCACAACATAAATTAATACATTCTGGTGTTAAAAAGTAACAATGTAACATTTGTGCAAATCATTTCATCAGGCAGAGAATTTGTCACAACATAAATTAATACACTCTTTGTAACGGGGCTAAAATGGAAAGGGTTTCATTTTATTTTATTAATATAAATTGTTTTCCATCTGTGTGGCCAGTCACATGTTGAATAAAAGTTTCATCGAAGAAAGGATCAGTGAGGTGTAGTCGAGACAATGGAATGCAAGGTGTGACCAGAGAACGCAATACAATTCTAAGAACTTCAGTGCTGTGTGACTCATACAAATGCACGACCACCAGCGGGGCGCACAAACGACGCTGAGGCACAAAACCAATATGGCCTGAAGGTAACTAATTTTGTCAGCACGTTGTCCCATGCTGACGGAAGTCTTGACAAGAATACGCCTATTTAGTGACGTAACCAGTGGACTCAAAATTTTGCCGACGTCCAACACACGTAAATGACACATGTTAAATGAACAGTGACGAACGATTCAACATCTAAGGCATTGCAATTTCCGTTATGCATAACTGCTGGTGGGAGAAATTTTGGTAGCGTTCTGCCCAGTCGAATACGACTATCATCCCGGCCGGGATCTAAGAAAATAACGTGCGTGCACTAAATTTAAATTTATTATGTGGAAGTATTATAGAACAAATTAAAGTGACTAAAATCGGAAGAATAAATCTATAAAATAAATGGTAGAGTGAAAAATGTGAATTAAACTTTCGGACTAAAACGCACATGGCCATGAAAGGAGTAACACCCGTTGGGTAATCCAGCAAAATAATTTCATTTTTTGTTCAACAAATCAATTAACATAAAAAAGGGGTTTTTTACAATGGCATGAATGTGAGTGCAAGCAGGCTGGGCTGTTTTATTTAATACAAGATATTTAGCTAAACGTTATTGATAAGAGATGATTGTATTGATATAATTTAAGAATAATTTGTATTTTGTTTTAACTACATGAAAACATTGATAAATCGATAACATGACTTGAGAAGTAAAGATGAATAGTTCTTAGTTTGAAATCTGAGTGTTTGAAGAATATAATAAAATTTTAATTGTTTCTCTTCATAAATGTGAGTAGCGTATGTTATTCAAATAACCTCACAATCATACTTGCATTGCACTGTTCGTGTGACGTAACTCTGGGCTGGGAGAAGATTTTAAGGTAAGTGGAAGACATATATTATTATTATAAAAATGTATTAATCGTATAATCACAGATGGCGCATCCGAAACAGGGACAGTTTTTATAAATTGAAATCTAGATATAAAGACCGCACCTACAAGTGAAATGCAAGTTTGATTTAAAGGTTAAGTAACTACGTAAAAAATTACGTAGTGTATATAAAATGGTACATCAATGTTCAAATGTTAAGAGTTAAGTGGTAGATGTTTTTGTGTAAGAAAATTTAAATTAATAAACTTATAAATATGGCAGGAAATGAGGAAAGTATTGTAAGTGAAATAATTAATTTTGACGAATCAGCTGTTATAAACAGCCCCGAAGTACATTCAACACCCAATGTAGGTAAAGATGATAAAAATATAAATATAAATGTTACAAGTGAAACAAATATTACAGATGATTCGGGGATTCAAACAACCCCAAAATTGAGTAGGGAAAGTAAAACTAATGATAATGAAGTTAGCTTCACTGACAATAAAACAGAAAATCAGTCGATACCGGTCCAAAGTAAAAGGTCAGACGAGAGTAATGAAATGTTAAAAATGATACAAATAATGTTAGAAAAGCATACCATAAACATAAATAATCGTTTTGATAATAATGATATAAAACTGGATGAACAGAGTAGAAAATTTAACGAGCTTAAAATTGATATAAATGACGTAAAAAATCAGTATGAGAGTAAGTGTACCGAATTGAAACAAGATATTGAGAAAGTGGTAGAGTCAGTAGGGGAACAGATTAAAAGTAAAGTAATTCAAATAATTAATAACAAGGTGAGTAATAACGATAATCATAATAAAGAGATAACATGTGATAACGATGTTGAAAATGATAATATAATTAAGAATGTGATATCAGAGAGTGATACATTGAAAATAGTTAGTGAGATAGTGAGTGAGAGTGAGCGAGTAATGGGTTGTAACGGAGTAGTAATTAGTGTTGATGAATTAGAGAAAGAGTGGCAAGAGAGATTAGATGAGTATGTAGGGCAAAGGGCAAATTTTCCCCAAGTTCATGGTGAAACAGAGGTTTCACAGGTTGTTTATGAGGACAGAGTTTCCTCCTGTAGGTGTATGGAAGACAAGGTGTCTTCAGATGGTCCCTTTAATTTTTGTGATGATCTTGGAAGTGCCAAGACATATAGTTAGTTTGTGTGGCCCTTTGCATGGAATGAGATAGTTCAGGGGGGTAGTGACAGGGGTTATGATGATGAAAGATGTTTTGAGAGAGAGTTGTGTGCAGATAGGGAGATAATATTATATCAGTTAAAGACAAATTATAAAGAGTTGAGAGAGAGAGTTAGTAATATTGTTGGCTTACCTTGTTATGAAGATAGTGCAGAAATAAATAATAATAACGTTGATAATTATATTGAATGCTTACCTGTGCTTAGACGCAGAGTATTAGTAGTAAATGATTTTGAAATTGAGAGATTAAAATACTCAGGGGTGATAGGTAATAATACAGACGGTGACAAGACCAAAATCAATGATGTAGACAGGTTTTATGATTTGATAATAATGTGGGATAATCCAGTAAATTATTATGTGGGTTTTACGGAACAATTTGAAATATTGGAGAACTATTATATAAATAATAATAATGAATTGAGTGTGGGTAAGGACGATAATTGTTATAAAAAAATAAGACTATTATACAACAATGGCGGTTAGATAAGTAATCAGTGTATGAACATTTTAAAATATTTTAATGTATGGTTATGACCTTGCTGAATTAGGAAATGAAGTGTGGTAAACTGAAAAATAATGACAAAAGATTGTAAATAAATTTTAGTGAAATTAATTGTGTTTGTATGGTAACAAGTATGTAATGTAAACAGTGTGTGTATGTAGTAGAAATTGTTTTAATAATAATATTTTGAGCAGACTAAATAAATAACAAGAATAATTATGAAAGTAATTAAGGAATTGTAATTGTTTTGATAATAATTGAAATATGTTGTGTTCTTGAATAATTGATGGAAATAAAGTAATTTGAGGTGTTTAAATATTTTTGATTGATTTAAATGTTGTATAAAGAAATTTTTCTAATGAATTTAAATTATTTTATGAGATTTAAATGTGATAATAATTAATAAATAAATAAAGGTTAAATTGTGTTTAGTTTATGGAATAACATGGTTGTTAAAATGTTTCAGAAGGTACATGGAGTTATTGGTGTTTGGTGTTTATATTTGTTTGTCTATGATAGTGTTGAGTGATGTACTGCAAGTATGAATTTTATAATGCAATTTAAATAAAGTAAAATGTTCAATGTTTAAATAGCAAATTTTAAATGAAATGTTATAAAGAAAATTTTTGGGAAAAGTTAATGGTACAGTAAATGATAAATAATTGATAATTAATTAATAGAAGTTCAATTGAAATTCAAATATAATGATTATAATTTTATATGTAAAGGTAAGGATGTAAGGTGTGTAATTTCTGATCAACCTTAAATGTGAATTGTTTGTTTTAATGGAATAATCGCAATGTTAATTATGAGTGTATTGTATGTATTATGTTAAGAATGAAAATCAATCAATTAATAAATATACCCAAACATATAAGAGTTGACCTTCTGTGAACTGTAGTAGCAGTGTCAGCGTGAACCTTATATGTCTTTTGGTAGTTTCCCCACATTTCGGGCGGTCACAGTTTCACCAGGCCCTGGCCGTGGAATTATGTAAGTAGTTACAAAATTGGTGAAATTTGAAGTTGAACCAGGGGGTAACAGGGGAAACTACATAACTATGAAACAGCGGCTATCGTCGAAGGTGTCGATAGTGCCGTCTTTAAGTGTGTGAATCATTTTAGTAGGATTACTGGTGTCCTCGGACACCGAATTTTTATGTAACGCTGAACCAAGAACGGTATAGTCAGCGACTATACCTTATACATGTAACTTCAGTTCTTGGGAATACAAATGGACGCCACACTCCAACATCAGAAAACAATAGTGTGTGTGGTAAAGGAGCTGGCAGTTACAAGCCAGGGGCACAGATAACGCATCTGTGCACAAGGTAAATACCTAGACCGACCGGCAGGTGGTTTACCTAATTGTAACTGGGTAAAGGGGGGACTTGAAGTAACGATGTAGTGGGAGTGTAGCTGTAAATTCAGCGAGAGGGTGACGACCTCTGTAAACAGCGGGCGGTCAGCTTATAACATGACTCTATAGAGAGAGTTGGGGGTTGACAATCCATAGAGCTGTTCAGTAACTGTTGCTATGACTATGTCTCAATGAGTAGCGATGTATGTCCCTATGAGAGCAAAATGATTTTAAGTGCCAGATTTAATTGTAATGGTTTCAGATAACATATATGATAACGACTATATAATTTTGTGTATTTGTATTAATTGTATGTAGTATATTAGGGGTAAGAATTATGAACATATGCACTTTATATAATTTTAAAACATATCTATAGAAAGGTAATTCACCTTGCCAAGAAAATCAGCTGATTGCGGGAGTTATATATGTAAAATGTCACTTACAAATAATTTGCAAATTTTTCAATGTAATTAAATGCTTGAATATAATTAAAATTTGAATATAGTATTTTCAAGGTGTTTAAAAGATTTGGAATTTTCAATGGTAAATGTAATGTGAAATGTGGTAAATGTTAGAAGTTGGGTGATTATTATTTCGTTAGGACATCTAGATCAGTCCAAGTTAAGTTTAAAAGGGGAGTTGAACAAAGTAAGATTGTTATGAATAAAAGTAATGTAGAATTTGAGAAGTAATAGTGACACAGTAGCTATGGGGAAAATATGTAGAGTAATGGTTGATATTTTGAGATAATAAATAAGTAATGGAGATATTCTGTAAGTGAAAGTGATGTATGGGGAGAGTAATTAGTGGATGGGGAATTTTGTAAGGGGGTGGTGTGATAAGGAGTCCTCAACGAAAAGCGATGTGGCGGGAGGGGAACCGATTAGCGCCAGAAAGGGTTACCTAGGGGGAGTCCAGGAACCAACATAAGGGAATGAGCCGTGGGAAAGGAACACACATCCTGAGTACAAAGGGGTAGAGAGTAATTTTTTTTATATAAGGGTAGAATGATGCGAAATGAGTTAGAGTAGTAAGTTAGGGGTAGAGAATGGTTGGTAGATGTTTGTGATAGAGGGGTGTCATAATAGGTAAAAGCTGTTAGTGAGTATTAGAGTCAGAAGGGGGGTAAGATTATAGGTAAATGCCAAGGTAGTAAATCAAAAGTATTATGAAAAATTAAATCACCCAAGCTAATTGAGAATGAAAATGTTAAAAAAAGAAAGTCAGAGTCAAAATATAAAAATGATTGAAACAAGTGACAGATTTTAATAGAATTTGAGAATAGGAAGCTATAAACTGTGTAATTTTGGTCAATTTAAATGTAAATTTTATTGTTTATTGTAAGATAATAATAACCATGTTAATTTTGTATGTTCTATGTTATTATGTTGTATTCTGTTCAAAGGTAAAGGCTTTTAAAGATGTTTCATGTATTTTGTGATGTAGCTTTGTGTAACATATGTATGTCAAGGTCGTTGACTTGACCCAGAAAGATCAGCTGATGGTTGATGTTATAGACAAGACCAGTTTTAGTAATTGATTGATTTGTTTCTCGATTGAATTAAATAATTTTTTTTTTTTTTGAATATTGAGAAAAGTATATTTTGATAAATTTTATAATTTTTTTTTTAAATTATTTTTTACGCCTGCCATATAGATGATGTTTGAGTTTCAAGTGTATTATTGTTTATGTGTATTACTAGGGTTTTATGGAATTACATTGTTTAGTATATCTGTATAATCAAATGTTAGGATAAGTAAGTTCATGTTTTAATGAGATATTCAAATTTTTTGTGATTGTTAGTAGTGGAGAAAATTAATAGAGTTGATGGATTCATGTAAGAGATTTTGTTTTTTTTTTATTTTGAGAAAGTAATGGAGATATAACAATTTTATTTTAACTTAAATGAATTTTTGACTTTAAAGATAAACTTTTCTGAATTTTAAATAAGGAATTTGTTAGGATGTATTAATGAATGTGTACGCACCCAGTACTTGCTAAAGGCAACCCAGTATGCATGTAAGAGGGAATATATCGGTTGAGGATTTGGCTTGGTATGAGGCCAGGGTTTTGATTTTAGGGGTAGAATGATAAAAGGTTAGGTGCACTGTGGTGCGTGTCTGTTCGATTTTATGGTGTTGGGATCTCGGATAGAGAAGTCCAGTAATCTCGTTCAGATGCAGCCGTAGTCGCTGAACCAGGGGGGGTAGTTTACCCATGATGCGTTACGAATTAATGGGGGTTGTTGGCACCATATCCTCTCCGATCCTCTTAGGGGTTTAGCAATGAGAGTTCTTCTGTTCCAGCAGAAGATCTCTCATTGGGGGGGGTATTGTAACAGGGCAATTTTGAGGGATATAATTTTATTTTTAATTTTTCAATTATTTGGGACTGATCGGTTTGGACACCCTTTACGGTCACTCAGACATGTTTGTTGGACGCCCTGCATATCATTCCGTAGCGGTCTGTGCCTAGCACCAGCGATAACAGCGTTGGAATGCGAACCAGTGCGCACATGCCTGTATTTTCCGTTGGGGAGAAAAGAAAAACTTTGCAGCTGTAAGCGTGCGCCTGTGGGCCTCTACAATACTCTCGACACCAAAGTCAATCAACAGAACGGAACAACGTGGTTAAGTAGACTGGCCACGTGAGCGGCTCAGCCAATCACAGCTCGAGCTGGCGGAAGTGAGCAGCACCGATGCACATCGGAGCGTCAGTCAGTCGGACAATAAAATTAGACGTACCGGACGTGAGGAGTTGGTGCGTCCGCTGACTGGGCACAGTTTTCACCTCGCCCGCACAAATTACAGGGGAATGTAATACTAAGACAGTGTAAATCGCGCGAGTGTGTCGGCGCGTGGGTCGATTAAAATGTAACCATGTACACCGACCGGCAGAAAAAGTAATCATGTAAACTCAACAGTTCGGAAATAAGTAAAAGTCAGTGAGGACGTAGTTTGACGCAACAATGAAGTAACAAGGAAAAAGTGTAACGTGTGTTCGGCTGAAAACCAATAACAGAGTAACTATATGCAACTTAGTACATTTAAATTATTTTAAAAAATTTAAAGAGATCTCTATAAAGGGTTAGGAAAAAGAGGAATGAGTGTGTGTGTGTGTGTGTAAGCAAAAAGCTGGGTTTGTCTTATATAAATTAAGAGTTGGAATTAGAATCTGTAAGTAAATTAGAGTTAAAAATGTTAAGCAAGGGTTTGGTGTTATGTCTGTTTTTAATTTGTTTCTCATATTCAAAAAATGAAAAAAGTAATTTGGATAGAATAAACTAAAGGGTCCGTTTTCCTATAAACATGTATTAGTGTAATTATTTTGTCATAACCATTTCCTATTCTGTGCTGAAAAGTTCGTCTAACGTTCCGGGGGTTTTTCTGAATTATCGGGATTTTTCCGAGTTTTAAGGGTAGTCAGATAGCGGGATTTTTATAAGGGCAAGAGTGTAGAGGTTTCGATATTAAACCATAAAAATATCGTGGCGACCTGGGCTGTTTAATAAGGTAAGTTTAACGGGGACTATGACGGTAAGTGAAATTCTGGCAGCAGTGAGCAGTAAGTATTATTATAATACTGGAATCTTCTAATAAGGTAATATCTAATAAAGGGTAAAAAAGCAGTACCTTAACAGTCGAGTCCCTGTTCGGGCGCCAGTCTGTGATTATACGATTAATACATTTTTATAATAATAATATATGTCTTCCACTTACCTTAAAATCTTCTCCCAGCCCAGAGTTACATCACACGAACAGTGCAATGGAAGTATGATTGTGAGGTTATTTGAATAACATATGCTACTCACATTTATGAAGAGAAACAATTAAACAATCATCTTTACTTCTCAAGTCATGTTATCGATTTATCAATGTTTTCATGTAGTTAAAACAAAGTACAAATTATTCTTAAATTATATCAATACAATCATCTCTTATCAATAACGTTTAGCTAAATATCTTGTATTAAATAAAACAGCCCAGCCTGCTCGCACTCACATTCATGCCATTGTAAAAAATCCCTTTTTTATGTTAATTGATTTGTTGAACAAAAAATGAAATTATTTTGCTGGATTACCCAACGGGTGTTACTCCTTTCATGGCCATGTGCGTTTTAGTCCGAAAGTTTAATTCACATTTTTCACTCTACCATTTATTTTATAGATTTATTCTTCCAATTTTAGTCACTTTAATTTGTTCTATAATACTTCCACATAATAAATTTAAATTTAGTGCGCGCACGTTATTTTCTTAGATCCCGGCCGGGATGATAGTCGTATTCGACTGGGCAGAACGCTACCAAAATTTCTCCCACCAGCAGTTATGCGTAACGGAAATTGCAATGCCTTAGATGTTGAATCGTTCGTCTAAGAAATGTTTAAATTAACTTATTTTAAATAAAAACAGGAAACAATGAAGAGAATAATTTAGAATTTATACAAAATTTATGAATCGATTTTACCTGAAAACAACCAATGGGTTGTAATCTAAATAACTTTTGAAAAATTTTGTCAATTTTATAATATATAATGTCAGTATGTAATGTGAGTGTGTGTGAGCCCAGTATCTGCTAAAGGCAGCCCAGCTTGCATACAAGGGGAAACATATCGGTGGAGGATCTGGCGTAATCTAAGCCAGGGATTGAGGATTTTGGGGGGTAGCATGTTAGAAGGTGAGGTGTGCTGTGGTACTTGTCTGTTCGATTTTTCGGTGTTGGGATCTCTTATGGAGAAGTCCAGTGATCTCGTTCAGATGCGTCCATAGCCGCCAAGCCAGGGGGGTCGTGTACCCATGAGGAGTAAGAACAAGAGGGGGTTGTTGGCACCAGTTCCTCACCGGTCCTCTTCGGGGTTTATCAATGAGATTTCTTCTGTTTTGGACAGCAGAATTCTCATTGGGGGGGTATTGTAACGTGTCCAAAATTGGGTCAGTTTATTTCTTACCGTATAGGGTATTTGTATTTTATCTATTTCATTTTGCGGGATTTTATAAAAATATTGTGAAAGTTTTATTTTACGACAAACGTTCATTCCATTCCAACAGACCACGTGGCAAGTAGAACAGTTTGAAACAAAGGCAAGACGCAGTTTCTGTTGTGTAACTCGGCAAGGAATTCGTACCACCCTCGAATTCTCAGAACTCTGTATATGTGTGACGGCACACGCACTCAGCGACTCAAGCATGTGCGCTGTAGGGACGCCGAGAAAACTCAAACAGCGCTGTAAAAAATGGCGCTGGAATGAACAATTTGTAAAATCAACCAGCCAACTACAGGAAATGTAGTTAAGCCCCGCCTACTGCTAGTGACATCAGTCTAGCAGCGCTAAATATCGTCTACACACTGGGCTGATATAACTACTATGTTTCATGCATATAGCTCATACGCCACAACAAATCCACCTTGAACGACGACGGAATCAAACGGGCCGTGGATACGAACTTCCTACCGCCTAAACACAGTCTACATTAGGCAGAGACGCCAAGCAGTCCACTAGAAGCCGACTCCAGATACAGACGCTTACAGTTTTGTTTAGGGCCCGGTCGGTGGTGTTATAAAATGTAATTAATTCAATAAGACCGACCGGGACCCCAGAATTTAATAAAAATATCGCAGTCATAAGTTGGTACAGTGAGGTGGGGAAAGCATAAAGTGATAAAGTACGGACATTGAATTTGCGGGACTAAGCACGTGTTCGGCCGGCAACGCGTTCGTGGACGGGTATCTTAAATGTATAAAATTTAATAAATAAAGGGTAATGGATAAAAAGGTATGGAAGCGTGCGTGAGCAGATTGGGCTGCCTTAGATTTAAGTATAGTTAAATGTAATTAAAATTTGGTTTTGTAGTACTCTAATTCAATTAATTATAATAATTAATTACAACTAATTCTCTTGTAATAATAATAATAATGAAAATTGACTTAATTCATTAAAGTGATTTAGTTTATGTCATAACCATGTGTTAGACTAAGTTATTTCGTCATTACCACTTTCTCATTTCTGAATTATTAATTGGGTGTGGTCAGATAGCAAAATTGTCCTTTTTATTTAAGGTGGAGTGTAAAGGTTTTCGATATTTTACCTATAAAAAATAATCGTGGCGACCTTGGTCTTCTGAGTGAAATTTGAATACGGTAAGTAGTTGCGATATCAAACAGGTAAGTCCTGGTAGTGTATTTTATGTATTAATATATTTCGGCTTCTTTTGTATCTTTACATGCTTTAATAACAATATTGTGTGTAGATGTAATACACGAATTGTTCTGAGTCTTCACACGCGTTACTACCGCCGAATAGTCTTTACAAATTCTTGCAAGCGGAAAATTCTTGAACAAGAATTGCACGTCCCGTTCGCGATAGCTGGCTGAGAAGAACTGCCTGTGTAACAACAGGCTTAAGAAAATTTCCGACTACCTTCCCGCATTTAATTGGTGGAAGGAAGTCACATGGTTACGTATAACATGACAAGCAACTTTTCATGCTGTAAAGTGCATTAACTTTGTAAGAGCATGCATAGCTGGTAAACACAGAATACCCTTATCTCATGCATAACTGCATACTTTAATAAGATCATATATGAATGTCAAATAATAGCCAGAAATATACAGGGATTGTAGCTAATACATTTGTCTATGTTCAGTTCAGTGTCACAACACAACGATAATTTATTCACGCACAGCCGGGGAAACGTTTATCACTCGCGCACGCGCGCACATTTCCACAGACATAGTACATGAATAAACAACAAATAAATAATACACAGTTTTACTAAACTTAAATCCTTATCCTTACTAAAATACAACTGATATCACAACCAAATCTAACAAACTACCAATTTAAACATGAATGTTCATAGTCTGTGTATTATATGAGCTTGCCCTGCTTATCAGGATCCTGTGATTCATTGCAGGATTAACCCGTTCCCGCATACAAAATTTTTTTTTTTTTTTTAGTTGACTAACAAAAAATAAAATTTTTTTTTCTTCCTTGATATAACCAAAACAATTTCCTAATCCTAAGAATAATAATACTAACACCCTCAAACATAAAATCAAATAAACATCCTCATAGCAATACTAACATTTCATAACAGTCAACTTTACAGAAACAAGAAACCAAAGACACGTGGTAACCTTTAAACCAAAACAAATACACATGTTCTTGACAAGCAGATAGCAAATTACGCAGGGTCACAAGGTACAACAGACTGCATTCCTTATCTTTACTAGATTATCGCTCATTCACTGAATTATCCTACATATAATATTTATACCTGAACTGACATATTTAAATAGCTACACATTCTTACACCCTATATCCTGACATTTATTTTTGAGCTTTTTGTATAAATTTTTCTCAGTTTTGAAACGCACACGTTTACTTGGAAATATAGATTTGAATTTATCTAATATACGCTGTATTTTATTTTGCTCGCTGCCTGTTATCTGTCTTCTGTGGGTCAGCGAGCTATTCGTTATCTTATCTTTCTAGCGTCCAAGTCTGATAATGTGCTGTCCACTATCAACTTTACCTTGCAATGTTTCGTTCGGAAATTCAATTGTAGTGTGCAGTGTATTCAATTTACCGACTTCCAAAATAATATCACGTCCGAGTTTTCTAACTCCAAGTACAGTCACCTCTATTTCCGTTCCCTGAACGTATCTTGTTATAAGTGCCTGTTTTTCAACTATCTGCGACTCACACGTTGCTGATTTTATCCTTGTGTGTCTTACCGGCAGAACTGGCGTTTGTATAAAGTGGTTTTTATGCCTCTTTAGTAACCGCTCGTCCATCAGCGATATTTCTGCGCCGCTGTCGAACAATATCTCGTCAACATAACCACTGATTGTTGCTTCGACAATAAGGTCGGTGCCATTTTCAATACTAATATTTCCTTCATGGTTATTACTATTATCATTACTATACACTAAACTATCCCTAATTTCTGCAGGATATAGGCCAGACACAACAATTGTATTCTTACAACTAACATTACTCACACTCAATCGATTGAACTGCTTTTTAACTGAATCACTTTCAGTAACCGTTGCTAATAAGTTGGTATTAAATTGCTGAGTTGTATTTTTATGTTGTTGTGATTGTGGCTTATTTTGTGGTGGTTGAACTTGAAACTGATTACGCGGTGGTTCATTAATATTGACCATAATTGTTGTCACCTTATTGTCATCAGTATCATTCACCTCTCCGTCCTTCGTAACTACCTTAGTATGTAACGTGACAAATCTGGAGGGATTTTATTTTTATTAATTTTTGGGTTTTATTAAAAAATATTCATAAATATAATTTCCATCTGTGACCAGTCCACGTGTTGAATTAAAACAGTGCGCTAACAAAGGAACAGTATGCCTGAACTGTTGTGCAACCTTTACGAAAGAATGTACCAAGCGTCATTTCCTAGAACTTTGCGGGTGTGTGGCAGTACGTCCGAATGCACCATACAAGCAGGTGCGCAGACCGACGCGGAATTGTAAAACTAAAAATGGCTATGAGACGAAAGTTTGCATTGCACATAATCATAGACGACGGATGTAAGTATAAGCCCAACCTCTTTTGTGACGTCCACCAGTGCTGACCAAATGTCATCCACGACAAACACACAAAAACTACGTGTGTTGAATGGGACATAACAGTGGCGATGAAACATAAGGCATTGTTTTCCACCTTGCGAGACGCAATCTAGTTGACAGTGAGCGTAGAGACGCTCTGCCCAGTTCGCATACAGACAGTGCTTAACCAGGTACTTGCCCCAAGGGGCTTTTCAAAATTTTATAAGTTCAAGTAAAAAGTGAGTTATCAGCTAACAGTAATGTGACAGTGGCGGGAGTATTTACTTAAAGAACATCAAAATCTATTTCGGACACACAACTAAATTAAAATGCGAAGTCACGAGCTCGAGTGAAAACCACGTTGCCGGCAGGGGGGGTATTTCATAATGTGTTAAGGGTTTTGTTGAATAAATAATAAGGGGAGGGTATTAAAGATGGTGTGAATGAGAGAATGAGCAGACTGGGCGGTCTATTAGATATATAAGGTAAGCTGTAAAAATAAGATAGGATTAGTAATTGTCGCAGACATGGAGTAAATAACAGAAAAATATTGTATTTGTATTTCCTTTCAAAATTTGGACGAACAGGGACGAATTTGATTAATGTAACAATGAAAATTCCACACCTACTAAAGGTGCAAGCGTGCTTTTAAGGTTAAAGTAGTGAAGGAGAAATAAGTAATTTACACATTATATATGCAAGATTGAGATTGTAATAAAGTAAAGTAATTAATTAATTAAGATTGAAGTAAAGTAATAAGTTTTCGAAAATAATAAACAATGGAGAATAGTAAGAGCAGTAATAATGAAGTCAGCTTAACTGACATTGAAACAGAGAGCCAAATAAATATAGAATTAACCGGAACTGAGTCGAAAATTATGGATGAAGTAATTCATTCAACACCAGTCCCGATTAAAAAAGTTGAGGATCAAGATATGATGAAAATGATCCAATTTCTTTGTACCAGTTTCAATAAATTTGATGTAAAGTTAGATGAACAAATTAAATTAAGCAATGTTTTTGACACCAAATTTGACATACAGAATAACCAATTTAACGAATTAAATAAACGCTTTGACACTAATGATGCTAAGTTTGATGTATTAACTAATTCACTGTGTAGTATTGAAAGTAAATTAAATGAAATATGTAGTGAAACAAAAAGAGAAACAGATGAGTCAAGAGAGAGTGTGTGTGTGGTAGACAGTAAAACAAATGAAAATTATAATGATATGTATAAAAATGTGGTACTAGAGAATAAGTTAACAAATGATAATGATGATGTCAAAAATAATAAAAATAATATTGAGAATGGTAATGTATTTGAAAATGTATCAGAGAGTGATACGGTGAAAATAAATAGTGAGAGTACTGATGAAGTTGTAGAATGTAATAATGGAATGTTAATGTGTGTTTATGAGTCAGAGAGAAAGTGGAAACATGGTATAGTGGTAGAATGGGGGCAGAGGGTAAATTTTCCCCTTATTTGTGATGAACCAGAGTGTTCACAAGTGTTATTATTGGAGGGCAAGAGACCCTATTTAAGGAAAGATTTAAGTTGTTTCCTTTTTTGTATAAGTTAGTACCCTCTGTGTGGAATTATGTGGAAAGGGTGATATGGTGTTATGATGAGAGAAGTTTAGATAGAGAATGGTGTGTTGATAAAGAGATAGAATTATATAATTTAAAGAGAGATTATAATGAGTTGAAAGAGATGTTAAATGATATGAATTACTTATCTGTTAAAATAAAGAGTGAAGATGATTTTGATGATATATGTTTAAATAATAATAATTTAATTTATGATGAAAAAATAACTGACCCGATATTGAATATAATTACTAAGGAAGACTTGCCAGAAATACTTTATGTTGACTTGGTTCATGATGATTGTGATAAAACGAATGAATTTGATTTTTATGGTTATGACACACAAGATAGCCATATGTGTGCAAATGAAATTGAAAATTGTTATTTGAAACAAAGACTAATTTTTGACGATGGAGGGTAAACCATAAAACAATCAATGGACAATTTTAAATATTTTGTTTTACGGTTCCGACCTAGCAACCTTGGACATTGAAGTGTGATATAACTGAATAATTAATGATGAAGAATTGTAAATATATGTTTAGTGAATTTAATTGTGTGTATTGTAAAGTGTTGGGTAAACAAGGTGTATGTAATAAAAATTGTTGTAATAATAATATTAACATTTTGCAATCTAAATAAATAACAAAATTAATTTTGAAGACAGTAATTAGCGAATTGAAATTGTTTTGATAGCAATGGAACTTGTATTTTTAATAATTGATTTAATTAAAATAATTTGAGATGTTTTAAATATTTTTGATTGATTTCAATGTTGTGTAATGGAATTTTTCTAATGGATTTAAATTATTTTAGGAGATGTGAACCTGATAGTCATCAATACATAAATGCTAAATTGTTTGATTTGAAATAACATTTTGTTAAATGTTTCAGAAGTTACGTGGAGGTATTGGTGTGTATGGTGTATATATTTTGTGTATGTCAGTATGTGAATAATGGACTGTAAGTATAAATTTTATGATACCAGTCAGAGATAATAAAATGTTTATAGGTGTTTAACTCAAATGAAAGAATTTAAATGCAATAATGAAAATAATTTGAGATAATTGTTTTAACAATAGTGTGTCTGGTTTGGGGGGTTGCTCAGGTGAGCAACGAATTTAAATTTTGTAAATTAAAAATGATAACTCGCTCTTGCACCAATTAAATGTTTGTATTATGCTTTGATGAATAGGTGTTCATGTGTTTATTATACTATGTTTATTCTGTCTCATAAATGTTTTATTTTATTGTGTTAGGAATATAGGGATTAAGAAATACACAATCTATATAATTCTGAAATGTGGTTACAACAAAGTAAATACCTAGACCGACCGGCAGGCGGTTTGCATAATTGTACCAGAGTCAGAGAAGGGGGAAACAATGATGTGTAGTATATTAGATATAAGGATTGATAAAAATATGTATTTCGTATAATGTGTATAATTTTGAAATGTGTTTGTGGTAAGGTTATTCACCTTCCTAAGCAAATCGGCTGATCAGTAGTAGAATGTCACTGATAAATTGTTTACTAATTTCCAAGGTAATTAATGTTCAATATGATATTAAGGTGTTACAGATTGTATTTTAAATGAGGAGGAAAGTAATTGGATAAAGTTAAGATTTTAATGATTTGTGAAAAATAATAAAAGGTAGATTTTGGGTTATTGATATTTTGTTGGGACATGTAGATCAGTCCAAGTTGAGTTTAAAGTGGTAACAGAGAGAATAATGTTGTGAGTTAATGTAATAGAATTTGAGAAGTATTGATGCTGACACAGTAGATATGGGGAATATATGTAGAGTATTGATTGATATATTGATGTTTATAAATGATGATGTTATTTTGTAGTTGAAGTGAGGTAATGAGAATGTTAATTAGGGGATGGTAATTTTGTAGAGGGGATAGTGTAGTGTAGGATTCCGCAACAAAAGTGGTTGGGACGGGAAGGGACCGATTGGTGGGAAGGGGTTGCCTTAGGTAGAATCCAGGGACCAGATTAAGGAAATGAGTATTTTGGGGGGGGAACACACATCCTAAGTACAAAGGGTCAGAGATTATTTTTTTTATATATCGAGAGAATGATGCGGATTGAGTTTAGTAGTAAGTTGGGTGTAGAGATTGTTTGATAGATGTTTTGATAGAGATGGGTGTCATGTTTAGTTAAAGCTGTTAGTGGTATTAGAGTCAGAGGGGTAAAGAAAATATATATGTATGCATACCAAGTAGTAAATTAAATTGTTATGAGTAATTAAATCACCCAAACTAATGGAGAATGTGAATTTTAAAGAAAAGAGAGTTATGGTAAAAATATAAAATTTTGATTGATACAAGTGACAATTTTAATAGAATTTGAAAAGGTAAAGTTGTAAAATGTTCATTTTGAGTAATTTAAATATCAATTTTATTGTTAATTGTATTAATACTTTGTTAATTTTAAATGTTTTATTTTATTGTATTTTTGTGTTTAAAGATAGAATTTTAAAGATGTTCACTGTATTTTCTGAGGTAACTTATGTATCACTTATGTAGGTCAAGGTTCTTGACTTGACCCAGTGTGATCAGCTGATGGGTGATGTTCTGTACTAAACCAGTTTTGGCAATGAAGTGATGCCAGTTTTGCTTTTTAATTAATTTAAATAATTTCAATATTGAGAAAAAATATTTTAATAAATTAAAATTTTTTTTTGACTTTAAAATTTTTGGAAAAAAAAATTTTTTTTTATTTTGCCTGCCATCCAACTGATGTTTTGAACTCTGATTATATTATTGGTTGTGTGTATTAATAGTGTTTTTATTGAATTGTATTGTCTAAAATATATGGATAATCACATGTTAGGATAAGGATGTTCATGTTTTTAATAAATGTTCAACTCGTTTATTTTCTAATGATCAAAAATAATGAAGAGAATTATTCAGTTTAGATAAAAGATTTGTATTTGATTTTGAAACTTGGTTTCAATGTAAGGAAAATTCCTAAATGTAACAAGATTTGATAGGATGTAGTTATAAGTGTGTGTGCGAGCCCAGTAACTGCTAAAGGCAGCCCAGTGTGCATGATAAGGGGGAACATATCGGTTGAGGATCTGGCATGATATAAGCCAGGGATTTGGAGTTTGGGATGGCATGTTAGAAGGTGAGGTACGCTGTGGTGCGTATCTGTTCGATTTTATGGTGTTGGGATCTCGCACAGAGAAGTCCAGTGATCTCGTTCAGATGCGGCCATAGTCGCCGAGCCAGGGGGGTTGTTTACCCATGAAGTAGGAGATCTAAAGGGGGTTGTTGGCACCATATCCTCACCGGTCCTCTTAGGGGTTTTAGCAATGAGATTTCTTCTGTTGCGGCAGAAGATATCTCATTGGGGTGGTATTGTAATGTGACGAATCTGGAGGGATTTTATTTTTATTAATTTTTGGGTTTTATTAAAAAATATTCATAAATATAATTTCCATCTGTGACCAGTCCACGTGTTGAATTAAAACAGTGCGCTAACAAAGGAACAGTATGCCTGAACTGTTGTGCAACCTTTACAAAAGAATGTACCAAGCGTCATTTCCTAGAACTTTGCGGGTGTGTGGCAGTACGTCCGAACGCACCATACAAGCAGGTGCGCAGACCGACGCGGAATTGTAAAACTAAAAATGGCTATGAGACGAAAGTTTGCATTGCACATAATCATAGACGACGGATGTAAGTATAAGTCCAACCTCTTTTGTGACGTCCACCAGTGCTGACCAAATGTCATCCACGACAAACACACAAAAACTACGTGTGTTGAATGGGACACAACAGTGGCGATGAAACATAAGGCATTGTTTTCCACCTTGCGAGACGCAATCTAGTTGACAGTGAGCGTAGAGACGCTCTGCCCAGTTCGCATACAGACAGTGCCTAACCAGGTACTTGCCCCAAGGGGCTTTTCAAAATTTTATAAGTTCAAGTAAAAAGTGAGTTATCAGCTAACAGTAATGTGACAGTGGCGGGAGTATTTACTTAAAGAACATCAAAATCTATTTCGGACACGCAACTAAATTAAAATGCGAAGTCACGAGCTCGAGTGAAAACCACGTTGCCGGCAGGGGGGTATTTCATAATGTGTTAAGGGTTTTGTTGAATAAATAATAAGGGGAGGGTATTAAAGATGGTGTGAATGAGAGAATGAGCAGACTGGGCGGTCTATTAGATATATAAGGTAAGCTGTAAAAATAAGATAGGATTAGTAATTGTCGCAGACATGGAGTAAATAACAGAAAAATATTGTATTTGTATTTCCTTTCAAAATTTGGACGAAATAGTAAAAAAGTTTTGTTTTCTCTAAAGAAATAAAGTCATAATTCTCTTCAAAAATGAGTTGAGTAAGTAATTCGATTAACCCGTAAACCACGTTTGCATCCTAGTTGTTCGTGTGACGCAACTCTGGCGGTACATAAAGGGATTCTAAGGTGAGTGGAATAAATAAAATTATGTATTCATATTTGGAAGTAATTAATAAACTTAACAAGTATCTGATTTAGATTCATCTAGTACCTCATCATTACGACATGTGTCATAAATACCTGCACCGTTAGTATCCATACTAGTTCCAGGCTCTACTACTGGTTCGGGATTTCTATGTGTTATGCATACACTGTCCGAATACATAATAGCTTCAGATTCTACCATTCGTTCATGGTTCTGGCATGCTATATCTGTCACATTATAAACTATCACCTCATCATAGCAATTACCTGAAGTATGTTCTGGACTAATAGTGTTGTTACTACTAATGTCACTTCCGTTATCTTCACTACCATTTGATGCAGAATCTAGATACTCGACTTTACCAAGAGATGAGTTACTAGGCCCTAAATGGGTTGTTTCTGTATAATCACTTTCAATCTCACCTACTACGCTACTGTTCTCCGTTAATCCTTCAGATGTAACATCTTGGTTAACTTCCATATTACTTTCGTTGAGAGTATGTTCAACAAGAACATTTGGTACTCCAAAATTATCACAATGTACAATATTCTCAACAGTTAAGTCAACTTCAGTATCAGCTGAAATTTCCTGTAGATTCGCTATCATCTCCTCTCTATCGGCTTCCATTTCTTCCCAAAATTTCTGCCTAATGGCTATCATCTCTTCTTCCTCGGCTTTCATCTTCTCACGCCAGGCTTTACTTTCCTCGGACATGGTTTTCATATTAGCTAATAAGGCCGCTAAAGCATACTTTATTTCTGCTGTATCCGCCATAATGATCAAAATTCAATTTAAAAAAGTTAATAAACTTAAATTTACTGATTTATACGCTAAGAAAATTATTACTACTACCAGATTATTAACGTAGTGTAACCAGTTTATACGCACACAGAAAGCAGTTCAATATATCAAAATGTAAATAAACCTTATCTAACACACAAAACAACTAATAATCTACCTCCAATATACTGATAAAATTGTTCATATATGACACACAAGAGAATATGCACAATTGATAAATTATATCCTCAGATTTTCATATGAACCATACACATACAAATATTACATTAATTTTCATTATACGTCAGATGTTACCAACAAATTTTATACTCTTGCACAAATATAGAATAGCGTAAAATTACCGCTATTTTACGTGCCCTACGTTGCTAAGCGCCAAATATCACTATGCGACAACACAAATTACTAAACTATTGGCGCATAGGATATGGTAGTATGTGTATCTTAAATCAAAAGTCTATATTGGAGGTTTTAAGATTATTTATTGCACAAGACATATGTAATTGTTTATATGGTATATTTGATAAGTATAATAATGGTAGTGTTTGATATAGAGTCTTTTAAAATGTTAAATACTGTTCATACACGTGATGTGATACATTACATAAGTGATGACTCCCACGATGATGTTGCTGAAGAAAAGGTGGGGCTTTGCTGTGTTGTTGAGTCGTCAGGCGTGGCTTATAGATGATAGACGGTTCACCCTGGAAACGCTTTCAGCTGGCTGGTGTCCTGTAGTTCCCACAATGACTCTGACGCTTCGCACACCACAACGGTTCTATGGATCTTACTATTCGTTAAATTTAATATAGAGTTTATAACTTACAAGTATCTCAGGTAACAGTGAGTTTTATAAAACAACGGTATATTAAACTTATACCACTCCGGACTCTTCAAGTGTTCACGCGAATCACAAGGTCTACCGCGACCAGCAGACCTCCCTATGCGGAAATCTTCCACTAACGCGGAAACTTCTTGATGATAAAATTTACTGTTATGTAATTATTAAATTTTACTGGCACTGCAGAAAATCTCACACAGTGACACAGTTCACACTCACTTATTACACACGTAATGCTTTAATAATAATGCCGTGTGTAAAAAGGTAATATTCAACTGTTCTGAGTCTTCGCACGCGTTACTATCGCCGAATAGTCTTTACAGATTCTTGCAAGCGGAAAATTCTTGAACAAGAACTGCGCGACCCGATCGTGATAGCTGGTAGAGAAGAACTCTCATAATTATGCACGCAATGCTTTAATAACAATATTGTGTGTAGATGTAATACACGAATTGTTCTGAGTCTTCACACGCGTTACTACCGCCGAATAGTCTTTACAAATTCTTGCAAGCGGAAAATTCTTGAACAAGAATTGCACGTCCTGTTCGCGATGTTAGCTGGCTGAGAAGAACTGCCTGTGTAACAACAGGCTTAAGAAAATTTCCGACTACCTTCCCGCATTTAATTGGTGGAAGGAAGTCACATGGTTACATATAACATGACAAGCAACTTTTCATGCTGTAAAGTGCATTAACTTTGTAAGAGCATGCATAGCTGGTAAACACAGAATACCCTTATCTCATGCATAACTGCATACTTTAATAAGATCATATATGAATGTCAAATAATAGCCAGAAATATACAGGGATTGTAGCTAATACATTTGTCTATGTTCAGTTCAGTGTCACAACACAACGATAATTTATTCACGCACAGCCGGGGAAACGTTTATCACTCGCGCACGCGCGCACATTTCCACAGACATAGTACATGAATAAACAACAAATAAATAATACACAGTTTTACTAAACTTAAATCCTTATCCTTACTAAAATACAACTGATATCACAACCAAATCTAACAAACTACCAATTTAAACATGAATGTTCATAGTCTGTGTATTATATGAGCTTGCCCTGCTTATCAGGATCCTGTGATTCATTGCAATATATATACATAATCTTACCCCCTTTTGACTCTAACACTCCCTAACAGCTTTAACTAATATGACATCCATCTATCAAAACATCTACCTCCCATTCTCTAACCCTAACTCACTACTCAACTCATTTCGCATCATTCTACCCTTATAACAAAAAATACTCTCTACCCCTTTGTACTCAGGATGTGTGTTCCCTCATCTCACCACCGTGCTCCACATCTTGCCCTTCCTATTTACCCGGCAATCACTCCCTAAAAACCCACTGCTACCCGCCGCAACGCCTGTCGTTGCGGACTCCTTACACACCACCCCCCTTTACTTAGTCACCATCAATTAATTACTCTCCCATTACATCACTTTCATCTACAAAATATCACCTGGTTTATTACCCCAATATATCACTCATTACTCTACCTATATTCCCCATAGCTACTGTGTCACTATCAATACTCAAATTCTACATTACTTTTATTCATAACAATCTTATTTTGTTCAACTCCCCTCTTAAACTTAACTTGGACTGATTTAGTTGTCCTAACAAAATAATAATCACCCAACTTCTAACATTTACCATATCTTACATTTTAATTTTAACTTTTGAAAACTCGAAACTATCTCAAATACATCTCCTCATTTACATTAAAATCTTTAACCACATTGAAAGTCTATTACTAAAACATTAATTATATTCAATTTTCATTATATTCAAACATTTAATTACATTGAAAAGTTTGCAAATTATTTGTAAATGACATATTACATTTATAACTCCAGCAATCAGCTGATTTTCGTGGTCAGGTGAATGACCTTCCTATTGATACATTTCAAAATTATACAAAGTTTTACTTTACCTAAATTGCATTATAAAATTTATACTTACAGTATATCACTCATACACTGTCATAAACACAAAATATCAACACCAAACATCAATAACTCCATGTACCTTCTGAAACATTTTAACAACCATGTTATTCCACAGACCAAATACAATTTAACATTTATTTATTTATTTATTATTATCAAATTTAAATCTCATAAAATAATTTAGATTCGTCAGCACAATTCAATGATATAACATTTTAAATCAACCAAAAATATTTAAACATCTCACATTATTTTAATTCCATCAAGTATTGAAAACACAACATTTCAATTACATTATTTCCAAAACAATTACATTTCCTTTATTACAAACTCATTATTTATTTAGTCTACTGAAATGATATTATTATTATTAAAACAATTACATACACACATTGTTTACATTACATACTTGTTACAATACAAACACAATTAATTTTACTAAAATTTATTTACAAGTCTTCATCATTAATTTTTCAATTTACCACACTTCATTTCCTAATTCTAGTGGCTAACGCGGGCGATTGATGCGCTCGTGGTCCCGGGTTCAATTCCCGGCGGAGGTTCCGTACGGCGTGCACTCAGCGTCGTGAGGCAAACTGAGTAGGCGCTGAGATAACAGCGCCGCCTCCTGGCTGTGAATACCGCAACTAGCGGCTGGTGGCGCGTAGTACTAGCCATACACCGTCACACTAACACAAAAGCCGCGCGGTACGCCTTGGTCCTTAACGGACTGTTGAGCGGAGGTTTATTTTTATTCATTTCCTAATTCAGCAGGGTCATAACCACAAATTAAACTATTTAGAACGTCCATTTACTTAATTTTTAATTCAACCTCCATCGTCATATAATAGTCTTAATTTTTTATAACACTTCTCATTCTTACTCACATCAACTTATTGTTATTATTATTATAATAACCCATTACCTCTATGTCATTCATCTTCCCTTTTATTATTTCATAAACCTTGTCAATATTGGTTATTTTTGTCCAGTCTCCATCAGTATTATTACTCAACATCAAGTCAGTTATTTTATCATCATCATCATCAAAATAATTATCCATCTCTATTTTACCAGGTAAGCCACTTTTTTCATCTCTCTCAATATCTAACACCTGCACCAACCTTTCATAACCTCTATTTATTTCAAAAATCTCTATCTCTCTCTCTCTCTCATCACAACACCATATCACATTTTCTCTCTCACTCCATGCAAACGGCATCACTAAATACTTATTACCTCTACTACCAGGTAAACCACAAAAAATACAGGGACCATCTGAAGACACCTTGTCTTCCATATAACTACAGGAGGAAACTCTGTCCTCATTAACAACATGTGAAACCTCTGTTTCAACATAAACTTGGGGAACATTTGCCCTTTGCCCATCTAAATTCTCATTACACTCTCTCACTAACTGACAAACATTTGTTTCTACTACTTCATTATCACATACTACTTCCACTATATTCTCAGAATTGCAATTAACATCATCATCCTCACTACTCAATACTTTATTTTCAACTATATAACCATTATTCTTATTTGACATTATCTCATCATTATACTTACTTATATTAACACCACCACTTACCTTGTCTACTATTCCTTCGTTATTTTTCGTTATATTACTACCACCACAAACACTGACCTGTTTTGATTCACCTGTATTCTCCTTTAATTGATCTATCTCGGGTTTCCTTAATAATTGATCCCAATTTTTGTCCATCTCGTCAAACCGTTTATCCAACTTTGCGTTTAACTCATCAAACTGTTTCATCATAAAGTTAAATATGTCCTTTAATGTATACTCCTTTTCTTCCACCCCTACACTATCGTTAGGTGTATTCACTGTCTTATTTTCTACCACTGTTACTTCAACTATCTTACCGTTATTATTTGTCATCTTACTACCAATACCATCACTGTGCTTTTTAATTTCGGCAAATATTCCCTCTTCTTGTTCTTCCATCCGCGTTAAATTATCATCTAAATTACCCCACTCCTCGTCTGTCATTTCATCTACAACCCCTCTAAATTCGCTTTCCCACTCATCCCACGCGAAACCAATATCCTTATCTTGTACTTCGGTCATGTTCAAAATTTATTTATATCATACCCTTTATATAACGCCCACTTAAATCAAAATACCCCACACATAAAACAGTTAGCAATACGTAAAAGTAAACACACAATAGCTCTACCGAAACATAACCTTATTTAACGTAATTATGTACGATAATTTTTTACAAATATGCCGTTACCAATTTCTATTTTCTGTGCTTTAAAATATGTCTACCTCGTACAAAATTATATCAGGATCCTGGCAGCGAGTCGCCAATTGTTGATGAACAAACTTGATCTAAATAAATAAATAAAATAAAACTGCCAGGAACTTACCTGCGATCTTTTCTTCGCTTACTTACCTGGTATAAATTTCAATCAGAAGCCCAGAGTCGCCACGATGTTTTAGGCTCTACATCGAAACCTTAACACTCTACCTTAATAAAAAATGGGACAATTTTTTAATCTGACTACACCCCAACTAATTTTCAGAAGAAACCCGGAACGTTAGACGAATCTCTCAGCACAGAATACTAGGAAGTGGTAATGACGAAATAACTGCAACTAACACATTTTCTCTTATGGAACCAGTGGGTTTACTATTCAACTTTCTTTTCTTCGAACATTACACAAAATAGAAAACAGAAACACAAATAGAAAATTTACACAAAACCAAATAGAAGAAATACAATCACTCATTTTTTTGTTTTTGAACTGATATGATAAAACTTATACAGATATATTTATAAAGGCTGCCCAGTATTTGCGTACACACACTTCATTCACACATATATAAATTGTCCCCTTAATCTAGAGCGCTCTTTTACATTTAGTACAATTATAATAAAATTGGGTCACCGACTAAACCTGCCGCTTCCTACTTCACCTCGTGCCGCACTGTGTACACATCCGAATGTTTTGCCTGTTCACCACTTTTCTTCACTCCACTTACGTCATTCTGCGATACGGTTTCACTCATTTTTGAATATTTGAGTTTTTTCAATTGTAATAATTTATTTAGGGCAACTGAGTCTTAGCGTGCATGCAGCCGATGCAGTGGTGGTAGGTCGACTCTCTGTTACATGCGGGCGGACATCACTGCCTTTCCTGCTACTAAATTTCGTCGCTGTTCATAGCCTTTGCTGTTTAAAGTCTTCGTCACTGTTCATTCAACACGTGTTATTTACGTGTGTTGGACGTCGGCGATATCTCACTGCCGCTGGTTACGTCACTAAGGTAGGCGTATTCTTCTCAAGACTTCCGTCAGCATGGGACCACGTGCTGACAAAATTAGTTACCCTCGGGCCATATTGGTTTTGTGTCTCAGCGTCGTTTGTGCGCCCCGCTGGTGGTCGTGCGTTTGTGTGAGCCAGACAGCATTACAGTTCTTAGAATTAAATTGCGTTGGCAAACACACGCTACATTACATTGTCTCGGCTACGTTCAAAATTCTACATCACTGTTCTTTGTTTGACGAACTTTTCTATAACATGTGACTGACCACACAAATGGGAAACAAAATTATATTAATAAAATGAAATAAAACCCTCTCCCTCTTTTGGCCCCGTTACAGTTTATATTGTAATAAAATAATATTTATTTTAAGATTAATAATTATTTATGATGATACACCCATTTTTAAATTAAACAGAATAAAATTATTTTCAACACCAACTTAAAATTATGTATTTTACTTTCAATATTTACACCACTTACATATACATATTTGTATTACTTTGTTAGCTCATATTACTGTTATTTCTTTGTTAAAAAAAATAATTATTGTTCATTTGTCACCTGCATATTGGTTGAGTTACCATTGTGATGCTGTTATTCCATACATGTGTACGTGTATGTGTGCGTCTCCTGAATGTTGACAATGACGATGGTTCCTCTGTTGTTAGCTGGCAGTGTTCCATTGCATGACGTTGATGGTGGTCCTGCGCTCCTCAGTTAATCATGGTGTGTTGAAGATGATGGTGATGATGAGTTGTCCCCGTGATAAAGTTCTTAGTGTCTGTCTCTCACCCAAAATTGCCGGAGGCATTTATAGTAAACAGCTTTTCTTACCTGTCAAATGCTGTTTCTGTCCTGTTCAATTTGGTCAGTTCATGTATAGTGTCCTTTTTAACTGATCACTTTTTGTCTGTTTTTGCGATAACGGTAAACTTGATTTTTAGGCCGTTGATCTAAGTGGTTGCATTGTCTATGGAATTTTTCACTCGTCATTTACACATAACACAGTCGTTAATTACTTGTTAAATGTGGTGGTAATTAATTTTAATTTGTATAAAGTTTTTGTTATTGCACTTCTCTGCAATAATTTTGTATCACCATACGCGTTTAAAGGGACTTATTTTAATGGTGTTTTTATAATTATGGTATGTCTTTTGTAACAGGTAAAGAACATTTGAATTATGAAAAATATCCGGGCTGTTTGGCCGTGGTCCATGGTTAAAAACAAAACCAAACGTTTCGGCAGCTCCACTGGCTGCCATCATCAGTGGAATAAGATTTCTGCACTTGGGGTGTTTACGTGCAGGCCCACAGTACTGTGGTATAGACTAAAGCTGTCCTGCCATGCTACCTGTACATATAAATTCAGCAAAGAATAAAGTCTGCCGAAACGTTTGGTTTTGTTTTTAACCATGGACCACGGCCAAACAGCCCGGATATTTTTCATAATTCAAGTGACACCGGCCGTGAAAGCCTAAGGAATAATTTAGGTAAAGAACATGTTTATTCATTTTCATTAATCATGTCAATACCCAATTTACTAATACAAACCAAAAATTTATATGTACACAAAGACATCTCCCCTATTGTAGTATAATGCAGGTCTGTGTCAGCTCAGGCACACATACATATGACATACAGTGTAAACCATAACAACTCAGTCAGACCATGTGTTCACTTTTGACAGGATTCAGCATGTTAATCGGCCTGTACTCGCACTAATTTTTCATCATCATCACCACTCAAAGGACTAGGCTTTATACCTGTTCCGGAACCCATCTCCTCCTCGGTCTACCGACATCTCCTCCTAGCAGGGTGATAACCCAAGGCAGCAACAAGTAGACGGACATGAGGCATGTGTGATTCAAGTGTTCACACCATTCCTTCTGTGGTCTTCAATCTTGTGGTGCAATGATACAATGTTGAAATCGCAACTAATATCCTTGTTCCTTCTCTGATCCTAGAGAGAAAAGCCTTGTGTCCCTCGTAGAAATTTTATTTTGGGTGCCTGAATCGTCTGCACGTCCCTTTTACCAAGATTCCATGTCTCACTAGCATACAGGAATGTGAGAACAGCCACAGTTTTATATAAAATTTCATTCAGGTATCCTTCTGTGTTTTATTTCACCTATGAATCGTTCCATAGATGTGTCTAAATTTTATACATTTTAGGTTAGTTGTCTCCAAGTCGCTTATATTAATATAATAGACGTATTTACCAGATATCCGTCGTGCGACTTCGTTTTTCTTGTCCTTATGACGCGTTTCGGCAACTAATTGCCATCTTCAGAAAACTTAATCACTCATTAGAGATCGTTAAAAAAATTAAAATACCAAAATCATTACAGTAAAAGTGCACTTTTATGACAGCGGAAATTCACATACGCGAACATGAAATTTTATGTTTCTCGCGTGGACATTATCGATCGACTGATTCACTGTTTATATATCCACTGATAAAACTGTTTTGTTTATTATAGCCCGTGTGTACCGTAACTTTCTATTTACCGGCGCCCGTGTGCAAGTATTGCCGTGTCGTACAATATGTTATGTGAAAATGTAAGTTTATCGTTCAAGACATAATCACTGTTGATTTTGACGGCTTTATATATTTCATATTCCTCAAGTGCGTCCATGTATTTTCCTTTCCTGCAGCAATGCATGGGCTGGAAATTTGTCTCAAAATCGCTGTAGTTATGATTACATAGCATCAGGTGTCTGGCAAAATTAGATGTTGTTTTATGCAATTCCCTTCTGGGAAGGTGTTCGTTATATCTTTCTTCAAACGGTCTGCCTGTTTGGCCTATGTAGAACATATCGCATGAGCTGCATTTCATCTTGTATACGCCGGTTCTTTTTCTTTCTGGTATACTGTTCTTCCGGCTAAGAAGTCTCTGAATGCTGTTATTTGTACGGAAAGTTACAATTACATGGTGTTTCTTGAGTTCGTTAACTAAAATATTTGGTAAAATATTTGTGTAATCTGCAGATATGTATTTATTAACTCGAAGTGTGTTACCATTGTTCGACTTTTTTAATTTCTTCATTTTGTGTTTACTTATTAATTTATCCACTAATGAACTTTTATATCCGTTAGCCGCTGCTATGTACTTGATGGTGTTAACCTCTTCATTGTAGTATTTTTCACTTAACGGTATAGTTAGCAGTCTGTGCACAAAACTATTGTAAGCTGCCATTTTATGCGAGGTGGGATGATACGAATCGGCATGAATTGTGATGTCCGTTGTGTGGCCTTTCTATACATTTTAAATTGAAGTTTTCCTTCGTTTTTTAAAATGGTTAAATCTAAGAAATTTAATTGATTTTCTTCTTCTATTTCAGACGTGAATTTTATCTTATGGTGTATGCTGTTTATGTGACTATTTAAGTTTTGTATTTGTCTTTTTGTTCCATTAAATATCATAAACGTATCATCGACGTATCTACAGTAAAAAAAAATCGACGTAACTTAGCATACAAAAAATCAACGAACTTATAAATTTCCTTACAGTCGTCTTAGAACAAAATTACATCACATTTGACAACGGGTTTTTTACACAAGATGACGGTCTGGCTATGGGTTCGCCACTGTCAGGACTATTAGCTGATATATATTTAAATTATTATGAGAATACAAACATAATATCTAATAAATTATACAAGAATAAAATCATTTTTTACTGTAGATACGTCGATGATACGTTTATGATATTTAATGGAACAAAAAGACAAATACAAAACTTAAATAGTCACATAAACAGCATACACCATAAGATAAAATTCACGTCTGAAATAGAAGAAGAAAATCAATTAAATTTCTTAGATTTAACCATTTTAAAAAACGAAGGAAAACTTCAATTTAAAATATATAGAAAGGCCACAACAACGGACATCACAATTCATGCCGATTCATATCATCCCACCTCGCATAAAATGGCAGCTTACAATAGTTTTGTGCACAGATTGCTAACTATACCGTTAAGTGAAAAATACTACAATGAAGAGGTTAACACCATCAAGTACATAGCAGCGGCTAACGGATATAAAAGTTCATTAGTGGATAAATTAATAAGTAAACACAAAATGAAGAAATTAAAAAAGTCGAACAATGGTAACACACTTCGAGTTAATAAATACATATCTGCAGATTACACAAATATTTTACCAAATATTTTAGTTAACGAACTCAAGAAACACCATGTAATTGTAACTTTCCGTACAAATAACAGCATTCAGAGATTTCTTAGCCGGAAGAACAGTATACCAGAAAGAAAAAGAACCGGCGTATACAAGATGAAATGCAGCTCATGCGATATGTTCTACATAGGCCAAACAGGCAGACCGTTTGAAGAAAGATATAACGAACACCTTCCCAGAAGGGAATTGCATAAAACAACATCTAATTTTGCCAGACACCTGATGCTATGTAATCATAACTACAGTGATTTTGAGACAAATTTCCAGCCCATGCATTGCTGCAGGAAAGGAAAATACATGGACGCACTTGAGGAATATGAAATATATAAAGCCGTCAAAATCAACAGTGATTATGTCTTGAACGATAAACTTACATTTTCACATAACATATTGTACGACACGGCAATACTTGCACACGGGCGCCGGTAAATAGAAAGTTACGGTACACACGGGCTATAATAAACAAAACAGTTTTATCAGTGGATATATAAACAGTGAATCAGTCGATCGATAATGTCCACGCGAGAAACATAAAATTTCATGTTCGCGTATGTGAATTTCCGCTGTCGTAAAAGTGCACTTTTACTGTAATGATTTTGGTATTTTAATTTTTTTAACGATCTCTAATGAGTAATTAAGTTTTCTGAAGATGGCAATTCGTTGCCGAAACGCGTCATAAGGACAAGAAAAACGAAGTCGCACGACGGATACCTGGTAAATACGTCTATTATAGTCTAAATTTTGTTAGCGTATTATCCCAGTCAATATCAGTTCCATATGAGATATTACAACCCAGGTAATTAAAATAACTAACCTGATCCAAAATCTGATTATTCGCGACTATCTTAGTTCTTATAGGATACTGAAATGCCATCGGTTTAAATTTTGTAGCAGAGACCTGTAGCCCATAGTCTTGTATGATGCTATTGAACGTAAATATCTTCTGCTATAACTGGTCTTCTGTTTTCTGTATCAATACCTTGTCATCTGCATAAAGCAATGCATTCACGTGAATATTTCGCTATGAAATATTCGCGTGAATTCCTGAGCCAACTTTAGCTGTCACTCGCACTAATTTTTAAAACTAATTATACTCTATACTAATTACTGTATTTACATTGCACTGGCTAAATATGGAAATATATTTATTGTTGCAATATATAATAGCAAGAATACCTCATAACAACTTTTAAAAAATTAGGGTTCTTTCAGCCAAAATTACGTCTAAATTAATAGATTCAGTGTTGCAAACTTAATTTCAATTATCAAATTTTATTAACACATGTACCTGTACTTCGTGTGCACAATCAGCTGTTCGTATATACATATCATAGGTGTTGCCATCTTACCAACACTCTACCCACTTCCGGATGCTCAGACAAAATGGTTATTACAAAATGGTTTCCCCAGGGTTTATTAGAAGTAATTTTTAAATCAGGAACAGAATTAGGTTTGTATCAATGATGGTCATTTATAAAAAATGAATTTACTTTTCTTTACTTTATATTCTTAATCTGTTTCTATACCCGTACAATTAACAAGTTGATCTTAATACATTTTATAACATTTAATTATACCCATTGAAGTACGACTTGTTAATTAGTATTTGAAATCTGTAACTTCGTATTACTTACCTTTAAAGGTAATGTACCAAGGTGTCGTCTGATGTACTTTGGCAGAGAAAAACAACAGGTGGTGCAAAATAAACAAGTACATAGTTATAATTCATACAACCCACCACTTTATTGTGTTTTCATCTCTTCTCCTTCTCTATTTGCTAACATTTCACTGACACACATCTACATATTGAGGTGACAACACCATCTGATTGAAATAGCAAACTTATCTTTTATTTCTTATAATTAAATCATTTACTTAAAATTATGAAAAGCAACCCAGACTGCTTTCTCACACTCAGACATACGTAAATAATTTCCCCAAAATATAGCGCTCTTTACTTTGACATGTTTTATGATTGATTTTTTATGTAATAAATAGTTACTCTTTTGACATGTTTTATGATTGATTGTTATGTGATAAATAGTTACTCTCTCGGCGTCACCTCCAACCACGCGTCGCACTTTGTGATCTAGTTCGTCCACATTTTTAGTCACCCCGCACTTTTAGTTATTAAATTTGATGTCGTATGTTCCCTTCCGTTTTGTCTCACTTCAAATTAAACTCTCACCTGGACTTTTCCCACATTTTATTTAAATTTTGAAAAGGTTTTCGACTCGCGAGTCTTGATACACACCTGGCCAGGCGAATGATGTATTGATGACTGACACGCTACCTATAAGCTGGCGATCATTTCCGTTTGCACCACCTACATGATGTTGGCGGGAATACAATGATGTCCAGACAGCTCATTGGTTCTTTTCGATCGTCGACGCTGTTCTATGGTAATACAACAGGCCGTGGCTCACCACTTCCGCCGTCTTCCACAACACGTGGTGAAAGAAATTTTATAATTTAGACATCTTGTTGGCGTCCCTTCTGCGCATGTGCTCATGTCGCACATATGAGTGCGTAACACAAAGCTTGATTTCCCAGAACCGTATTGCGTTGTATCGCCACAACTCGCTCTCAAAGCTATGTCACTGTTCATTGTCCGAATATAACCGTATTACGTATAGGACTTTCTGCGTCGATCACATGCACATTAAAATACATTTAATAAAAAATAAAATCCCCCTTTTCGCCCCATTACAATACCCCCCCAATGAGAGGTCTTCTGCCGAAACAGAAGAACTCTCATTGCTAAACCCCTAAGAGGATCGGTGAGGATATGGTGCCAACAACCCCCCGTTAATTCTTAACGCATCATGGGTAAACTACCTCCCTAGCTCGGTGACCATGGCCGCACCTGAACGATATTACTGGACTTCTCTGTTCGAGATCCCAACACCATAAAATCGGACAGATACTCACCATAGTACACCTAACCTTCTAACATTCCACCCCAAAATCAAAAAGCTGGCCTTATACCATACCAGATCCTCCACCGATATGTTCCCCGTTAAGTGCATACTGGGTTGCCTTTAGCAAGTACTGGGTGCATACGCTACTCATTATTGTATTGTACATAAACTCCCTACTCAAAATTCATAAAATGTTTTACCTTTTAAATTTCATTTCCTTTCTCAATTTACTTATTCAAAATCTTTTAATTGAATTTATAACTTTTCTTACTTTTTTGCTAAGTATCACAATGAACAAATAAAAATACACAACTTATTTCTACTATAAATTCAAAATTCAAAATAAATGCACTTGAGTACAAAAGAGAACAAAATACACCTCATAAATCAGCTGACACCTTCCCTACTTATAAGGAACATTACATTACAATTTACAATGACGTACTTTAATGCAGATTTTTTTTTCAAAAAATTTTAATTTCCCAAAATATTTCTTTTATCATTATCAAGAAAAGAAAACAAGATTATTGAATTTAATTGAAGTAACAAAATTCATGAGTTAATCACTATAAACTTATCCTGGCTCTAACATCAGTTATCAGCTGATCTCTCTGGGTCAGGTGACTGACCTTGCCCTATATACAACATATAAAATTATACCATAAAAACACAACATAAGTTCATAATCCTTACACTCTAACATAACAAAATTAATGACACAATAAAACATAATAAACAAAATCTGATAAACGTCTTCTCTACTTAAGATAATCTTTTAAAAATCAGTAACATCATTTATAAAATATCATACAGAAGGTAACACATGTAAATCAATTACATGTCTGAATATTTACATGTAAATAAATTCGTACAAGTTGTCTACGGTCAAACTACAATCTTGTCAGCTAGTCAGCGTCATTAAGTTTCAAATTTTAGTTCGTTACTCCCCTGAGTAACCCCCCTTACCACACACACTATGACCCCTCACTGAACTGTGGCGTTCAGCTGCGTCCACAAAGACTGAATTGGTGGAGGAATTTTGTCATCTCCTTGTCCTTGCTTCGGCTTTACATATTTTAAAAGGGTCAGATATCTTAATATCTGATTTTACATATTGACAACCTTAAGACGGGTCTATCACCTGTTTGACTGTTCCTACGCGAACAAGGTGATAGCCGCTGTTCCATAGTTCCGGGGATTTCCCCTAAGTGGTCCCCCGTTAATTTCAAAGTTCACCAATTTTAAGGACAACCAACTATGGTCAGTTTTACAATTGCTGCCCACAGCTGGCTGTCGTCCAAAACCACGATTAGTGCTGGTAAGACAGTAATCGTCTGAAAAGGCGGGGAAATCATCTTTCATTATCATGTTTTTTCGTCATCATTTCTATACACTGTACGATAGCAATTAACATGAATATTATATTAACATATAACATAATATTATATACGGTTGTACAGTGTATTTTACGCCCTATTTAGGCCTCCAATGATGGTAACATACCTTGACGTTACCACCAACACTCATCGCTATCTACAGTGGCACATGCCGCCACTGCAATAGCATAACTAATAGCTAAACTTAAGCCCTTCTACTTTGCAGTCTCTACATGTCATAATTGATTTACACTTCGATTAACACCACACAACCCCCCAAAATCACCCTTTAACCTTGTATGATAACTAGTTCTTTTATTTTATTTAACATATTTTCACATAGACACTTTTGCAAGTCCAAGCTTTCATTTATCTCTAACATTTTCTCTATGACCAAAATAGGAACTACAACAATGGATCACCTTACAAATTTACATTAAAAGTAAAATACATTTTGTTTTCTGAAGGAAAACAACTCCTTGAAAAGTTAAGTATTTAAGTTACATAATTTTGATTGTTTCATTTTCTAATTTTTCTAATTTCTAAAATGTTTTCTAATTTTCTAGTTTCAATTTCTAAAACAAACTACTGTAGTTCATGGGAAAATGCTACCATCAGTTTTTTTTTTAAACTACCTTACCTTTCCACGAAACTAGGGCTCCCCCTCCCCGTTCAATGACAGTGTTAAATTTCTAGTTTACACCAATTTGTGGATGAGGACCATCGTTGATTTCACCCTTTGCAGGGCTACCGTCAACCATGGCCTGCCTCCAGAACGCCAAAAACCACGATCAGAGGTGGTGAATCTGTGACCGCCCAAAAATGGGGGAGGATCCCTTCTACTTTAAATATACCATAATGTGTGTTTATGTATTAACTTTAAAAATAAATTAAAAAATGTCTAACATTACTCAGCTAGATAATACTTTTTTAATTGGGTCACATTATATGTTCCTTTTATTTCTCAGGTTTGCAAATCTATTAAAACGTAAGCATTCTCCATTTTCACTTCGCTAACCTCATATGGACCGTCGTATAATAAGAAAAATTGTTTAATCTTTTTGTCTAACGCTGATGATTGATCATGATTTTTTGTTAATACTAACTGTCCTACCTCGTATTGAATGGGTGTTAAATTTCGGTCGTGTCTTTGTTTACGCTGTTCAGCTTTACTTAGCAGCCGCTCCTTTGCAAGCAACAATTTCCTACCATGTGGCATCTCTGTCCGGTTCAGAAATTTTATCAGTTCTTCCAATATGCGTGATGGCCTTCTCTGAAACATCAACTCATATGGGCTGTAGCTAGTGGATTCATGTAAACTACTGTTAATACCATCCTTCTATCTTGCACACAAACGTAGCCCACAATGAATGTTTTTTGTGGCAAAAATTTTCTAAACATTCTCCCTAACTCCCGCATAACACGCTCACTAGGATTTGATTGTGGATGATACACTGATGTATGTTTAACTAAAATGTTTTCCCAACCTAAAGTTTCCCGCCAGGTGTTGCTGGTAAACTGAGAACCATGATCTGATAATACTATTTTGGGTTTACCTACTTCCGTAATGTACTCATTTACTATTTTCTTAGCTAATACTGAGGAGGTAGCTTTTTTAATCGGGTACAATTTTACAAATTTGGTAAAAACATCTAACACAACAAATAAATAATTTACCCCTCCTCGACCTTTGGGTAGGGGGCCATATAAATTGACGGCAACTATTGCTAAAGGCCTGTCTGGTATTACATGTTGCATTAGACCCTCCTGTTTACGATTATTTACCTTGGCTTTCTGACAAATTTTGCATGTTTGTAATATTTTATGCACCGTTCTTTCCATATTATTGAATTTACATGACTCTTTCAATATGTCACTACATTTCTTGGGGCCTACATGACCATACCTTAAATGACAATCTCTCACTACTTCAGATATTATAACTTTAGGGATGCATACTTTCTAATCATCTCCCTGTTCATTTGTACGGTGAAATAAATGTTTATTATACAAACTAAAATGCTTTTCCCACTTGTGAGGTATGTTGGGTATTTGATTTAAAGCTAACATTATCTTGCCAAGTTCGGCATCTTTTTCTTGGTTTGTTGCTAGGTCATTTATTAATTTTTTCATATCTACTCCCCCCACTTCTTTTATTATAAATATCTTATAAGTATTGGCTATGTCTACTTCGGTACTATTGTCAAAATCAGTTCTGGACAGGACGTCAGCTACTACGTTTTCTTTACCCTTACAATACTCGATGGTTAAGTCATATTCTTGTAATATTAGCATCCAGCCCACTAGCCTACCATGCGTTAGTTTACAGTTTTTTAAAAATGTTAAAGCTTGATGGTCTGATCTTATTATTACTTTATTTCCTAATAGGTATGTTCTAAACTTTCTACAGGCGAAAACTATTGATAACGCTTCCTTTTCCGTTGTCGTGTAGTTCTTTTCACTAGTTAATAAAGACCTACTAGCAAAAGCTATTACTTTATGGTTACCATTCCCATCTAACTGGAACAATTCTACTCCCAAAGCGATGTCCGATGCGTCTGTATGTATATAAAATGGTTCTAGAAAATTAGGGTGAGCTAATATTACCGTATTTAAAAATTTATTTTTTATCATCTCAAATACATTCTGCTCTTTTAAATTCCACTGCCATCGATTATCTTTATTTAACAAATGCCCCAATTGTACTGTTAAATAGGAATATTTGTCTACAAACTGCCTATAATAATTGCACAAACCTAAGAAACTTTGCAACTGCTTAAAATTTTTTGGTATAGGAAAATTCTGTATTATTTCTACTTTCTTAGGGTCCGTACTGATACCCTTTGCTGAATTATATGGCCTAAAAAATTAACTTGTTCTTTCAAAAATTCTGACTTCCTAAACTTAATTGTTATTCCATATTCATGCAGCCTACCTAGCACTCTATCTAACCTTTCGCAATGTGTATCAATGTCTGGTGACGTAATAACTATATCGTCCACATATACAGTTGTAAATTCTAAAATCTCCCTCCCTAATACGTAGTCTAAACATTTAATGAAAATCGCAACACTTACGTTCAATCCGAAAGGTAACCTACGGCATTGGTAGTTCCTGCCATTGTATAAAAACGCTACATATTGACGGGATTCTTCATCCAGCTCTATCTGCCAGTACCCGGCCGTTAAGTCCAACGTTGTGATGTACTTGGTTCCACTGAAACGTTGAAGAATTTCACTCACTGGTTCTGGTGATTCTCTGTCTGGAACAATTACTTGTCTTGTGTCTAAACACAGTCTTATCGATAAATCTTTCTTGGTAACCACTACTAAAGGGTTGGAATATGGTGAAGTGGATTTTTCTATTATGCCTTCTCGCAACATCTTATTTATTTCCTCCTGTACTAACCCCCTCTTGGAGTATGGTACCGGATAGGTTTTAGGTGCAAAAGGTGTTTTTTCTTTAACGATTAATTTACCTTTAAAATTGTTTACTAAACCTGGTTTGTTTGAAAAAACTAACTTATTTTTATTTATTATTTGTACTAATTTTTCCCTATCTTGATAACTAATTCCCCCTCTTGATATAAGATTTTATTCATTTTTTCATCCCAACTATCTTCAGTTTCAAATAATTCATTATTATTTACCCTCAGGTTACAATAATTAATCATCAAGGGCCTACACTCGTTTATATCATTATCAGAAATTAACATTCCCTTATTAATTATTTTTAATGCTTTCATTTCTACAGTTTTCTTTTGTATAAATGGTATTTCAATTATAGTATTATCATTGTTTAATTTCATAGTCTGTGTGTAATAGTTTAACTCCACTTTGAAATTATTTTAAAAATCATTACCCATTATAGCTCCCATATTTAACCCTGGAATGACCAAAAAAGGTACAGTTATTGTGTTTTTATTTACCTTTAATTGTAGCATTATTTGTTTAGTTACCTGTTTACTGCGAACACCCGTTACCCCTATAACACTAATTCCCAGTACTGGTAGTTGTGGAATTGTCTCTGTAGTTTGATTTTTTATTTTTTCAAAAATTTTATCATCTATCGCAGTCAGTTTATTCCCTGAATCTACTAGAAACGTGTATTTAGAATTAAACACTTCGGCTTCAAATTCTGCCATCCCAAAGGTATTGCTACTCTCCCCCACTTCTTCATCAGATAAATCATTATGTATGTTGGTAATAAGTGACCCTATTGTCTCTAGACGGCTGGGGGCTTTCCTTTTCAACCGCCCTGATTAGTTTACCTGTACTGGAAGTGGTGGTTCACTGTAAACCCCCTATGATCCCCTCTGCTGTTTTGGTTATTAGAAGGTGCTTCTACACCCCTAGTGTCGTTTGGGTTACCAACATATCCCCCTCTACCTCTGTGGTTGAAATTCCTCGGCATTCCCCGATTACTGGTGAAGCCTCTCCCCCTACGACTCCCTCTAAACTCACTATGATTCTCTACTCTACCTTGGGCACTACCCCTCGGACCCTGACACCTATAACATTGATTCCGCGAATCATTATAATTATTAGCTCTACAACTAGGGTTTGGACATAACCATGCCCCCTCCCCCCGATCTACTCATATTATTAACAAAATGGTCTGGTTGTCTTACTTCGGTATTTATTTGATTTGATTCATTAATTCTAAACTGATATTTATTATCTTCTTCCTCTTTCATACTCTGGTATGCTTCTAGATTTTTTATAATTCTGCAATATTAGCAAACTCCCGGGTTCTGATTGTGGACCGTATGTCCTTAGGTAAATGCTTACTAATGTATCTTATAAAAGATGAAAGAGGCATTGGTGGTTCTAAATATTTAACCTGACTGTATAGTCTCGTCACATACGATGTAATACTCATACGTTTAGTATTGAAATTACCCCATCCCATTATTGTACTGCGCAACCCTCTTGTTTTTCTTCTGACCAGTATTTATTTTTAAATTCTTGTTCAAACTCATTAAAATTTGCCCAGTTATCATTATGAGCGTCCGCCCATATTTTTGCATCCCCTTTAAAATATTTTAAAATTCGTACTAATTTAATATTTATATTTATTTAATATATCGTACTTTCTTGGTTATATTTATTGAAACTGTTAATTGAGTTTAAAAATAGTATGTACTAATTCAACTTCCACGTTCACTCTCTCACTCACATTAGTTAATTTTTGGTTAATTGCTACACTTAAATCTTCTCTGACTCTAATTATTTCTTGTTCGTGTTCTGTTTGTTTACTTTTCAAACTAGTTACATTAGTCTTAAACGTCTCAATTTGCTTAAAGTTACTTCTGAATTCATCATTTATACTCGCTTTTATTTTATTTGCTTTTTTAATTTGCTCACATTCATTAATTACCCCTTGAACATTAATGTCAATTCTGTCATTTTGTTTTTTAATTTTATCATTAAATTTATTTGTTAACGCGTCAAATTTCTTATTTGTCTCTAGCATTTTCTCATTTTGTTTTTCATTAACTATTTTTATATCATTTTTCATCTCGGTTTGTATCTTATTTATGTCTGTAGTCAGTTCATCTTTCACTCCAACAATTGTCTCATTCATACTTTCCAATCGGCTATTCATATTTACTTCACTCATTCTTAATTCGCTTCTTACGTTCACGAACTCGTTACTTAAGTCTGTAAGTTTATTAGTGACTACATTTATTTCTGATTTGATTTCAGACTTTAACTTATTATTTTCTGCTTTCATTTTCTCATCTTGTTTGTCAAGTTTATCATTTACTTCCGTTCTAAACTCATTCAAATTCGTTTTTTGTCGGTCAAATTTACTACTCATCATTTCTATAAATAATGCTAATTGACTAAGTACGTCTACATTGTCGATTCTGCTACTCTTAGTGTGTACCGTCTCAATTGTTATTTCGTCTGCCGTATTGTCTACGCTCTCGTTAATATTTGTCGATATTAAATTGTCTTGCGTAACATTTAAAATTGATTCTTCTACATTTTCACATAAACTTGCACTCTTGCCTTTCTCTGCCATTTTCGATCAGGTTGTAAATTAATTTATTTTAATTTTTAATTCACAACGTCGCTGTTTACGGGCGCCATTTGAAGTACGACTTGTTAATTAGTATTTGAAATCTGTAACTTCGTATTGCTTACCTTTAAAGGTAATGTACCAAGGTGTCGTCTGATGTACTTTGGCAGAGAAAAACAACAGGTGGTGCCAAATAAACAAGTACATAGTTATAATTCATACAACCCACTACTTTATTGTGTTTTCATCTCTTCTCCTTCTCTATTTGCTAACATTTCACTGACACACATCTACATATTGAGGTGACAACACCATCTGATTGAAATAGCAAACTTATCTTTTATTTCTTATAATTAAATCATTTACTTAAAATTATGAAAAGCAACCCAGACTGCTTTCTCACACTCAGACATACGTAAATAATTTCCCCAAAATATAGCGCTCTTTACTTTGACATGTTTTATGATTGATTTTTTATGTAATAAATAGTTACTCTTTTGACATGTTTTATGATTGATTGTTATGTGATAAATAGTTACTCTCTCGGCGTCACCTCCAACCACGCGTCGCACTTTGTGATCTAGTTCGTCCACATTTTTAGTCACCCCGCACTTTTAGTTATTAAATTTGATGTCGTATGTTCCCTTCCGTTTTGTCTCACTTCAAATTAAACTCTCACCTGGACTTTTCCCACATTTTATTTAAATTTTGAAAAGGTTTTCGACTCGCGAGTCTTGATACACACCTGGCCAGGCGAATGATGTATTGATGACTGACACGCTACCTAAAAGCTGGCGATCATTTCCGTTTGCACCACCTACATGATGTTGGCGGGAATACAATGATGTCCAGACAGCTCATTGGTTCTTTTCGATCGTCGACGCTGTTCTATGGTAATACAACAGGCCGTGGCTCACCACTTCTGCCGTCTTCCACAACACGTGGTGAAAGAAATTTTATAATTTAGACATCTTGTTGGCGTCCCTTCTGCGCATGTGCTCATGTCGCGCATATGAGTGCGTAACACAAAGCTTGATTTCCCAGAACCGTATTGCGTTGTATCGCCACACCTCGCTTTCAAAGCTATGTCACTGTTCATTGTCCGAATATAACCGTATTACATATAGGACTTTCTGCGTCGATCACATACACATTAAAATACATTTAATAAAAAATAAATTCCCCCTTTTCGCCCCATTACACCATCATTTCAACATGCCTTTGTTTAGGACATTGTGTAATTAATACATATCATTTGACCCCCCCCCCCCAAAATATTAAAGATATACTGTGTTCTAATCTATATTTTCATTTTTTGCAAACCAACGCTTTTTATGTAAATTTTTAATTTCCTACTCTCCCTGCCACACACACACACACATACTGGCCAAACTTTTACATTGATTTTACATTTAGATTGAGCTCAAAAAATTTATTTGTTTTTATATCAGATTGAATTTATGGTGTTAGTTCCGATGTCTACTTATCTGGCCATTCTCGGTCGTCCGTAGTACTCATGTTGAATGTCGGTCGCATTGTTCAAAATTTACGTCCAGACCCGAACTTTACGTACTGTTTTGAGTCTCACTGAATTTACACTGTCATATTTTTACTGTTAGAACTTCTTGGTTGTTACAGAATGTCTAAAATTTTTTATTACTATTGCATTTTTTAACTTAGAAACTTTTGTCTCGGGCCAACGCCCACACCAAGAAAGCTTCCGCTCAGTTTTATGTTAGTATGACGACTGAGAGCGCGACAGTATATGCATTTCAATACCACTCCTCTGTGCCTGGAATTCCTACGTCATCAGTTTCATGACTACGGATTTTGCTTTGTCCAAAATCATGGGTTTGGTGTCTATTTATAGCGGTGACGAAACTAATTCGTATAAAAAACTGTGCAAAATGTAAGTCTTCTAGTGACCTTGTCTCAAACCTGGATATTCATCATAATTTATTTAGCAGGAGATGACCCGTAACATTACAGTGTGAAGTATATGAAGGTGGAAATAGCTTTGGATTATGAAAGAATCATGGGCAACAATGCTTAGAAAGGGAAAATGTTAGGCATCCCACCCACAAATGCTCAAATGACAAGTCTTCTACGATAGTTATTAATGGCACATTGTAATAATACTTTTACTTACCACATAATAATTAATACAAACTCATCCTTGCTTACCTTGTGTCGTCCAGGGTTCTTCACGCGAACTTGTGATCTATAAACATGATTTAGGGTTACATATTTCAATAACTACGCTCATTTTATGGTTAACTATTTCAACTCATTTATTTTGCTTTTATCATTTTTCTTTTATGAATCAATTAAACAGGCTTTCTCCTTCTCTATTCTCTACATTCAACTGAACGACATTAAATATTGAGGTACAACCCCATTGATCAAAACAACAAAAAGTCTATCTCTTACTTTCTTACATATTTAAAAAAAAAATTACTTATTTTTACTAATTAATTAAATTAAACAACCCAGTATTCGCTCACACACACTTTCATTCATTTAAGTTTTACCCCATAATTTAAAGCTCTTATAAATTGGTTATATAGTGACTTGATGATCGGTTACTTAACTCACGGCGTCTCTGCCAACCACGTGTCGCACTTCATATATTTTAGTCCGTCAAAACTGTACACTGCATTTTTTGTTTGATGTTACTGTCGAGTTATTCCAATTTAATTGTTACCAATGTTTTAGTAAGTTTGTTTGCACGTTATATCACTTTCAATTATACTTTTTAACACATTTTGAAGATCTTAATAAGTTTTCGGCTCACGAGCCTTTATGCTGAACCGCGCGGTTCTATTTGTTGGTGAAGAGTAACTTTTTCAAGATGGCTAAAAATGTTCTCCTGCTGACTAGCTCGTCCTGTGATAGGTCGAGCTGGCATCACGTGACACAGTAATTAGTCTCCCTTCTGATCGCGAGTCTACCATAAGCTGGCCGGCATATCATAGTCAGAGGGCTCGCAAAAAATACGTGATTATCACCATGCGCGGGCATGCATGTCCGTACGCTTTCACATTCCAGAGCATCAGAAAAAGTAGCTTATTGCAGGGCAGACAGACCGAACGTGCAACTAGGTGCCCCGACAAGGAATGTCTATTGTTAAAGACTGAGGCCCACTATGGGTAACTCCTGTGCGTCGCATTCACAATTACATTAAAACCCATCACCCAATTCTGTCCCGTTACAATACCCCCCCAATGAGAAGTTTTCTGCCGAAGCAGAAAAACTCATTGCTAACCCTAAGAGGATAAGTGAAGATATGGTGCCAACAACCCCCCTTTAATTCCTTAACACATCATGGGTAAACTACCCCCTAGCTCGGTGACTATGGCTGCACCTGAATGACATTACTGGACTTCTCTGTTCGAGATCCCAACACCGTAAAGTCGGACAGGCACTCACCATAGTACCACCTAACCTTGTAACATTTCCATAAAATTCCATAACTGGCCTTATTCCAAACCAGCTCCTCAACTGATAAATCTCCCCTTACATACATACTGGATTGCCTTTAGCAAGTACTGGGTGCATACACATATTCATTACTACATTAAACACACTATCTCCACATTAATTATTAACATAAAATTCACATAAATGTTTTATATTTGTTTCTAAACAAAATTCATTCCCATTTCTCAACTTTTATTTGTTTGCTTGACGTTACTGTTTCAAATCAAATTGAATTATTTAAATTTTGTTCAAATATTGAAATAAATCTAAGTCCATTATCAAAGATCTACTTTGAAGTTAATTTACATCATCTCTTTCAACGAGTTATCTTAATCACAACTTTCAAAATCCCAAAATCTTTTAAATGAATTTACTTTTCTTTATAAATCCTCATAACTAGATACTAACAATCATAATAAAAATAAAATAAACAACTTATTTCTATCATAAATTCCATTATTATTACATTTTTTTACAAAACATATAATATGAACACTATTAATCAGTTAATACATTATCAATACACACAATCATCAATATATCCAATATATCCTGAACATGAAAACACAACACAAACTGTACTTCACCAAAGAATTTTTTTTTTTTTTAATGAATTTCAGAAACATATTCTGATAATTACTAAAAAGAAACAAATCATTAAATTAAATTAATTACTTAAAGAACATATGAATTGATTACGTTATACATTATACATCATACAGTCCACACCAGTCATCAGCTGATGCATCATGGTCAGGTGAATGACCTTACCCTAGGCACACTACATACAAATAACATAAATATACAACATTATTCAATTTAACTCCCAGCATGTCCTGGTTGATCATGCCATCATTACAATATTGAACCTAGCACTTAAAATCGTTAAAATCATTTATTCTCATAAGTGAATATTCATCACTAATCATTGAATCATAGCTATAGTAACCGTTACTGAACAAGAACTGGGTCATCAATTGCCAACTCTCTAGTTAGAGTAGGTCAAATTGATTGGACCGCTGTTACAGTGGACGTTACCTCTCGCTGATTTCCAGCTACTCCTCCTACTTCATCATTCTATTAATACCCCCTTTATACCCAGTTACAATTAGGTAACCACCCGCCGGATAAACCGGATCGAGCGTTTGTCTTATGCACAGATGCGTTATCTGTGCCCCTGGCTTGTAACGCCCAGCACCTTTTCCACACACACTATTGTTTCCTGATGGTGGACTGTAGCGTCCATTTGCGTCCCCAAGAACTGAAGTTTATATAGGGTATAGACGCTGCCTATACCATTCTTGGTTCAGCGTTATAAAAAATTCGGCATTACTGATGTCTGAGCACACCAGTAATCCTACTAAATATTATTTACACACCCTTAACAGGGCACTACCAACCCCTACGAAGGTAGCCGTTGTTCCATAGTTTGGTGATTCCCCTTTGATTTACCCCCCGGTTGATTTCTAAATTCACCAATTTTGAAAATTATAACAAGTATGGCTCGGATACAACCTGCCTAACCATACTTGCTACCAATAGTCCAAATCCACGGTCAGGGTTCGGTGACGCCATGACCGCCCGAAAGTGGGGAATCACAAGTAAATAATATATATGTTATATACAATACAATTGCTTGTTTAGATTCCTACACACATACATAATACAACATAAACATTCGTAAATAATATAAATATCATTCCATTAAAATAAACATTTAATTTGCCTCTGAATATAATTACAAACATTTCAATTTTAATTTTAATTGAACCTTTAATTATTTATCATTTGTTGTACCATTAAATTCTTCACAAAATTCAAATTTATTAGTAACATTCATTATATATAACATTTCAACTTCAGATTTTAAGATAACATTTCAAAATAACATCTTACCTAACTAAGTTAACTTCCTTCAAACTCATTTACTGCCATTATAAGACTCTTTTACTTTACTTCAAAGTCATTATCAAATTCATACTTACATATGGTCAATCACTACATCTAATAAACACATGATTACTGTCATTAATTCCAAATATAAACAATTCATCACCACAAATATCACGTACAACCATATGTATCTTCTGAAATATTTTAAAAACCATATGACTCCACAACTAAACACATTTTACTTTTACTCATTTACTATTTATTATCAAAGTTCAAATCTCAGAAACATCATTTAAATTCATTATCAAAATTTATCTCTACCACATTAATTAATTAATTAATCTCAAATTCTTTAATTCAATCAATTATTTAAAACACAACATTACTTTAATTACCTTATTCCAAAACAATTACAATTCATTTGTTACAAACTCATTATTTATTTAGTCTGATAAAATATTATTATTATTAAATCAATTTCTACTACATACACACATTGTTTACATCAAGTACATTTTACAACACAAACACAATTAATCTCCCTATAAATTTATTTACAATTTTTGTCATTATTTTTCTGTTTACCATACCTCACTTCCTAATCTAGCCAAGTCATTACCATGAACTAAAATAATAAAATGTTCATTCACTTGTTGTTTATTTAACCACCATCATCATAAATTAGTCTTACTTTTATATAACAATTATCATCTTTAATTACACTCCTTACATCATCGTTATTTATATAATAACCCGTTAATATTTCAAATTGTTCTGTAAAACTCACATAATAATCTACTGGATTATCCCACATTATTATTAAATCATATAACCTGTCTACATCATTAGTTTTGGTCTTGTCACCGTCTGTATTATTTTCTATCACCCTTAACTCTGCATGGTTCAGATCATCTCTATTAATACTCACGTCGAAGCACAGGTAAGCTTCCTAAGGATGAGGAATGCTTTGGATTCTCGAGCTAGTAGCAGCTATCTAGGCATGGGATGTCTTCAGATTCGATTTTCGAAGTCTTAGAGCTCTCTAGCTTACTCTTATACTTCTACTTACTTATACCTCTATCATTCTCTCTCTCTCTCTCTCTCTCTCTCTCTCTCTCTCTCTCTCTCTCTCTCTCTCTCTCTCTCTCTCTCTCTCTCTCTCTCTCTCTCACATAATCACTTTCATAATACCTGTCTCAACACCACTGACCTACTTCACTCCAAGCAAAGGCCACAACAAACTTACTATACTTCTTGGCTCTTCCAAGAACTCCACAAAAAATTAAGGGACTATTTGAAGACACCTTGTCTTCCACACAACTACCGGAGGAAATCCTGTCCTCATAAAACACTTGTGAAAACTCTGTTTCACCATATACTTGGGGAAAATCTGCCCTTTGCCCACCTAACCTTTCATCACACTCTCTCTCAATTTCATCAACACTTGCTAACACTTCGTTACTAAACCCTACTCCAACAAAATCTTCATTATCACTCTCAATATTAACCACCTTACTCTCTAGCACCACATTTTTAATTATATCATTGTTATTCTCACTTTTTACTTCAATATTAAACTCATTACTGTAATTACCACTTACCTTGTTATTAATTATTTCTTCACTATTTTTGTTCTTGTTACACTCACCTGTATTTATTTTCCACACTCCCATTTTCTCAATATTTCATTCTAATTCGTTAAAGTTACTTTCAAATTTATTCTTTACAACATTGATATCAATTTTAAGTTTGTCAAAATTAACATTTATTTCCTTAAAATTTCTACTCTGCTCATCAAATTTACTGTTTACTTTGTCGAAGTTATTGTTTATTTCATCGAACTTGTTATCGAACGTATTACTTTGTACATCAAACTTACTATTTATTTTATCGAACTTATTGTTAATTTCTTTATTGTGTTCTTTCAATTCATTAAATTGATTTAGTAAAATACTCATCATGTCATTATCAAATTTACTATTACATTTTGTCGAGGTTGGAGTTAACTGAATTCCCGAACCCTCTGTCATATTTGTTTCATCTGTTACACTTAATTCGACTATCTTGTCGTGACCCACATTCAGAGTTGAATGAACTCCCAGGCCACTTATGACAGCTGATTCGCTCATTTCAACTTCAATATCATTAGTATCCATTTTTATATTCTTTATGAGATTTTAATCTTACAACAAAATTTAACCTTACATGTACTCAGTATTAATTAATATTATAAGTATTATGTAACTATAGTATGTACATCACATAACCTGTACGTAATTTATACGTACTCCCAAATCACGCTTATATCCACTTGTAGGTGTGGTTTATATAAAATACATACAATTGATTTTATAAAACAGTCCACGTTCGGGGGCTAATGTAATAATACTTTTACTTACCACATAATAATTAATACAAACTCATCCTTGCTTACCTTGTGTCGTCCAGGGTTCTTCACGCGAACTTGTGACCTATAAACGTGATTTAGGGTTACGTATTTCAATAACTACGTTCATTTTATGGTTAACTATTTGAACTCATTTATTATGCTTTTATCATTTTTCTTTGATGAATCAATTAAACAGGCTTTCTCCTTCTCTATTCTCTACATTCAACTGAACGACATTAAATATTGAGGTACAACCCCATTGATCAAAACAACAAAAAGTCTATCTCTTACTTTCTTATATATTTAAAAAAAATTACTTATTTTTACTAATTAATTAAATTAAACAACCCAGTATTCGCTCACACACACTTTCATTCATTTAAGTTTTACCCCATAATTTAGAGCTCTTATAAATTGGTTATATAGTGACTTGATGATCGGTTACTTAACTCACGGCGTCTCTGCCAACCACGTGTCGCACTTCATATATTTTAGTCCGTCCAAACTGTACACTGCATTTTTTGTTTGATGTTACTGTCGAATTATCAAATTTAATTGTTACCAATTTTGTAGTAAGTTTGTTTGCACGTTATATCACTTTAAATTATACTTTTTAACACATTTTGAAGATCTTAATAAGTTTTCGGCTCGCGAGCCTTTATGCTGAACCGCGCGGTTCTATTTGTTGGCGAAGAGTAACTTTTTCAAGATGGCTAAAAATGTTCTCCTGCTGAACAGCTCGTCCTGTGATAGGTCGAGCTGGCGTCACGTGACACAGTAATTAGTCTCCCTTCTGATCGCGAGTCTACCATAAGCTGGCCGGCGTATCATAGTCCGAGGGCTCGCAAAAAATATGTGATTATCACCATGCGCGGGCACGCATGTCCGCACGCTTTCACATTCCAGAGCATCAGAAAAAGTAGCTTATTGCAGGGCAGACAGACCGAACGTGCAACTAGGTGCCCTGACAAGGAATGTCTATTGTTAAAGACTGAGGCCCACTATGGGTAACTCCTGTGCGTCGCATTCACAATTACATTAAAACCCATCACCCAATTCTGTCCCGTTACAACATGACCATTGAATCTAACCTGGATGTTAGGAAGGCAATAGCATTATTTGTTACAAGATTTGGCCCTGACTTCACTGAACTGAGTGTGAACCGTTTGCTTGAAGATTTGAAATTGTCATCTGTTGTCCATATCAAGTCTGAGACTAAATATGAAGGATACGACTCCATTCATATTTCTATTTGATAGATCAAGTGTAATCTGTTTAATAACTAAAGAGAGGCAGATGGTCTTCCTCCTTCTTCTTCAGCACTATAGCCCAGTGTAACCCCATCCATTCGTCTGAGATTGTAAACTTACCCTCGTTTTACAAACATACCCACCTTTATAATACTTCCACGATCTTCTTTACACACTTTATACTCCACCAGAATATTACAGGGCCGCCAATATATTTTGAGGTTAACATATATAAACCATCTTACTCTTCCCATTAATAACACTTGAATAATTTAGATATCTTAGTTCCCTTGACTCAGAAGTTCTCACAGGCTCGTTTAGGCGAGATTTTGATGCAGAAAATAGGTTAGGTTTCGGCGCAATAATTACACAGAACACGTCGTTATGGTGACATTGACATTTGAATGTATTTTCAGTTAGCAATTCAAAGGTTGCTAACCATATTCATCTTTTGGTTAACAAATCACTCACTAGTGAACGCAATAATTATTTGAACAAAACTAGAATTCATTAATTATACTAAGGCGAACCAGTACTTCGCATTCACTCCCTCCCTCTCACTCTCTTACACCCCCCTAAATTTGAGATCTCATTTTTTTCTGATTGGAGTATTTTAATAATAGACAAATAGTTATTAAAAGTTGGCCAGTTGATCTAGTTTTACTAGTACTTAGCTGTGGATGCTATTCCAAATGTTATGTCATTACTCGTTCAGTTCACTTTTTGCTCCAACACTCAAAACTGTTACACACTGTTAATTAAATTACCAATTGAATTTTTTCGTGAAGAGACTTATTTATAACTGTTTTAGATTCATATTCACACTTTCTGTAGGCCTACACTTTATTTGTCTGCGGACTCGGTTCAGCACAACCGTATGGCTTTTAATTGTTCGTCGACTGGGGCAAATTGCAACTGGCAATCGTATACTATCCAGGCCGGTCACGTGGTTCCCCTCGATCCCCGCTTCCTCCCTCGTCTGGACACATCGAAGAGTCTAGAAGTTTGTAAAAGCCAGAGCTGCGTTTCAATATTGGAAAACACGTGTTCCGCTCATGGTACTATCGTGACGTCAGACTGATCATAAAAATTCCTTGCCTTATAAGGTTTCTTATAAGGCACTCACATCATTTCTTATACAATTCAAATCAAAATAAATTTCTCAAATTTATTACCAAAATTTCTATCTTTTAAATTAATTAAACCATCTGAAATTAATTTAATTTCATTATAAAATTCATAATTGCATAAATGTCAATTATTCCATCAAACAAAATATTATTATTGTTATAAACTCAATCACAACTATAAACATTCATTACACAAAATACAATGTACACACATAACAATGTATTTGCAGATACCTTATCATAACAACATAACCTAGTACATAATACATCTAACACCAATACAAATTTATATACAATCTACGTCATATCCAATGTCATTGTTTACCAAAAATCATTACATAATTTAGCCAAGTATTTAAACCATTACATTCACATAATCAAGTGTTCCTTAATAATAAATGTCTAACCTCCATCATCAAAAATTAATCTGATATTACTCATACACAATTCATTTTTGTTTACGTTTATTATATTATCTTTTTTAATATAATCCCCATTTACAACTGTTTTATCCATTATACCATAATAGTAATTAATAGGATTATTGCATATTATTAAATCATAAAACCTATCACCATCGTTTATAGTCCAGTCTCCCTTAGTATTTTTTGTCACAGTTAAATAGGTTATCAATTCATCATTATTCTCATCATCTACTAAACCAGTTTCATTATCAGGTAAGTGCTCATTATAAACAACATTATCATCATCTGCTACTGTTGTACTAATGACTCCACAAGGTAAGTCTTCATTGTCACTATTTCTCTCAATATTTAATCTCTCTACTATCTCTTCATAACCTCTATTTAACTTGAACATCTGTATCTCCCTCTTTCTCTCTCTCTCTCACAATACTTCTCACTACCCCCCTGAACTCTCTCATTCCATGCAAAGGGCAATACAACATCATTAAAACCCATCCTGGCTTTACCAGGAAAACCGTAATACATAAAGGGACTATTTGGAGACCATTTGTCTCCCATTGAGGAACCTTTGTCCTCAATAAACACTCGTGAAGCCTTTATTTCACTTACACCATAGGGAAAATTTGCCCTTTGCCCCCCATACTCACTTAAACTCTCCCTCCACTCTCTCTCAAGCTCATTAACACTTACTATTACCTCATCACTAACCTCTACTAACTGTATATTCTCATTATCACTACTATTACTCAATGTATCCTTCTTAGATACCCCTTTTTCAATTACATCACCATTTTTATTGTTCATCGTTATCTCACCATTATGATTATCACCTATATTTTCACTATCATCACTTACCTTGTCGTCTATTCCTTCATTATTTATATTCTCATTTGCACTTAACTTATCATCATTATTATTATTTTCACTATCAAAATCGCTTACCTGGTTTAGTTCACTTTCTCTACTCTCCTTTCTTTTTCTAATCTCATTTACATTATCTTGTATCTGTTTCTCCCAGACACTAAAATGTTCGTCTATCTCATTCAGACGTTCATTCATATTAACTTCAAATTTAACATTATTTTGTTTCATATCATTAAAATTACTTGCACTTTTAATATTTTGTTGTTTTACTTCATTGATATCACAACTTACTTCATTAAATTTTACGTTTTGTTCATTAAATTTAACTCATTTAGATCAAAACGTTTATTCATCTTATTAAAATCGCCCCTTACTTCATCAAATTTTACGTCTAAAATCGATTTCAACATTTTAATCATCTTATAATCAGACTCACTACTATCTTTTGTGGACACTGGTGTTGATTGTGCCCCTACATCACCCATTATAACTGATTCAGTTAAACTGCTTTCTTTTATTAATACAGGAGTTGACTGAATTTCTGATTCTCTCATGACAGTTGAGTCAGTCAAACTGACCTCATCCTCATTATTTTCCATGTTTTTCAAATATTTTTAATTAAATACTTACTAAAATTCAATATTGATATAAATGAGAGTTCATATACTAAACAAAAACTTTTTTACACACCACGTGCTATTTTGAACATCTTATAACCTACAAATTATTCAAAAAATGCCGCCGCTTCCAAGCCTATTTCCTGGCATCAAATTTCAGGCCTAATTTATATAAACATTACATAAAAATCCTGGCAGGGATTCGCCAGTTGTAAACTTACCCACGTTTTACAAACATACCCACCCACCTTTATAATACTTACTTCCGCGATCTTCTTTATGCACTTACCTTATACTCCACCAGAATATTACAGGGCCGCCAATATATTTTTGAGGTTAACATAAACCATCTTACTCTTCCCATTAAAAACACTTGAATAATTTAGATATCTTAGTTCCCTTGACTCAGAAGTTCTCACAGGCTCGTTTAGGCGAGATTTTGATGCAGAAAATAGGTTAGGTTTCGGCGCAATAATTACACAGAACACGTCGTTATGGTGACATTGAGATTTGAATGTATTTTCAGTTAGCAATTCAAAGGTTGCTAACCATATTCATCTTTTGGTTAACAAATCACTCACTAGTGAACGCAATAATTATTTGAACAAAACTAGAATTCATTAATTATACTAAGGCGAACCAGTACTTCGCATTCACTCTCTCCCTCTCACTCTCTTACACCCCCCTAAATTTGAGAACTCATTATTTTTTCTGAATGGAGTATTTTAATAATAGACAAATAGTTATTAAAAGTTGGCCAGTTGATCTAGTTTTACTAGTACTTAGCTGTGGATGCTATTCCAAATGTTATGTCATTACTCGTTCAGTTCACTTTTTGCTCCAACACTCAAAACTGTTCCACACTGTTAATTAAATTTCCAATTGCATTTTCTTCTTGAAGAGACTTATTTATAACTGTTTTAGATTCATATTCACACTTTCTGTAGGCCTACACTTAATTTGTCCGTGGACTCGGTTCAACACAACCGGCTTTTAGTTGTTCGTCGACTGGGGTGAATTGCGACTGGCAATCATATACTATCCGGGCCGGTCACGTGGTTACCCTCGATCCCCGCTTCCTCCCTCATCTGGCCACATCGAAGAGTCTAGAATTTTGTAAAAGCCAGAACTGCATTTCAATATTGGAAAACACGTGTTCCGCTCATGGTACTATCGTGACGTCAAACTGATCACAAAAATTCCTTGCCTTATAAGGTTCGGTTTATTTAGTCTGAGACAGCAATGCCTATGTCATACTCGCTTAGTCATACAATTCAGATCTCTAAATTCATATTTTAACAAGGGTTACATAGATCGTGAATTATTGCATAATATTAAAAATGATTCTACCCCTTTTGTCCCGCTCCGCTACAAGATCGTCTAGCACATCATCCAACCACCTTATCCTAGGTCGGCCCCTCTTTCTGCTTATATAGACTTGTGACCTCAAGACTTTCTTTGGCATACGCTGATCATCTATCTGCTCTAGGTGGACTAGCCATTGCATTTGTTGAGGCTTTACAAATCTTACAATGTCCTCATGATTCAATAGCTAATTTATCTCCTGGTGATTTCTTATTGTCCACTCATCATCTTCTTTAATTGGGCCATAAGCATGTTGATTTTCTTTCAAACCTTCCTAGTGTTTCTTGTTCCTTTTTTATCAGTATCCATGTCTCGCCTCCATAAGCGACAACCGGTCTGATAAGTGTCTTATAAATTTTTATTTTTGTGTTACGACTAATGAGTTTGCTTCTCAATAGTCTGTTGTTCCCATAATATACCCTATTTGCTATTTGTATCCTGTCATGTATCGTCGTGTTTATGGACCCTTCATTATCTATCACGTTACCTAAGTATTTGAACTTATTAACTACATCAAATGAAGTAGTGGATAAATTATAAAGATTTCTTTTCCTTTCTGATGCAGAAATCAGGATGTGTTTAGTTTTGCTGACATTTACATTGACCCCCATTCCAGCTGATTTTCTATTCAACTCTTTGTATACCTCAACTAGCCGTTGTCTTGAACTGGCTATTATCACAACATCATCAGCATAAGCACATATTTGGCTTGTCTTATTTAATATTGTTCCTCGCTTATCTATGTCCTTAATGGCATTATCTATCACAATTATAAAGAGGGTGGCCGATAAGCCATCAGCTTGCTTAACTCCCTTATTAAATGCAAATGATGTGACAGTACATACCGAGTCACAGGTATAAAACCGGGGTTCAGAGTTTTAATTAGATCAAAATTAGGAATAAAATCATTTTACTTTGTGAGCGATGTGAAACAGTAAGGAATGTGGGGCGCGCCTGGTAACCAAGTTAATCAAAAGCTATTTTTAGCTGCGTCTAGCCAGAGTGTCGCCGATTTAACCCAAAAGTGGCCTCAATATCGTAATTTTCAACAGACGTCACAATCATAATGACGTGAAATCAACATGTTACACCTCTGAAACGTAAGAAAACGCAGTGAGAAAAACGTCCAGAGACATCCGAAATGACGTCACCGATGTGGAAGGAGTATCACATGACCGGCTTTTATATTGGCCACACTTTCCCCAAGCTCATTCTGTCTCAATCAACACTTAAAACCGACCGGACATACTTGGCCGACGTCCATCAGTCGCCATCGCTCTGTTCCGCTCAACTCTTAAAAACGGCCGTTTGAATATAATTCAAGTCTGCGGACAAATCAGTTTTGGCAGTGTAAAACAGTTTAAAATGTGATTAAAAACATCAGTAACCAGTGACGAGTAAATTAAACAGTTTCGAACAATTATCGAGTGCAGCAGTTATTAGTGGAACCAGCAATGACGCCGCAAAATGGATAACTTTTTTCGATAAGTACAAGACCTAGGCAATTATGAAATAACATCAATCATGATATTTTAAAGTAATAGGGCGGTTTGAAAGAATGAAAGCGAGCGTGTATATGAAGTACTGGTGAGCCTTAGTAAAAATTAAGTAAATGTTTCAATTTATTATTCTTTATGTGTGTTTATAAATGTGATCTATGAATCACCAGAGAAATGGGGCAAACCCCGTTAATGTTTTAACTGCAAATAAAATAATAAGTTCAATTTACAAAGACCACGTTTTAGAGTGGTTTATTAAATCCGCTATCTCGATCTCTTTGCGTCATTTAAATCCTTGCCTAACGAACTTTTAGGTTACTGGATACAGGTAAGAATTGGAATGTCAAAGGTAGGTGGTATTTTTGGGAGGGATAAGTGTTTGTAAAAAGTAAGTAAATTTACAATTGGTGCCGTGACGTCAGGGTTTTTGCGTGAAATAGGCCTGGATTAAATAAACGGGAACAGACCAAGACAAAGCGGAAGTAAAAGTTTTAGGTTAATACGTACAAAAAGACACAACTAAAAAAAAAATTTTTTGTTGGTTGAAAGTAAACACTCATCTTTATCTCTGTATTAAGTTGAACTGTAATAGATACTTTAATTTCAAAATAAGTAAAACATGGAAAGTAATGACGAGGGAGTCAGCTTGGCTGATGTAACTGTCATTAACGACATGGAAACAGTCAAATACTGTAGTAGATACAGAGACTAGTTTAACAGAATCCAAGATAATGGATGGCATGGTAATTCAGTCAATGCCAATCCAAAGTAAAAAAAGATGATAATTATGAAATGTTTAAGATGATACAAGCGATGTTGGATAGTAAGTTCAATGAACAAAATATTAAAACCGATAGTAATTTCAACAACATAAATAGTCGTTTCGATGTAAATGACGCTAAATTTAATGACTTAAAAGAACAAAATAATGATTTAAAAAACAATGTCAATGAAATTAACAAACGCTTTGATAGTAGAAATGAAAAATTTGAAAGTAAATTTAACGAGTTAAAACAAAGTATTGAGAAAATGGAAGGGAAAATAGTTACAGGTAAGTGTAGTGAAAATGAAAATAACGAAGTAACAGCCGACAATATAAATAATGATGATAGCGAAATAATGGTGAATAATAATAATAACGAAGTAGTTGAAATCGGGGTATCCAAGAGTGATAAGGTAAGTAATAGTGGTGATGAGAGTATAAAGTTATTTGGGGTTAGTAACAGAGTAGTAATAAGTGTTGATGAATTGGATAAAGAGTGGAGAGAGAGTTCAAGAGAAATTAGAGCGTGGAGGACAAAATTTTCCCCTGTTGTAGGTGAAGTAGAGGCTTCACAAGTGTTGTTAGAGAATGAAAGTTTCTCTAAGGTTTATTTAGGAGACGAATGGTCTCAAAATGGTCCCTTAAGTTTTGGTGTATCTGGTAAGGCCAGATGGTGTTGTAACAAAGTTGTATTACCCTCTGCGTCAAATTTTCAAAGCACTCGACATCGAAAATAATAATACATAAACCACAATCACACACAATAATACCACTTTAAAGTACCAGAGACCAACAAGAAACCACAACGACAAGCCAACACATAAGTACTTCACCAGACGCAAAATTACGAAGGCTGAGGATGAGAACACAATGATTCTCGAAACATGTTCCTAATAAGGAACAAAATATCTTGAGGTAATTTCTTTATAAATATTAAATATATTATATACATCAAGAATCAGACTGTAGCAAAAAGTGTTTGTATATATATATATATATATATATAGGAGTTCTCGAAACATGTTCCAAATAAGAGAAAAATAACATCTTGAGGTAAAATAAATATAAATTTTAAATATTTTATATATACTGTATATATAAAGGACACCAGATATAATACACTTAGAGGGACAAGATGTATGTATATTAGATACCATGCAAAAACTGCTACCGATCTTATATCAGCCACTCTGGGAGAAATATGCGTCCGCGAACACGAATTGACAGTAGCAAAACAAGAAGACAACACATCTCTAACGAAACACGCCAAAGAAACAGGGCACACTTTCAATTTCAAAAACACAAAAATCTTGGCACGAACTAACCATAAGAAAATCAGACAGTACAGGGAAGGCATAGAAATTTACTGGATGTGAGATGGAGCAGTCAACGACAGAAATTAATACACTAAATTAGCGACAACTTGGAAATTCCTGACTGAAAGTTCACAAATTAACAAACAATATATGGCCACAACACACTCACCCCCACGTTCCAACCCTTCCACGGCAAAAATCACAAGGGAAGCAAGATATAAAACACGCGCCGTAGTTAAATCAGCATCAATACGCCTTGAAAATGTTCCGGGATTACGGAAAGAAATGTCGGCAATATAAACATCACATATACGGATGTACCCAATAACCTGCTTTTTGTGATAATATTGTTTGTAACGCTTTCATTGTTTTGTCTTGGAACCTTAATGCTAATGACATGTAGGCTACTTTAAATGCATTCTCTGTTTGGTTAAATATAAGATAGGCCCTATATGTCTATAGAGAGAGGAATAATAAATTATAGGGGGCAGGAGGCAAAAAAATTCTAAAAGCCCTTGTGGGATATCAAATTAAAGGGAATTTTAATTTTTGAATATCTGAATATAACATCGTTTTTGAAAAACTTCAAAATATTTGAATGTCAGGGCTCAAAAAGTGAACGAAATTTTTGATAAAATCACTAAAATTGATGTGGGGTATCAAATTAAAGAGAATTTTAACTGACAGAAATTTAACTGTGTTCAATTTTGTTAGTTTTATTAGCAGCCATCTTAACACCAACTTTGTCACTACTTATTGTCACACTGCTAAATACTTCTTTCTTGACAAGGCCTTTCGGTGTCTCCACCATCTTCAGGTCTTCAGCGACTTCCACAATTGTCGTTGAAGACCTGGAGATGGTGGAAACACCGAAAGGCCTCATCAAGAACGAAGTATTTAGCAGTGTGTCAATAAGTAATGACAAAGTTGGTGAGAATCTGTGTATAGACTTAGTTTTTGGAAATATCGAAATTTAAGGACCCAAGAATTCAGGAAAGAGATCGAAATGCCAGACTAAAAAAAATTGTAACCCAAATCGGAATGTTTCAAATTTTTTGAGTTTATTGTAGGCCTATGTTAGCCTACATCTAGGCCTGATTTCTAGTGTATACCTAAATTGTATGAATTTTTAGTGTGCAGTATAATTGTTACAAATAAATAGCATATAGAGTAATTAGAATTTTGTAAATTTTCCCGTGATTGAAAAATTACCTATCTCACATGATATTAAAATTTATGTATGCTTACTTCATTCAAAACAGTGAGCAAGTTCTGCAGCTCAGGGAGTTTACTAGTAATTACTTATACGTCAGCCTGTATGTACCTATGATATGCCACTACAAAATAATAAACGGAAAATGAAAAAGTAAGGCCTACTTTTACGGGTAGAGGAAGGTTCGCTAAAAATTCTGAATAGCGGCTTAACTTGTAGGAACTACCGAGACCTCAAAGGTCTTAAGTACAGTTCTAGTTCAGGTTAGAGGATTGGGGGTTGAGGCACTGGTCTAGTAACCCAGTTGTTGGATTCATTCCAGAACCATTTTTTTTTTTTACTAAGTGTTTTACAAAAAGTTATTTTTAATAATATCAAATTAAAAATCAGTAAAATCATTGTAAAACTAAAATATGTATCCTCTTACATTTTTTTAGATGATAATGTTTCGAAGTAAATAAAATTGAAAACTGAGTGTGCAAAGCAAAACCAAACAAACGTAATCACAGGCATACATGAAATGGGTCTTTTCCAGTAAGTGTCTACAAACAACTCTCACAGCGTTCACGAGCCCACCAACGTTCCCGCCAGTCCCTTCTCCTACAGTAGCAGTGTGAAGGAGGAGTGATTAGCATACATTACACACATTCATATGATGCATGCACACACGCTTCAATTCTATTCTTTTTATTTTGTTTCAAATTTTTTTATTTTATTTTTTATTAAACGCATGCACGCCTTCAATTCTCTTTATTCTTTTTTTTTAATTTTTATTGGGAGGGTTTTTTAGTTTATTTTCATGATTATTTACATTACATTAATTACATAATCTAGGATTGTGAATTAATCCTTTGTTTAAAAAAAAACGAACGGCATTTTCCTCATTTCAGGTGACAGTTAGCAACTCTTATCAGATTCATTTTGAATAAAGTAATATAAAGAATACAAGTTTATAGTAATAACGTAAATAATAAACACGAAATAAATGTAAACAATGAAAAAACACAAAATAAACGTATGAAAGAATAAGCGTATGTAACAGGCACGGATCCAGGGGGGAGCGAAGGGGGCGGCCGCCCCCTTAAACGCCTCAATTGTAATGTTATAATCAAAGAAATTTGGATACTTTTCTGCATAAAAAAATCATGAAAAAAGTTGTAATTTTTTAATAAGTCTTCTAAGGCATGTTGAAGATTAAAATATACGTTCAAAAATTATTTCTTTAAAATGAATGTTGACGTTTTTATTATTTTCAATCCGGTATAGCCGTAAAAAGATAGAATTTCTGTAATTTTACTATATTTAAGGAGTAAATTACAGTGATAGTATAACTACTATAAAGTAATTTGAAATTCAATTTTCATGTACAACACAGTAATTTATAATTACATAGATTATTGCAAATCGATATCATAATTTTTTCTATTATTATATCTTTGTACCGTTCAGGTAGTTCGGTTTGAATTTGCATGCTTGCATGTCGAAATTATAAGCAGATGCGCTTTACTATCCAACGGCGTCAGCTTCAGTCATACAGTTCACATTTTACATTTGTTAAATTTAGACTGCAATACTGAGTATATGTTAGAAAAAACAATCATAACATCAAATCTTCATTATCACATTTTGATGTAAAATGTCTTAATAGTCTTTGTTTTTTTTTTTAGATGACATATTTGAGTTCCTTCAAATACAGAGACATTTATTTTTTGGACAAAGACGTTTATTCTTTTCCTTACTCTCTCAAGCGAAATAACAAAACTGGAACATATGAAAAACGATATGTGAATTTCAATCAATTAAATTCTGATGAATGGGTAGTTTTCTCACACAAAAATGGGATTCTTTTGTAAATACTGCCCAATTTTTGTCAGTTCCGCTGAGGCTGGGTGCCATGGAAGTACTCGACTGCAGAAATTAGTTACAGAATGTGATATAACTTTTTATTAATAATTAATTTTAATCGATTTTAAGGTTACTGTTCACTGTTTACTTTGTTACACTGTTAGAATTTCTTCGGGCGCCATCTTGCCTGATTAACCATTGCAAGAAATTAATTCAATATTAATTTGTATATATATGACATAAGTACTTACCATATTTCGGGCCAGATTCTTTTTGGCGAACTAAAAAGAACAGACATGGTTGTCGAAATAATGAAAACTTTACTTGTTCCCCATGATTTAACTTTTATTGGTTACTAAAGTATTTCAATTTCATCATAAACAAATTATTCTTTTCTCCCCCTTTTCTATTATAAAATTCCCATTCTAAAATTAACATAAAAATTCAAACATGGTACAAAAATTTCACATAATTAAATATCAAGAAATTCAATATAACTAAATTTTTACAAACACAAACCAGCCTTCTTTATTTACCGAGTTCCACTCACGCACACACACACACACACACACACACACACACACACACACACACATACAGAGAGTTACTTTCTGCCCTTAGAGATCTCATATTATGTTGAAAAGTTTAGAAAATTAATTACGTTATAATTATGATTTAACCCTCATTATAATTTGGTTCAAACCCCAATTGTTTACTCATCTGAATTTTGTCCACATAGTCCAGTCTCCCTACGTAATTGGCTCCACGCACACACTTTTATTTTCATTACTAATCTCCGAAATTGTTATTTATGTATAATTTCACTTTTGTATCACGTCAAAAAACTGTTATTTACATTTTTGTTGTTTTGCGGGCCCGCAATTTACGTTCTGGAACTTTGTACTTGTCACTCGCACGAGTGTTGAATTTAGACTGGGGCGAAACAAACGGCACTATTTTGTGTAGTTGCCTCGGCTGTTTTACCAACTTGTATTGTATTCAGTTCGTATTCCTACACCAGTATACGGTTTTTAATTACATACCCGAATTCCATCGTGGGGATCGTCTCTGACGTATATATTGACGTCACATGGTCCGATGCTGTTATATAACTTGTTTACCGTTTTTGTAAGTCATTGGGTGACCTTGGCACAGTTTTGCTGTCTGTTTATTTTGTCGTTTCACAATAATAATTTCACAAGCAGTGCTACCACTGTCGCTACCAATAAAATATACCTTTTTGTTTACGTTTTGTCCCAATTATCATAAAAAATGTTATTTGCTTTATTAAAAATACAAATTTATTCATTACCCCAAAAATAGGCCAAAATGTCCCGTTACAATACCCCCTCAATGAGAGATTTTATGCCGAAGCTAAAAAATCTCATTGACACATTCATACTTGCTAAAGGGATCAGCCAGGATATGTCGCCACAACCCCCTGTATGGTTTACAAAAAAAATATATAATTAACTCACCCTTGGTCCGGTGACTGTGACCGCACCTGAATGACATTACTGGACTTCTCTCTCGAGATCCCAACACCATAAAGTCAGACAGATACTTAACGCCCCTGCTCTGACGCGCTGGCCAGCTCAGGACCGCCGCCACAGCATCACCAAACTCTGAAACAACACATCAAAATATCAAATAGTGGCCTTATACAACACCATATCCCCAACTGATCTGTTTCCCCCTAGCGGTGCTGGTTTGTGTTAAGAAGCACTGGTTTTGTTTTTCACTTACTTCTAACATATATATGAAGACATATCATAACATATTTAAAATTCCATAATCTCATAATCTCATTCTGTGTACTTTCTCTTGTTAACTTTGATTCCAAAATTCAAAATTATTGCTCTGATTCCCATTAGAATTTAAATAAACATTTCCCATTACCATATTACACATTTCTCTTATCCCCAATTTGCATCAAAAATATTTTTTTTTTTCATGAAATTCTCTTAAATACTAACAAACACAATACAACCTAAGAAACATAGTATATTCAGAATTCACATTGTTATTATTACATTAAAAATAAACAATCCACATTTAAGTTTGAACACAATCTACACACTTTACATCTTCAAATTTGCATATAACATTATAAAAATTACATTTTAATCTCACTTCAACTTTTATTAATTCGTTTCTCAAAAAAAATTATTATATTTTTTTTTTTTTCAATCTTCATTTTACACATCATTTCATTTATTATTCCCTTTCATTAATTTGGGTGATTCTCAGTTATTCAACATAATTCACTTTATCAACTTGGCATTTACCCATAATCTTACCCCTTTTATGACTCTAACGCTCCATTACAAAATCTTTAACTAGTATGACACCCATCTACCAAAAACATCTATCAAACAATCTCTAAACCCAACTTACTATTAAACTCAAATCGCCACATTCTCTCGATATATATAAAAAAAATATTCTCTAACCCTTTGTACTTAGGATACGTGTTCCCCCCCCCCAAAAGCTCATTCCCTTATGTTGGTCCCTGGATTCTACCTAAGGTAACCTTTTCCGGCGCCAAACGGTCCCTTCCCGTCCCAACCCTTTTGTTGCGGACTCCACCATTACACTATCCCCTCTTACAAAATTACCATCCCCAAATCTCATTCTTATTACCCCACTTCAACTACAACAAAATAACATCATCATTTATAAACATCAATATATCAATCAATACTCTACATATATTCCCCATAACTACTGTGTCAACATCCATACTTCTCAAATTCTATTACATTACCTCACAACAACATCACATTAATTCAAAACAATATTTTCATCTCTAGTACCACTTTAACTTCAACTTGGACTGATTCAAACGTTTTACTCAAACAATTACTATCACCCAACTTCTATCTTTTGCAACCCATTGAAAATTTTAACTATCACAACTTTATTTCATTTTTATTTAAAATCTTTAAACACAGTGAAAACTTATTCTATAAAATATTATTATATTTTTATAATCCTTATTCCTAACATACTACATGCAATTAACACAATAAGACATAATAAACACAATATAGGAAGTATCTAGTGCATCTATTTTTCAAATCAAAACAAAATTATTTAGTAGCGAGTCATCATTATTAAAATACAACAAATTTTTTAATTCGTTACCTCCCTGGATAACCTCCCTGCCACACACACTATGACCCCCCTGGACTGTGGCGTCCAGTTGCGTCCACAAGGACTGAAGTTTTGGAGGAATTTGACATCTCCGTGTCCTTGCTTCTGCGTTACATTTTAATAAAACTAGATATCCTAATACCTAAACGTACATATTACACGCCCCTAATGGTGGTCTACCACCTGGCTTTGCTGTCCCTCCTCGGACAGAGTGGCAGCCGCTGTTTCATAGTTTGGTGATTCCCCTAAATTACCCCCCTGTCAATTTCAAAATTCACCTTTACAACGATAACAGCTACGGCCAGTTAAGGCAGAACGTGACGCAATGAGCCCCAACCATAGCTGTTAAAGCTAAACCAATTCCATGGTCAGGGTTCGGTGAGGCCGTGACCGCCCGAAAAGTTGGGGAATCACAAGTAAAATATATTTTTTAAAATTAACAATTTACATTACATGACATTTCTAGTCTTGGTGGTGTTTTAACCTCATACATTTCTTTCTTAACTTTCCCTACCTTGACCTTCATTAACATAAAATAATAAGTACAAGAAAATATTTACTTAGTCACTTAAATTAATCTATTTACATTTAACGATGTTGTCATTACATGAAAATAAACAATTCACTTTTTAGATTTACCAAAATTACATAACTTACACTTTTAATTTCATTTTCAAATTCTATTTACTCGTGACCTCGTTACATTTTATTATTGCATAATAGATTTTATTACATAAGAGTAAATTTTGTTTGAACACACTGCCTCACTAAAATTATTTATTTACACGCCTAGGCAATGTTGGTATGTGGTAAGGTACACCTCGAGTGTAAAAAAAAATATCGTATAACACATACCTTAGGGGTCCCCCTCCCCGTTCAACAATAAGATTAAATTTCTATTCTCAACCAATTTTGTGGAGCCGGACCATCGTCGTTTCACCACCCGAAGGAAGTTCCGCCAACCATGGTCCGCCTCCAAGTGCCGAAAACCACGATCAGGATTGGTGAGGTCGTGACCGCCCGAAAATGGGGGAGAGTCCCTTCTGAAACAACATAAAATAACATCTTAATATACTATAATAAATTCAAACGTTTAATGTGACCTATATAACTTCAAATTCGTCGCATTTTGTGTACTTACTAACTCCTGTGTTGCTGGGTTGCGTAACACGTACGCATTACTCATTTTTACTTCTACAATTTCATATGGTCCTTCATATAATAGAAAAAACTTCTTTATCTCTTTATCCTGTGCGCTAGACAAATCATGTCTCCTTACCAATACTAATTGTCCTACCTCATATTTAGTCCACTTACCTTTAGCATCATGCCTCTGCTTTCTCCTTTCTCCTCTTGTCAGTAAATTTTCATTCGCTAGTCGGATCTTCATATCCACGTCTATAGTTTGCGTTTCTGGTGGATAGCTAAAAAGTTGTTCCAATATCCTAGGTGGCCTTGTTCCTTTTATTAATTCATACGGCGTAAACCCGGTGGATTCATGGGTGGTACAATTCAGCCACTCCTCTACTTTCTTCATGTAGGATGGCCATTCTGTGTGCTTGGCGTGACAATACGCCCGAAATATCCTACCAATCTCTCTCATCACCCGTTCCGCCTGGTTTGACTGTGGATGGTAAACTGCCGTATGTTTGGGTATGATGCCTTCCCATCCAAGAGTTTGTCGCCACTTGCCGCTGATAAACTGTGGTCCATGGTCGGATAAAATTATTTTCAGCTTACCTATATTCACCATATAATCTCTCGTTATCTTCTCGCTTAGCACTCTGCTCGTCGCTCCCTTGATACTATATAATCTAACATACTTAGAGAATGTGTCTAATACAACAAAAACATACATTACTCCACCCCCTACCTTTGGGTAATGGCCCATACAAATCAACTGCAACTAAATCAAATGGTCTTTCAACTTTTATATAGTTCATCTCCCATTCTACTCTATAATTCACTACTTTTGATTTCTGACACAAATCACACACCCGTAATAACATCCGTACTCGCCTCTCCATATTCTTAAATATACATGATTCCTTTAAAACATTAGCACACTTTCTTGCCCCAAAATGCCCATACCTTATATGGCAATCCCAAATAATTTTATCTATCAACCCTTCTGGTATAACTAGCCTCCAATCGCGCTCACCCCCTTCTACTTTTTTGAACAGAATTCCCTGATATATTTGGAAACGTGCATTATATTCAGACCCATCTACATCCGCTTCTAAACTAACAATTATTTTACCCAATTTATTTTCAGATCTTTGCATATTCTTAATATCTCTTAACTCCTCACCAAAAATTCTATCTTCTCTAGTTAATCTAAAAATTTCTATCTCTTTAAGGTCCCTACCTGTCTTATTTTCTATAATATCTACTCTGGAAAGTGTGTCTGGTACCTTATTATCTGACCCCTTTATGTACTCCCAGGAAAAGTTGTATTCTTGTAAAGCTAACACCCACCTGGTTAGACGACTATGTGTTAACCTGCAGGAGTTCAAAAATGACAGCGCCTTGTGGTCCGTCCTGATAACGGCCTTATTTCCCAAGATGTAGGTGCGGAACTTTCCTACAGCAAACACGATGCTCAATAACTCCTTTTCCGTAGTTGTATAATTTCGTTCGGCTGCCAAAAGAGATCTGCTGGCGAAAGCTATCATGTGGTGTTCTCTGTCACTATCCTCCTGGTACAACTCCGCGCCCAGGGCGACGTTACTGGCGTCAGTCTGTAAGTAAAAAGTTTTTAAGAAATCAGGATGGTTCATCATTATCATATTTGAAAATTTTCTCTTTATCTCCTCAAATGCATCCCTCTCCTTTTCTCCCCACTTCCATTGTTTATTTTTCTGTAGGACAATACTTAACCTTGCTGTTATCTGAGCATAATTTTTCTGGAATTTTCTATAGAAATTGCACAAACCCAAAAAACTTTGTAATTGTTTAATATTCTTAGGCTCTGGGAATCGCATTATAGCTTCTACTTTATCAGGGTTAGCTAAAATTCCTTCAGGAGTTATAATATAACCCAAAAAATGTATTTCGGTTTGTAAAAATTTTGACTTCTCCCAATTAACAGTTAAACCACCATTCTGTAATTTATCTAACACGTACTCAATATGTTCTAAATGTTCCACAAACGTTCTGGATGCTATTAATATATCATCCACATATACAGTCAGAAAATCTAAATCTTTTGGTTGTAATATCATGTCTAAACACTTAATAAAACTCGCTACGCTAGTGTTAAGTCCAAATGGCAAACGTTTAAACTGATAATTCTTACCATTGAAGAGAAAGGCAGTATATCTCCGACTCTCTGCTGCTAACGGCACCTGCCAATATCCTGCGGTTAGATCCAAAGATGTCATGTACTTGACCCCGCTGAATTTCTGGAAAATCTCATTAATAGGTTCCGGTGACTCTCAGTCAGGTATTATAATCTGATTTATTCTCCTTGCATCTAAACATAATCTTACCTTTCCGTCCTTCTTTATTACCACCACCAATGGGTTAGAGTAAGGTGATATCGATCTCTCAATTATATCTCCCTCCATCATTCGATCCAACTCCTCTTGTACTGCTCTCCGTTTTGAAAATGGTACTGGATAACTCCTCTGCAGGTAGGGTGAGTGCTCTCGAACCTTCAGCTCACATACATAGTTCCTGGCTTTTCCAGGCAACTCCGCAAACACATCTCTATAACGGTCCACAACGGCCCACAACTCCTGTCGTTGAGTACTCCCTACAACTCCACCCTCATTAAAAAATTTATCAGCCCTATTTTCCCACACTCTCTCATCACTCACATGCATCTCTCTCTCCTCACTTTCTACAATCTCACTCTCTCGACATATATTTATTTTAGTTTCTATATCCCCGTTGCCTATTGCTTTTGTATCATTTTTACCCCTGTAACTCTAACTTCATCTAATACCCTCTTAAAATTAACCCTGACTGGTTCACTACCATTATTAAATTCCACTACCCTTTTATTAAAATCTATTACTGCCCCATTTCTCTCCAAAAAATCATTTCCCAAAATTACATCTAAACTCAGTCCCTTAACTACTAGAAAAGTGTTCTCAAATTCAGTTTCATTAAGGAATATATTTAACTGTACTTGTTTAGTAACTCGTTTACTACGTACTCCAGTTACCCCCACTACTGTTACACCCGCAACTGGTAATGATGGTATATTTTTATTTATTTCTTTCAATTCTACCATTACGTTTTCAGAAACTACTGATATTTCACTCCCTGTGTCAATCAATGATTTAAAATTCTTACCTTCTATGGTGACGATTACCTCCGTCAATCCAGTTTTGTTTTCTATAACTTTTGTGTCATCTTCCTCCAACTCTTTCGTCATGTCCATTTGTATAACATTATTATGGTATTCGTCGGCTATCTGGACCCTCCTGTTTTCCGTGGACAATGGTGTGGTCCTTGCTTCCATTGTCGGCCTCAGTTTTCCGTTGATGTACCTGCTACGGCTGGATGGTTTCCTCCTCTCCCTCTGTGGTAATTGCCTCCTCCTCTCGGCGCTCCTCTATGAAATTCTGCTCCTCTTGACTGTTGATTTGGCTGCGGATGCATCCTCTCGTTCCTTGTACACTCCCTGTTTTGATGACATCTAAAACAATTGGTTCTGTTAGCATAATTATCTACGTTACATTCTCTACAACTCCAACTCTCGCCCCTATTATCAAAACTTCCTCCCCACGCTCCTCTATGAAAATTCTGTGTACCCCTATTCTGATGGTAATTATTATTATGGTTTGGTACTACTGGTGGGTTTGGACGCCGCCCTATGTCACGTTCCCCTATATTCTGTAGCACGTCTAACATGTTCTCTAGCTCGTTTATATTCGTAATTTCTCTGGTCATTAAAGTAATTTGCACTTCTCTAGGCAGGTGTTTGCTAATATGTCTTACAAATGACCGTAATGGTAATGGCGGTTCTAGATACTTGGCCTCGTTATATATAGTCATCACGTACATAGTTAGGTGGTTATTAATTCTACCAAAATTCCCAGAACCCATTATTTTGCTCCTTAATATTTCTTGGTCCTCTTCTGACCAATATTTGTTTCGAAAAGCTACCTCAAATTCCTCGTAACTACCCCATTCGGTATTGTGTACTTCTGCCCATATCTCAGCACTACCCTTAAAACACTTCATAATTTTCATCAATTTGACCTCCCAACTACTATTATTAAATCGATTAAACTCCTGCGTTCGGTTCAAAAATTGCATCGGATGCACTCTACGATTCTCACTACTAAAGGTTTCTAGTTCGATTTCATTATTTACGTCTCATGTAATTAATATACGTTCAGTAACATAGCTTAATTTTTGGTTTATTACTAAACTTAACGCATCTTTCACACTACTACTGTTCTATTCAAGTGAATATAATTTTTTGTCGTTACTACACTCAAACTGTATGCTATTTTTTGTTATTACATTAATAGATTCATTCAATGCTTGTATTTCTGTCTTACAAGTATTTTCAATTTCATTTACCTTAAAGTCTACATTATTTTTGTGTTCATCGATATTCTGACTCATTTTTTCAATTGTCATTACTACGCTACTAAGCTTGACTTCAGTTTCGGTATTACACTTATTTATTTTATATTCTATTTCATTGTTATGCTCGTTCATTCAATTTATTAAATACTCATTTTTCTCATTTATTTTTTTATCAACTCTATCTATCTGACTATCTATCTCATTAAATTTAACATCCATCTTCTGTATTGAATTATCTAACTTTGTATCTAATTGGTTAATTTTATCAGTAAATTCTTCATTGGTATTTTGACAACGTCTATTAATCTCTTTAATATCATTTTTCAATTCATCAAATTTGTCATTCTGTATATCTAATTTCTCATTGAAACTACTCTTAATTTCTTTGATTTCGTTTTTCAGTTCTCTAAAATTACTATCTTGTTTTTCTACACTATTGTACATCATATTGTACAATCGGGTTAACATATCATTTTCGTCAGATTTCTGATTTTGATTTCCTAAAATAGGTGTTGAATGAATCTCAACTGTCTGTATTATTTTTGACTCCTCAAGACTACTGTCATTTGTTTGAATTCCGGAGTCGCTACTTATTTGACTTTCTATCTGACTGTCAGTGAAGCTGACTTCATCGTTAATATTATCATTAGTATTCATCATTGTTATTTGCGTAATTCTGACTTATTTACTATACATCTACTTCAATAACACTGTAACATAACCTTATGTGACAGTCGTCACCTACGTCTATTTCTACGTACAAAAAAAAATTCGTTCTCATTTCAAACAACCATTCTGCTCTCCCAGTAGGCAGTATTTATATAAATATATTTATATAAATTGTCCCTGTTCAGAAGCCATTTGTGATATAACTTTTTATTAATAATTAATTTTAACAGACGTTTAATGAAGAAATTTGTGTTAGTGGTTGAAATCACAATCAGAATGATCACAGTTGCACACCACTATGTAAAAATTATCCCAATTAGCGCTTTCAAGCTTCACAGCCCATCGTCAGATTGGAATAGACACAAAATAAGTGGAAACAACCCCTTCACCCCTCTCCCCCACCATGCTCACACACAACAAGCTATAATATGAATGACCCTTCCCCACCCCCTAACCCTGTCACACCATCTGTAGAGTTACATATTTTTTCTAGCAAATTCCTTGTGTTTCAGTGTTGTGTGTGTGTGTGTGTGTGTGTGTGTGTGTGTGTGTGTGTGTGTGTGTGTGTGTGTGTGTGTGTGTGTGTGTGTGTGTGTGTGTGCATCCTTTTAAACTGGCCACTTCCTCTCCACACACGTGGGTCAGTCAACACCCTTATTTTAAAACATCCAAATAGTACTATGCAAAATAATTCTTAATATTATCTATCTGTCCTCTATCATTTACTTCTTAATCATGTTATAAAATATTTCTTCATTATCAAATTTAATTTTAATATTAATTAAATTGTCTAACCCTTTTTCTCTCTCTTTCAATATTTCTAACTCCTCTCTAAGCTTCCTTTCAACTGTGTTATTCACTACTTTTACAATTTCGTATTCTTCCAAAGGATTAACAAACTTATGGTTGTCTTCTATGAAATGTCTTGCATATAACGAATTGGTTGTTCTATTACCTTCTCCACGTTTGTGGTCAGACAACCTGCATACGAATTTCCGTCCTGTCTCTCCTAGGTACACCTTGTTGCAGTCTTTACATTTTAATTTATAAATTCCGCTTTTCTGTAATACTGGAATTTTTTCTATATTCTTATTCCTTATCTTATCAAATACCGTTTCACATTTTTTAATAGCTATATCTACTCCATATTTATTAAAACATTTTATAATTTTTCTAGTATGTGAACCTATGTATGTCAATGACCCTGCATAATTCTTTTGTTCTGGTTCTATTTTATCTTTTTGTATGTTAACCCTTTTCATAACTTTATCCACTATGTTGGTGTTATAATTATTATTCCTTACAATTCCCTTTATCGTTCTTAACTCCCTATCTTTTGACTCGGTCTCTTTTAAACACTTCTGAGCTCTGTAACAAAATGAATTGATTGCCGCCATTTTATATCTATATGGGTGGTAAGACTCTCTTGGTATAATTATATCAGAATACGACTCTTTCCTAAATATCCCAAACTGTAGTTTCTCATTATCTTTAATTTCTATGTTTAAATCTAAGTAATTTATTTTCTTACCTCCTATCTCTTCTTTAAATTGTAAGTTTTTATCCTTACTATTTACCTCATTTATAAACTCATGCACTTCTTCTATGCTTCCTTCCCAAATTACTAATACATCATCAACGTATCTAGTCCATAATTTTATATTGTTTTTATACTTAGTGGAAGTTATTAATTGCTTTTCAAAATCATTCATGTATATTTCAGCAAGAATAGGGGATAATGAAGACCCCATAGGTAAACCTTTTTTCTGTATATAAAACTTGTTATTAAACCTAAAATAGTTCTGATTTACACATTCTTTAATTACTTTCATCAACTGCTTTTTATACCTGTATTCTCCCATATTATTATCCAATCTGACGATGGGCTGTGAAGCTTGAAAGCGCTAATTGGGATAATTTTTACATAGTGGTGTGCAACGGTGATCATTCTGATTGTGATTTCAACCACTAACACAAATTTCTTCATTAAACGTCTGTTAAGATGTGCAATCGACTACAGGTAATGGACAACAACAATGAGGTAATAAACGACAACAATAAGGTAAGTAAAGTATTTAAATATCTTAAGTTAAAAGTTAAATTGAAGAGGGTTTTAAGTAAAATATGGTTTAATAAACAATGTCTGGATAATAATGTCATCCCAAAGTACGCTCAAGTTAAAATTAAAAATAAGAACAGTGTAGCCAAAAAAGTAAAAGAACAAAGCGAGAAGTTGTGGATAAAACTGGAAATAAGGTCACTATACGGCTTAATCAATAGATATAATAGGGAATTATATGACAGACACATAGAATTGTTAAGAATATACTCGTATGTAGAGTTAGAAGAAATATTATATAATTTTGGTTTGGGGTACGTAGAAAAGAAATTGGAAAATAAAAATAAAAAAATGGTAGATAAGTTAAATAAGTTAATAAAAAAGAACAAAGTAAAAAAGGAACACCTCTCTAAGAATAACTATGAAAAAAGAGTAATAAACCTTACAGAGGTAAATTTCAATACAGAAGAAAAAGAAATGTTAGCAAAAGGCTTAAAATACGCACCGCCACCAGAATTAAATCAAGAAAAAACGATTATTGAATGCGAAAGCATAGTACAAAAACTAGGAAATGAAAATGATAAAAAAAGAATAAGGTGGGAAGTAGGGAATGTAGTAGATAAAATATTTAAGAGAAGTTTGTATAATTCAAAAAATGAACAAAAAATCAAATCAACTGTAACTAAACTAAAGAATAAAATAAAGAAGAATGATATTATAGTAACGAAGGCGGACAAAGGAAATACAATGGTACTACTGAGAAAGGACGAATACATAAAGAAAACGGAAGAATTTATAAGGGAAGGACCATACGAGGAAATAAAGTATGATTATACAAGTAAGTACCAGTCAAGGATAAAACAAATGATGAAACAGATAACATTTATAGAAGAAAATAAGAAAAAGTATTTATTGGAAAGTAATCCAACAGCACCAACTTTTAAAAGTCAGGTTAAGATACATAAAGAAGGAAAACCAATTAGACCGATTGTTTCTTTTATTAATGCACCTATTTATAAATTATCAAAGGAAGTTAGCAGAGTACTGAAAGAGAAATATGAATTTGGGACAAAATACAACATAGAGAATAATGTAAAATTGATAGAAAAATTAGAAAATATTAGGATTAATGTAAATACAAAATTGATATCACTGGATGTTAAGGACATGTTTACCAATATCACAGTAAATAAAGTTATTAAGTTAATAAACGATAATAATATGGGAGAATACAGGTATAAAAAGCAGTTGATGAAAGTAATTAAAGAATGTGTAAATCAGAACTATTTTAGGTTTAATAACAAGTTTTATATACAGAAAAAAGGTTTACCTATGGGGTCTTCATTATCCCCTATTCTTGCTGAAATATACATGAATGATTTTGAAAAGCAATTAATAACTTCCACTAAGTATAAAAACAATATAAAATTATGGACTAGATACGTTGATGATGTATTAGTAATTTGGGAAGGAAGCATAGAAGAAGTGCATGAGTTTATAAATGAGGTAAATAGTAAGGATAAAAACTTACAATTTAAAGAAGAGATAGGAGGTAAGAAAATAAATTACTTAGATTTAAACATAGAAATTAAAGATAATGAGAAACTACAGTTTGGGATATTTAGGAAAGAGTCGTATTCTGATATAATTATACCAAGAGAGTCTTACCACCCATATAGATATAAAATGGCGGCAATCAATTCATTTTGTTACAGAGCTCAGAAGTGTTTAAAAGAGACCGAGTCAAAAGATAGGGAGTTAAGAACGATAAAGGGAATTGTAAGGAATAATAATTATAACACCAACATAGTGGATAAAGTTATGAAAAGGGTTAACATACAAAAAGATAAAATAGAACCAGAACAAAAGAATTATGCAGGGTCATTGACATACATAGGTTCACATACTAGAAAAATTATAAAATGTTTTAATAAATATGGAGTAGATATAGCTATTAAAAAATGTGAAACGGTATTTGATAAGATAAGGAATAAGAATATAGAAAAAATTCCAGTATTACAGAAAAGCGGAATTTATAAATTAAAATGTAAAGACTGCAACAAGGTGTACCTAGGAGAGACAGGACGGAAATTCGTATGCAGGTTGTCTGACCACAAACGTGGAGAAGGTAATAGAACAACCAATTCGTTATATGCAAGACATTTCATAGAAGACAACCATAAGTTTGTTAATCCTTTGGAAGAATACGAAATTGTAAAAGTAGTGAATAACACAGTTGAAAGGAAGCTTAGAGAGGAGTTAGAAATATTGAAAGAGAGAGAAAAAGGGTTAGACAATTTAATTAATATTAAAATTAAATTTGATAATGAAGAAATATTGTATAACATGATTAAGAAGTAAATGATAGAGGACAGATAGATAATATTAAGAATTATTTTGCATAGTACTATTTGGATGTTTTAAAATAAGGGTGTTGACTGACCCACGTGTGTGGAGAGGAAGTGGCCAGTTTAAAAGGATGCACACACACACACACACACACACACACACAACACTGAAACACAAGGAATTTGCTAGAAAAAATATGTAACTCTACAGATGGTGTGACAGGGTTAGGGGGTGGGGAAGGGTCATTCATATTATAGCTTGTTGTGTGTGAGCATGGTGGGGGAGAGGGGTGAAGGGGTTGTTTCCACTTATTTTGTGTCTATTCCAATCTGACGATGGGCTGTGAAGCTTGAAAGCGCTAATTGGGATAATTTTTACATAGTGGTGTGCAACGGTGATCATTCTGATTGTGATTTCAACCACTAACACAAATTTCTTCATTAAACGTCTGTTAAGATGTGCAATCGACTACAGGTAATGGACAACAACAATGAGGTAATAAACGACAACAATAAGGTAAGTAAAGTATTTAAATATCTTAAGTTAAAAGTTAAATTGAAGAGGGTTTTAAGTAAAATATGGTTTAATAAACAATGTCTGGATAATAATGTCATCCCAAAGTACGCTCAAGTTAAAATTAAAAATAAGAACAGTGTAGCCAAAAAAGTAAAAGAACAAAGCGAGAAGTTGTGGATAAAACTGGAAATAAGGTCACTATACGGCTTAATCAATAGATATAATAGGGAATTATATGACAGACACATAGAATTGTTAAGAATATACTCGTATGTAGAGTTAGAAGAAATATTATATAATTTTGGTTTGGGGTACGTAGAAAAGAAATTGGAAAATAAAAATAAAAAAATGGTAGATAAGTTAAATAAGTTAATAAAAAAGAACAAAGTAAAAAAGGAACACCTCTCTAAGAATAACTATGAAAAAAGAGTAATAAACCTTACAGAGGTAAATTTCAATACAGAAGAAAAAGAAATGTTACCAAAAGGCTTAAAATACGCACCGCCACCAGAATTAAATCAAGAAAAAACGATTATTGAATGCGAAAGCATAGTACAAAAACTAGGAAATGAAAATGATAAAAAAAGAATAAGGTGGGAAGTAGGGAATGTAGTAGATAAAATATTTAAGAGAAGTTTGTATAATTCAAAAAATGAACAAAAAATCAAATCAACTGTAACTAAACTAAAGAATAAAATAAAGAAGAATGATATTATAGTAACGAAGGCGGACAAAGGAAATACAATGGTACTACTGAGAAAGGACGAATACATAAAGAAAACGGAAGAATTTATAAGGGAAGGACCATACGAGGAAATAAAGTATGATTATACAAGTAAGTACCAGTCAAGGATAAAACAAATGATGAAACAGATAACATTTATAGAAGAAAATAAGAAAAAGTATTTATTGGAAAGTAATCCAACAGCACCAACTTTTAAAAGTCAGGTTAAGATACATAAAGAAGGAAAACCAATTAGACCGATTGTTTCTTTTATTAATGCACCTATTTATAAATTATCAAAGGAAGTTAGCAGAGTACTGAAAGAGAAATATGAATTTGGGACAAAATACAACATAGAGAATAATGTAAAATTGATAGAAAAATTAGAAAATATTAGGATTAATGTAAATACAAAATTGATATCACTGGATGTTAAGGACATGTTTACCAATATCACAGTAAATAAAGTTATTAAGTTAATAAACGATAATAATATGGGAGAATACAGGTATAAAAAGCAGTTGATGAAAGTAATTAAAGAATGTGTAAATCAGAACTATTTTAGGTTTAATAACAAGTTTTATATACAGAAAAAAGGTTTACCTATGGGGTCTTCATTATCCCCTATTCTTGCTGAAATATACATGAATGATTTTGAAAAGCAATTAATAACTTCCACTAAGTATAAAAACAATATAAAATTATGGACTAGATACGTTGATGATGTATTAGTAATTTGGGAAGGAAGCATAGAAGAAGTGCATGAGTTTATAAATGAGGTAAATAGTAAGGATAAAAACTTACAATTTAAAGAAGAGATAGGAGGTAAGAAAATAAATTACTTAGATTTAAACATAGAAATTAAAGATAATGAGAAACTACAGTTTGGGATATTTAGGAAAGAGTCGTATTCTGATATAATTATACCAAGAGAGTCTTACCACCCATATAGATATAAAATGGCGGCAATCAATTCATTTTGTTACAGAGCTCAGAAGTGTTTAAAAGAGACCGAGTCAAAAGATAGGGAGTTAAGAACGATAAAGGGAATTGTAAGGAATAATAATTATAACACCAACATAGTGGATAAAGTTATGAAAAGGGTTAACATACAAAAAGATAAAATAGAACCAGAACAAAAGAATTATGCAGGGTCATTGACATACATAGGTTCGCATACTAGAAAAATTATAAAATGTTTTAATAAATATGGAGTAGATATAGCTATTAAAAAATGTGAAACGGTATTTGATAAGATAAGGAATAAGAATATAGAAAAAATTCCAGTATTACAGAAAAGCGGAATTTATAAATTAAAATGTAAAGACTGCAACAAGGTGTACCTAGGAGAGACAGGACGGAAATTCGTATGCAGGTTGTCTGACCACAAACGTGGAGAAGGTAATAGAACAACCAATTCGTTATATGCAAGACATTTCATAGAAGACAACCATAAGTTTGTTAATCCTTTGGAAGAATACGAAATTGTAAAAGTAGTGAATAACACAGTTGAAAGGAAGCTTAGAGAGGAGTTAGAAATATTGAAAGAGAGAGAAAAAGGGTTAGACAATTTAATTAATATTAAAATTAAATTTGATAATGAAGAAATATTGTATAACATGATTAAGAAGTAAATGATAGAGGACAGATAGATAATATTAAGAATTATTTTGCATAGTACTATTTGGATGTTTTAAAATAAGGGTGTTGACTGACCCACGTGTGTGGAGAGGAAGTGGCCAGTTTAAAAGGATGCACACACACACACACACACACAACACTGAAACACAAGGAATTTGCTAGAAAAAATATGTAACTCTACAGATGGTGTGACAGGGTTAGGGGGTGGGGAAGGGTCATTCATATTATAGCTTGTTGTGTGTGAGCATGGTGGGGGAGAGGGGTGAAGGGGTTGTTTCCACTTATTTTGTGTCTATTCCAATCTGACGATGGGCTGTGAAGCTTGAAAGCGCTAATTGGGATAATTTTTACATAGTGGTGTGCAACTGTGATCATTCTGATTGTAATTAATTTTAATCGATTTTAAGGTTACTGTTTACTTTGTTACACTGTTAGAATTTCTTCGGGCGCCATCTTGCCTGATTAACCATTGCAAGAAATTAATTCAATATTAATTTGTATATATATGACATAAGTACTTACCATATTTCGGGCCAGATTCTTTTCGGCGAACTAAAAAGAACAGACATCGTTGTCGAAATAATGAAAACTTTACTTGTTCCCCATGATTTAACTTTTATTGGTTACTAAAGTATTTCAATTTCATCATAAACAAATTATTCTTTTCTCCCCCTTTTCTATTATAAAATTCCCATTCTAAAATTAACATAAAAATTTAAACATGGTACAAAAATTTCACATAATTAAATATCAAGAAATTCAATATAACTAAATTTTTACAAACACAAACCAGCCTTCTTTATTTACCGAGTTCCACTCACGCACACACACACTCACACACGTACAGAGAGTTACTTTCTGCCCTTAGAGATCTCATATTATGTTGAAAAGTTTAGAAAATTAATTACGTTATAATTATGATTTAACCCTCATTATAATTTGGTTCAACCCCAATTGTTTACTCATCTGAATTCTGTCCACATAGTCCAGTCTCCCTACGTAATTGGCTCCACGCACACACTTTTATTTTCATTACTAATCTCCGAAATTGTTATTTATGTATAATTTCACTTTTGTATCACGTCAAAAAACTGTTATTTACATTTTTGTTGTTTTGTGGGCCCGCAATTTACGTTCTGGAACTTTGTACTTGTCACTCGCACGAGTGTTGAATTTAGACTGGGGCGAAACAAACGGCACTATTTTGTGTAGTTGCCTCGGCTGTTTTACCAACTTGTATTGTATTCAGTTCGTATTCCTACACCAGTATACGGTTTTTAATTACATACCCGAATTCCATCGTGGGGATCGTCTCTGACGTATATATTGACGTCACATGGTCCGATGCTGTTATATAACTTGTTTACCGTTTTTGTAAGTCATTGGGTGACCTTGGCACAGTTTTGCTGTCTGTTTATTTTGTCGTTTCACAATAATAATTTCACAAGCAGTGCTACCACTGTCGCTACCAATAAAATATACCTTTTTGTTTACGTTTTGTCCCAATTATCATAAAAAATGATATTTGCTTTATTAAAAATACAAATTTATTCATTACCCCAAAAATAGGCCAAAATGTCCCGTTACAAGAACGAATAACCAACTTTGTTACAGTATTGGGCAAAGATGGAGACTTCGAAAATTATGCAAAAACAAATACCACCAGGAAGCTGTGATAAAAACAAAATATTTCTTAAAATTTACAAAAATCCTGAGCTATCCGTTACTAATAAATTACATACTGGACGTCTAAAAATTGTGAAAGAAAATCGTTCTTGATTAGTGCCTATAATAAAAAGCATTATTTTTCTGGGTCGCCAGAACATTCCATTTCGAGGGCATCGAGACAATGGCAAACTGACAACTGGTCAATCTGATTTGGTAGTAAATACTGGAAATTTCCTAACTTTATTGAAGTTTCGGATTGATAGCGGCGATGTAGTTTTGAAAAAACACCTTGAAGACTCAACATCTCACGCCTTGCTAATACATAAGCAAGACAACTCAAAACGACTTGATTGATTAGTGTGGACAAGACATTTTATCTAAAATTATTAAGAGAATCCAAGTTGCTCAAATTTTTAGTGTAATGTTCGATAAAATGACAGATGTTTCAAATAAATCGCAATTATCACTAATCATTATGTATACTGACGATAAAAATATTTATGAATCATTCATTCAATTTATTGATGCTCGCACCGAAATGATCGAGGATAATAAAAACAATGGTGAACCGAAGTTGACTGGAGTAGCTGTTGGAAACATTGTTATAATTTTTTTTTTTTTTTACAACTGAGTACTACCCATCTAGTAATTTATATTTCATTATTAAAGACACTAATTAAGAGATATAACCCATTGGCTATAATCTCCCCATTTAACTAATATCCATCAGATCTTAGTGCTTGCTTCACTGCCTGTTTTTTTTATTTCCTCAATGACAAGTTCAATTTTTAAATCCCTGGGTAAGTTGTCATTTCTTACATACCATGGTGCATCAACAATGCACCAAAGCACCGTGTTTTGAAATGTTTGAATTATATTTATGTTTGATTTCTTTGCACAGCCCCAGAGCTGTATCCCATAGATCCAGATAGGCTTTAGCACTTGCTTATACAACAGCAATTTATTATGGACTAGCAGTACCCGCCCGCTTCGCTGGTCATTTACTTTATCATTAAGTATATTATTCCATAAATTTATCTTATAATTTATTTATATGTATTAGGTTTATTCTAATCATATAAATATAAACTACATAATATAATTCAAATTAGTAATTTAAAAAACATCTTATTCTATTTTTATTGAAATTTCCATCATTGAATCTTTCTCAATTTCTTTTAAATCTTCTTTACTGATCACAATGTCCATATCTAATTTGAATATAAAATTTTCTTATTATATTTTTCATCATATCGGTAAATTTTTTTATGTTAATAAATTATTACTTTTTTTTATCCTTGGATTTCGTTGTCCATGACGTGTCCGTTACTTAACTAAATATCACTATAGTATTGACGACTCGGAACACTAAGTTTTTTATAAGTAAAAACGTAAAGTTTTACCTTACAGCCTAAACCGGCTTTCACCTTTAGAAGGCTTCAGCAGAGGCTGCCATAGGTAGTGTTGTCCGTCTTGTTGTTGGCGACGGGATAGTTATTCAAAAGATTGAAGCTGTGTGTATGTGGTGAGATGTGTTCGAATAATGCGTGCGATTTGAATTGTGTCTGTTCGTTTAGGATGTCGTTTTTATTTGTTTTTGTGTGTTTGTATATTTCTAATTGTTCTAGAGTGTCTAGTTTTCGGCCTTTTGTGTGTACGTGTAGAATGTTTATGTTATTGTCGATGTTTTTATATGTGTGGTTTGCTTCAATGAGGTGGTTTGCAAAGGTAGATTCTGTAGTGGTGTGGAGTGCTTTTGTGTGTTTAATGTATCTCTGTTTGAAGCTACGTCCTGTCTGGCCTATGTAGAATTTATTGCAATTTGAGCAATTTAGCTTGTATACACCAGGTAGATCGAATTTGTTTTGTGCTTTGGGTATGCGTTTTGATAGTGTGTGTTCTGTTTTGTTAGTAGTTTTGTAAGCGATTCTGTATCCTGCTTTTTTGAATTTGTGGGCAATTTTTTCAGTTAGTTTGTTGATGTATGTTAGTGTTATGAATTTGTTGTTTTCTGTCTTTGTCTGTTGTTTGTTTTGTGTTTTGTGTAGGAGTTTACTGACTATTGTTCTGTCATAACCGTTAGATTCTGCTAGATATTTTATCGTGTTTAGGTTGTCTTTGTAGTCTATTTCATCTAAGGGGATGTTGTTAAGTCTATGTATCATGGTTCTAAAAGCAGCTAGTTTGTGTTGTATCGGGTGATTGGAGGTGTTGTGTATTAGTGTGTCAGTTGTAGTTGGTTTTCTGTATATACTGAATTTGTGCCTGTGTTCTAGTTTTGTGATGGAGAGGTCTAAGAAGTTTATGGTATTGTTGTGTTCGTATTCGGCAGTGAAGGTTATGTTTTTATGTATTTTGTTTATGTGCGTTAGTAACTGTTCGCATTGTCTTTTGTTTCCCCTGTATAGTATTTTTTTATCCATTCTTCCTAAATATTTTTTCATATATCACAATAAACACAAAAAAAAAAGTGGTTACAAAAAACACAATAATAATAATATTTTAATTACACTCTATTTTAAGTCTTATAGGATTCAAGCAGAAGTATATAATTCTGTGCTTGCATCGATTAGAGATAGCCTACGTTTATATAAATTATGCTAGTGATAATAAGTAATTTAATACATTAGTTTATTACTTTATAAATATTTATTTATTATTTTAATGCTTCACTATATACTACATTACGTGTCTTTTCTTCATTAACACATACATACACATTTTTATTTTATCTCACGCTAGATAAAGATACATATAATAATTGTCCATGTGAAAAACAGGGAGTTCGAAGATCTATTCCAGTAATACTCAATGTTTGACCTTGAGATTTGTTTATTGTCACTGTAAAAGAAAGACTGACAGGAAATTGAATGCGTTTGAATTCGAATGGAAAATTATTTGGAATAAGAGGTATGCGAGGAATGAATACACTCTCTCCCTTTCCTGATCCGGTTAATATAGTAGCTTCTATGACATTTCTTTGCAATTTGGTGATTCGTAATCTCATACCATTAACAAGTTTAGGTGGGTTTAAATTTCTCAATAAAATTATTGGAGCCCCTATTTTTAATTTAATTGTATGTGATGGAAGTCCTGCAGTGGCAGTTCTAGTGGGTAGGCCGTGACCTACCCAAAAATTTTGAAGAGAAAACAAACTTTTATAACAGAAGTACTGTAACAAAAAATTTGGCAATAGCAATATAACACGTATATATATATATATAAAATGCTTTTCGTACCATAATTTGTGACAATATATATTCATGTATTGATTTGCAAAGCTACTAATATATAAGCTTAGTTATTTTCAAAAACTGTATTACTCCCGTGTGCCGTGATGCGACACGGTGATACCAAGAGTATAGAAGGTAGTGGAGCGGAGCGGAGTGACATGCGAAGCCTGCTTGAAATGTTATCACGAGCATTCAGCTGGCGTAGCAAGTTCAATGCCTGCTTCGCTGTAACAGGTGCGTAATCTTCCAGTGTCGGCTGTCGGCTGCTCGGTGATACGTAGCGTTGTAGTGCCGGTTCCTTTGTAGGTAAAGCTTTTCTCTTCAGTTTTACAGCGATTATATTAAAGTTTTCCTACATAATCAATGGGCCTAAGGCCTAACTGGTTAACTCTGTCTGCAGTATTTATACCTGCAAGTGATAAATTTCTGTTATTTTTTATTGTGTCAAGTGAATCATAAAATCGTAAAGAATGGAGGTAAGTGTAACAACATTGGTATTTTGTTTTGTCTAGTTTAAAAAGTGGTACTGTATGCCATACCCACTTGCAGAGGTGCAGAATATATTTGAGACTAATAATTTCCCCATGAAATAAATTTAATAAATAAGTTTGTTGTTATTTATCTAGGCATATTACAATAGTTTAGTTCTTTATTTGTTTGCAAAAACGAGTAATTTCTGATTCTGCATAGGTAGTATGTAATATATTTATTGCACTACACAATACCTGGTTTCATATAGGAAAATATATTTTAAATTTTAATAATAATCCATTTTGTGCAAAATTTATTTTCCATTGCTGTATTCATGAACTGATAAATTTAAAACCGTTTCCAGATGAAATTTTTTCTATTTTCAAAGTGTAATTCTTGCTTAAGTGTTACGTAAAATCAAAAATATATACAAGTATAGATATTATCGTTACAAGAGAGTAAACACGAATTATAAATTATAACAAGTGGGTTTTTTTTCAACAAAAAATGTAACATCGACAACGTAAAAAAAATAAAAAATCGGGCACAAACACAAAACATCGATGTTAAACAAACATCGCCTCGAATAAATCGATGGTAAGAACATCGATGTTTTTATAAAAACATCGATGTTTTGATAACATCGACATCGATGTCGCATCCCTACGCCATACACTATTGCGCAGTTTCTAGACTTCCATTATATGTATACATTGTTACGACGCTGCTGGTTTTGTCGAGTTTGTTTTGATCATCTCTATCGCGCAGGGAGTTATACGTAGGGAGTAAAATAAAAAAAACTCTCGCTGCTGTGTTTACTTAGTCGTTTCCACTTATTCTTCGGTTCTCCACTTATTCGTATAAGTAAGACTCACTTTACTCCCTCCACGTAAAGGTGACGTTCTAGCGAACGTGGTATAGAAAAGGCTTGTTATTCTTGACAAAATCTAAAATATAGTATTAAATATAATAAATTTTACGGTTCTTTTTTAGGGAATTATTCAAAAAGGAAACAAAAAGACAAGTTTTGGAACTTTAGACAGTTTCTTTGTTCGTGAAACAAAAGTAAGCAAGCCTTCTCCTGATAAAAGCAGCCCAGCTGTTATTACAGGACAAAACGTGGATAAAAATGAAGATATGAATTAACCATCAACATCAAGAGCCGATCAAATAAAAAATGATCAGTCTATTTTAGATATGAGTATCGATACGAGTATGGGTTCAAGACAACCTAGGATAAATTTCCCTCGGCGAACAATAGGAGGAAGGCCGAGATCGTTTCAAAGCCACTGGTACGACAAACATTTTTGGCTAGAATATTCGGAAAAGAAAGATGCTGTGTTTTGTTTCACATGTCGGCATTTCTCATTGCAAAAAAGCAATGAAACTATTGTAACCATGGGTATAACGATTGGAAAACGTAGGTAAAATGCTTAAAAAACATGAGATGTCAAACGCACACAAATTTAGTGCTAGCAAGTATAAGGGGTGGTTAGATTCCCAAAAAACTGGTACAGTTAGCTCTAAAATAAGTGAACAGTTGGGACAAGAAATTGAAAGAAATAGACAAACATTAAAATCTATTATTAGAAGTGCACTTTTCTGCGCAAGACTAAACATAGCCTTGAGAGCTCATCGGGAGGTAAAACAAGAAAAAGAAATTCTTGGATTTCGTTGTCCATGATGTGTCCGTTACGTAACTAAATATCACTAAAGTATTGACGACTCGGAACACTAAGTTTTTTATAAGTAAAAACGTAAAGTTTTACCTTACAGCCTAAACCGGCTTTCACCTTTAGAAGGCTTCATCAAAGGCTGCCATAGGTAGCATTGTCCGTCTTGTTGTTGGTGACGGGATAGTTATTCGAAAGATTGAAGCTGTGTGTGTGTGTGTGTGTGGTGAGATGTGTTCGAATAATGCGTGCGATTTGAATTGTGTCTGTTCATTTAGGATGTCGTTTTTATTTGTTTTTGTGTGTTTGTATATTTCTAATTTCGGCCTTTTGTGTGTACGTGTAGAATGTTCATCGACATCGACAATAACATGAACATTCTACACGTACACACAAAAGGCCGAAAACTAGACACTCTAGAACAATTAGAAATATACAAACACACAAAAACAAATAAGAACGACATCCTAAACGAACAGACACAATTCAAATCGCACGCATTATTCGAACACATCTCACCACACACACACACAGCTTCAATGTTTTGAATAACTATCCCGTCACCAACAACAAGACGGACAACGCTACCTATGGCAGCCTCTGATGAAGCCTTCTAAAGGTGAAAGCCGGTTTAGGCTGTAAGGTAAAACTTTACGTTTTTACTTATAAAAAACTTAGTGTTCTGAGTCGTCAATACTTTAGTGATATTAAGAAAAAGAAAGCGAGATGTCTCAATATGTTAATCAAGGTTATTCTGAAGATGAAGATGTTGATGAAGATGAGAAGATTACTAATGAGAAGTCAAATAAAATAAGTATGTCTGGCAATGCAGGTAATTTCAAACAGCTAGTCCATTTGCTTTCTCTTGAAAATGAAACACTACATAAAAATTAGCAAACCATGCCTAAAAACGCAAAGTATACCTCTAACACAGTGCAAAATGAGATTCTTACTATAGCTTCTGACATAATTTCTCAAAAAATAACTGAAGAAATCAAAAGTGGCAGCCAGGTCTTCAACGTCGATGAAGCGAGAGATGAAGGGAACAAAGAACAAATGAGCATTTGTTGCCGCTACCTTGATTGTTCTGGTATAATAGAACGATTCCTTGGTTTCGTAGAGTTAAAATATCTTGATGCTCAATCACTGGCAAATACAATTAAAGAATTTTTGGATCGTATTGGACTTGATGTTCAGTACTGTGTTAGCCAGGCCTTTGATGGAGCTTCCGTCATGTCACATAAATTTAATGGTTTACAGGCAAAAATAAGACAAATGGCAAAGAATCCATGTCCTTACATGCACTGTCACGCACACAGAGTGAACTTGGTTTTGGTTGATGTAAGCAAGAATGTCCAGGAGGTCCATGATGTCATTGGAATTTTGGAAGCTATATATGCTTTTCAATCTTCATCAACTTTGCGGCACAGTATTTTTTCATATCAGGTAGAGACCAAAACTGGAATAAAACATTTAAAAGTTCCCCAGCATGGAGATACGAGATGGGTTTCAAAATACAAGAGTGTGCATTTTTTCAAAACCCACTTAAAATCAGTTGTAAAATCCCTAAAAGCCTGTGCAAATAGCCAAAAATCAAAAGAAGCTGCTGAAGCTAAAGGTCTCCTTCTTCAACTGACAAGTATTGAAGTAATATTTGTACTTGTTGCACTGGATGAAATCTTGGCTTGTGTGAACATCCTCTCGCTACAACTCCAATCGCCTGTTGTTGATGTTGTGAAATGCTTAAGAATCGTGGAAGCAACAACAGAAAAGTTGAAGAAGTTCCGAACTGATGAAAAGTTCCACGAACTATACAAAGAGTCTCAAGATATTTTCCAGAATTATGTTGCTGATGAATTTCCAAAACAAAGTCAAAGAATACAAGCATCATCCTCTCGCCTCAAGGACTACTTTATTCTTGAAACAACCGGTAAAGGAAAATTAAGTTTGTCAACTGAAATCGATGCTGAGAAGATAAGACTTAGAACAGCTTTCTTCAGTATAGTTGACAACATGCTGGGTGAAATGCAAAGGAGGTTTTCAGACAGTGCCAGCCTTCTACGGTGCATCGCGGCATGTGATCCCAAATCTGACGCCTTTTTAAGCTCAGAAATTCTATGTTCTTTTGCCAAGCTCCACAAAAAAGATGACGAATTTATTAGAAGTTTGAAGTCTCCGTGTATCCTAGGACAGTCAATGTTCATGAATTGTAAAGACGCTGTTCATTTCTACAGAGATGTTGCTGGATTTGGTCCATCTTTCAGTGAACTTAAGGAAGTTATTTCACTGCTATTAGTTATCCCTGTGTCTTCAGCGTCATCAGAACGAAGCTTTTCCACAATGAAACGACTTAAAACCTACTTGAGGTCTACCATGACCGGACAGCGATTACATAGCCTCGGCCTTTTATGTATAGAAAAAGAGGAAAGCTACAATCTGTTGTGTAACCCAGACATTGTACTTCATCAATTTGCTGCTTCAAAGGGTAGGCGAATGAACTTTTTGCTAAAGTAAGTGGAACATTCACTTAACGTATGATCTGTAAATTTTTCTCAGAATGTTGTGTTATTAACTGTAGTGATGTTTCTTATTTATAAATTTTTGAAATTTCATAACTTATTTTTGTTTTCATTCTGTACTTGATGTATTAATTGTTTTCAGTTAGGTGATTAGTCATCAGTGGAAAACATTTTGCCCTTAGATCATAGATTAATTGTATATAACTTAATGTGTTCTTAGTATTTTTATCTTCCACTTATTATCATTGTTATTCTTTTACTTATTTCTTTCACTTATATGATCCATTAATTGTTTCCTGCTTTATACTCATTTAGCTATAATAATTTTTAAATGAGGCGTTATCATTTACTTTCAAATTTTTTCGTTTATGGTTTTACATTTTAAAAAGTTACTATAAGTTACACTTACAAAACGTTTCCATATTGTCAAGCGTTAACGTTTAATAAATATTATTTGGCAATGCAACTTTTTGTTTTTATTTTACAAATACCCCCCCAAACCCCCCGGAATTTGGCCTACCCAAAATAATAATCCTAGAACCGCCCCTGAAGTCCTGGTATACTTATTGAATTTAAAAACTCAACAGCATAGTTAGTCGCGTCATCTTGGTTTACCGTAGTATTAATAGATGTATAGACCATATCATTTGCCTCGAACTTGTCTATTATAATGTTATTAATATGAGCTACCATTTCATTTTTAAGACATAAAATAGCTCTCTCTGATAACCATGAGTCCTCTTTATTTTTAATATCCTTTACATCTGGATATACTTTCCCTATAAGGTCTTCTATAGAAGGTACTACTTCACATAGTTCCTTTGATAGAGAAACTTCTATAACCTCTTCTCTTGAGTTATAACTTAGGGAACCAGTGATAATTGGATGTGCCAATTATACCGGCTGCCTTCGTTGTGAAGCACTGAAAATAATCACAACAAATAAACAATTTATATAGCAGGATATTAGGAAGGGGAGACTGTTGATTTATGCACTCATTTTACTCGGTATTTAGATGACATCTCTTTATTACATTTGGTGATTAAGTTCTCTATTGAAAGTTCTCAAACAATATAGTTTCCTATATGATTAAATATATAAATTACTACTTTACAAAGGGGCCTCAAAACATGATGTACATCTTATTGATTAATTCCACGGATCCGGGATTAAATATATTAACTGAATTATGGTCACCTTGCCATGTACAATATTGAAACTCTAACCATTTGAAGAATGGTTTTTTATTAATCTTCTAAAACAACAAAACTTTTAGTTTAAACTTTACCTTTTTGCTATAACTAGCGTTATTAGATTTTATACTACATGTTACCTAAAATGTCAGGTTTCTAAAGTCTTTAATGTTATTACATTTAAATATAAGTTTTAAAGTCTTTAATGTGATAATTTAAATTGTCTTTTGGGGTTTATAATTTTGTAACTCTTAACCATGGAAGACAAGCCTCCATGTCACCTGTGTGTTTCCTGAAGTTGCTGCAGAATTAGTTCTTCGGTCCTCCTGATGTTTCTTGAAGTTCAGTCGTTACTTTATCATACTGTGATGGTGAAGTTCTAGAAGTATGTGAAATCATTCCTGGTGTGGTACATTCATCTCCGGCGACTGTAGTTATTCTTAGTAATTCTTGTAGTTAGAATACATAGATAGAAAGTTTGTTTCACTGTTATACACTTCACATGATGATAGATTAGTTGACTATCACCTTCTAGGTTGTAATACTGTATAAATTACATAGTCCGTTATTTTATAATATAGAGAGATGTCATCACCACACAAATTACTCATTTAAATAGTCATAGTATCAACCCTTTCACATTTTTATATATACACATAGCGAAACAACGCTTTACGCTGCTTACGGCGTGAGCGCTCCATTACAAGTGGCAGAAAATAGTTAAGGGGAGCGTAGTAATCACAAGACAATTACTAGGCAACATAAAAGTAGTTCCGTGTTTCTAATTTTAATTAAAGGACTACGGTTGATTAAATAATTAAATCGTGATATTCTTAGTTGCAGAAGTTATCAAAATACGTAACAATGGTCTTAATTAATTATTTAAATAATAACAAATTTACAATAATACTTAGTTTATTTAGGGGTCAGAAAACAAGTTAATTCTGGTCAGTTCTTGTTTAAGCAGGATAAATTAATAAGCTTTACCCTTTCTGTACAATTCCATTCCCTTTTAATTTTATTATTAGACTTATATTAAATATTATTATTATTATTAAATGATTGCCATAAGATTTAGTTTACAATGTGAGATTTTATTAAGAATTTAAAATTTCTTCGCTTATATATTATCAACTTAATTAATTAACATATTTTTATTAATGAAATCGTCACATACTCCGCCGCTTTAGCCACAGACGCCGGTATAATTTTTTTGAATATACCGAGAGTATGTTTAGGGATTTCTGTGTGTAATTTCTCTATTATTATTATTATTTATTATTAGTAGTACACGGTTTGTTTTTTTTCTAATTCTTTTTTAAATGATCTAGTTCTCATTTAAATGTTCGCCTTCGTGAAATTCCCTTTATCTCACTTCTTACAGTACTAACTTATAATAATAATTTCCCTAATTACAGTAACTCACAATATCGTGGCCCGACTGACATCAGCTTACTCTAACTCTACACGTTAGCTTTCAGCATTCATAAATGAACTCTTGGCACCTTTTTGCCTCATCATTATCCTTTTCAGCCGGCGCCGTTGTGACTAGTTACTTTACATGTATATAATTCTATCTTGATTATATACCATAGACTTACTTCTAAAATAATCTAAAGAAGATCCCATACTCCACTCTAGATTATAGTTACTTGAGAGAAGCGGAATCTCACGATGGTAATTCTTATTATCTCTTTAACCATAACTAGACAACTTTGCGGAAGGGGAGAGACTTTACACAATTCATTGTATTTCACGCGCGGTGGTATTCATTGTTTAGGGAGGCAACGGTTTATCACAATAGGGAGAGTGTGTGGCTGCTTACTACAATTTCTTAACACGCTTTATTGTTCTCTTACTGGCCACAACTGGTTGTTGACTATTCAACTATACTTTTATTATTATTTACCTTTCTCTTATTTACTGCTACACGTTACACAAATTTAGTTTAACTTAAGATTTATTCAGCCTTTATTATTCACTTACTATTACTTTGGGGGTTTTAAAAAAACTTACCTAGAATTATTTCCTATCGACTTACCATAATTATTTAGCACACTTTATTTATTATTATTAATTTATTTGGCTCAGTTTACAAGTTTACTGTTTTTGGACCTGGGGTTTAATACTTTATCTAACAAGGGAGGGTTAACTAAGTCATTTATTCATTTGAACTTTAAGTCATAATATTATTTGCTCTACTATCCTATACACAATTATCGCCTACACACTTTAGTACATGGTAAACACTTATTAACAGTTATTATTAAACATTTGCATTAGTTACGATACAACGCTATCTTTTTTTTTTACACACAAAAATATAAAACTATAAATCAATTGTGTTCTTACTCCTTTTTCTTTTTTACAAATAACACTTAAAATGTTATGACAACCTTTATCGTTTTACTTTGAGAGAGAGAGAGAGAAATTTCACACATGCATGAATATGCGTACGACAAAAGATTCCCCCTTCGGTTACTAACACATGAACAGACACGCTTCTTATAACAATAGACCACACAAGGAGGGTGACTTATTGTCAACTCAACTAAACAATGACAATTTTAAACAAACGGCGGCAGGAAACTACACGTCTGAGATTGTCGAGAATGTGGCACGTTTATGAATGGGACTTTTAACAAGTACCGACATGGTTTGTTTACATGGGATTATATTCTAATATTACGTTACACATATTATATTTACTAATAAAGTTATTTATACTATATTACTATAATATTAATTACTATTTTTATCTTATTAAAACTCTGACACATATTGAAATACATGAGTGTATAGATCAACAGCTTTTGTGCGTGGGATATCGGGACGCAATTACTTCTTTCTGTTCTCTTACGCAAAATAGCAAAATTAGCAAATAGCAGCAGAATAGCAAAAATAGCAGAGTCGCGCAAATTATAACCTCTTCTCTTGAGTTATAACTTAGGGAACCAGTGATAATTGGATGTGCCAATTATACCGGCTGCCTTCGTTGTGAAGCACTGAAAATAATCACAACAAATAAACAATTTATATAGCAGGATATTAGGAAGAGGAGACTGTTGATTTATGCACTCATTTTACTCGGTATTTAGATGACATCTCTTTATTACATTTGGTGATTAAGTTCTCTATTGAAAGTTCTCAAACAATATAGTTTCCTATATGATTAAATATATAAATTACTACTTTACAAAGGGGCCTCAAAACATGATGTACATCTTATTGATTAATTCCACGGATCCGGGATTAAATATATTAACTGAATTATGGTCACCTTGCCATGTACAATATTGAAACTCTAACCATTTGAAGAATGGTTTTTTATTAATCTTCTAAAACAACAAAACTTTTAGTTTAAACTTTACCTTTTTGCTATAACTAGCGTTATTAGATTTTATACTACATGTTACCTAAAATGTCAGGTTTCTAAAGTCTTTAATGTTATTACATTTAAATATAAGTTTTAAAGTCTTTAATGTGATAATTTAAATTGTCTTTTGGGGTTTATAATTTTGTAACTCTTAACCATGGAAGACAAGCCTCCATGTCACCTGTGTGTTTCCTGAAGTTGCTGCAGAATTAGTTCTTCGGTCCTCCTGATGTTTCTTGAAGTTCAGTCGTTACTTTATCATACTGTGATGGTGAAGTTCTAGAAGTATGTGAAATCATTCCTGGTGTGGTACATTCATCTCCGGCGACTGTAGTTATTCTTAGTAATTCTTGTAGTTAGAATACATAGATAGAAAGTTTGTTTCACTGTTATACACTTCACATGATGATAGATTAGTTGACTATCACCTTCTAGGTTGTAATACTGTATAAATTACATAGTCCGTTATTTTATAATATAGAGAGATGTCATCACCACACAAATTACTCATTTAAATAGTCATAGTATCAACCCTTTCACATTTTTATATATACACATAGCGAAACAACGCTTTACGCTGCTTACGGCGTGAGCGCTCCATTACAAGTGGCAGAAAATAGTTAAGGGGAGCGTAGTAATCACAAGACAATTACTAGGCAACATAAAAGTAGTTCCGTGTTTCTAATTTTAATTAAAGGACTACGGTTGATTAAATAATTAAATCGTGATATTCTTAGTTGCAGAACTTATCAAAATACGTAACAATGGTCTTAATTAATTATTTAAATAATAACAAATTTACAATAATACTTAGTTTATTTAGGGGTCAGAAAACAAGTTAATTCTGGTCAGTTCTTGTTTAAGCAGGATAAATTAATAAGCTTTACCCTTTCTGTACAATTCCATTCCCTTTTAATTTTATTATTAGACTTATATTAAATATTATTATTATTAAATGATTGCCATAAGATTTAGTTTACAATGTGAGATTTTATTAAGAATTTAAAATTTCTTCGCTTATATATTATCAACTTAATTAATTAACATATTTTTATTAATGAAATCGTCACACTTCTCCATTTTCATCAGTTATATTTCCTTCTCCTATATCGAGCAATAAATTTGAAAACTGAAGAGCACTCGGATCTCTCTCTTGACGGACACGCATATTTATTGTTAATGACAATTTTTTAACATCATTCCAAAGATAAGAACGTTTAAGAGACACATTTACTTCATCAGCTCTTGTACATCTATTAATTACCGGTAAGGTTTGACGAAAATCACCAAAAAAAAATATATCTATTTCACGAATCGTAGGACTTTCAACCCGTGAGACTTCTTCTAATCCAGATCTTTCTGAAGAGTTTCCAGGAGCTGATTGCATTTCGACTCCTTCGACATCATTTTCAGATGCTCTAAGATTTCTTTCCGCAGCACTAGTAGATCTTCCTAAACATGATCGTCTTTTTGGCATTGCAAAGCTAAAAAAAAGTGGAAATGTATATATTTGATCTATACTAATAAATCTCTATGGGGCAATTAATAATTTATACAATACAATACATATTGCACATATTACGTACCGATGACGTAAAATTAACGAAAAAAGGCACTGATACTACATCACTGACGCTCATCGCATAATTCTCGATGAAGTAGGTTAAGTATAATTCTCGACAATTAATTATTCCTACTGCACATAGGCCTACTGAATATTTAAATGTCGAAGAGTATGGTCTGTCAGAATCAACGTGTATTATATAATCAATGTTAAAATATAATCAAACAATGAATTATTGTATTGTTTATATGAATTCCATATCCCTACTAAAATGTAAATATTCAAATGGACTAATTGATATCAATATACTTATGTAGACACTATTTGTATTATTCTATACGAATAAACATTTAATCTAATTGTGTTACTGCATGATTGTAAATATCTACTAAATTATCAAATTTTGATTTTACGTATCGAGGAAATATGAATGATGGATCAATTGCTTCGCACTTTTTGGATATTCATAACTTACAATATAAGAATATTATCAATATAGATGTACCATTAGCAATTTACCAACTCGACAGTTACCACAGCAATTTTACCGCGACATATACAAATATTCGCGATTGAAGCCGCGGTTTTAAAAAAATGAGTTTTTTTGCAATAACTTCGGTTCTTTTTAACCTATCGTTATCAAATAAATATGGAAAACCTTTCGTTGGGTACTTGCTATAAGCGTGCAAAGTTTCACTGAAATCGGTTCAGTAGATTCTGAGATTACCGCGGACAAACGTAGACCCCCCCCTAGAGATTTATTAATTTACTAGCAGGTACCCGCGGCTTCGCACGCGAATATTTATATATGATTGTTGTGGTAACTGTCAAGTTAGTAGTTTGTAACCCAGTCTGAGAATCAACTAATTTTAATGTAAAATGATAACCATCTTCTCCTCTGCAAAATATTAAAGGGTACTGTAAAGCATCATAAGCTCGATATGTTTCTGCAAATCGATGTAGCGTATGATCCCTCACTCGGATTATATCGAGTTTGTCGCATTCCTGGTTAACTAAAACTACTACCACCTCATTAGTTATCGGTGCATTGTAGCGACCCCTGTGCTCTTCATTATTTTCTGTTCGATCAGCATGAATCACAATATTGTACTGATTATTATTCGCAGATGTTACAAATTCAAACGCACTTTTCAGTTCACTAACTTATGGGTTGATTGCGTGAAGTAAATTTTGAAGTTCTGTTACTAATGGCTTATGCAAGTTACGAATATGATCCATTCTTGTTTCAGATTGCTGTAAACAATCAGCTATGAAATACACCTGTAGAAATTTTGGTACTTCGTTTTGTGTGGGGAGTAATGATCCCATGAGGTGATACACTTTTCCTTGAATTTTGAAAGTAGGCATGAAGTTCCCTTCGACTATTTCATTGGCTCCGAATTATGTAAATTGAAAAGCTGAATTGTACAATCTTAATGCATTCAAAAATTTTTTCGATAAAAGATGTTCTCCATTTAATAATGATTTTAACGGTTCTGGAGGAGGAAGTATGGGATCTAATCGCATTTTTCCTGCAGAGCAACATAACCCATGTGATTCATATTTCCACTTTAAAGCTTTGCAATGAGGGCAAACCATACTCGGTAACCCGATATCTGTTTCATCGAGTAGTTAATAGGCTAACTGGATTATAATTGAAACCACTATTTAATTTTGCATTCCATCGTAAAGTAGGACCTCGTGATCTGAGAGTCGCTTGCCTGCGTCTTTGTGCCGCTAATCTATTTTCACGAATCGTAGGACTTTCAACCCATGAGACTTCTTCTAATCCAGATCTTTCTGAAGAGTTTCCAGGAGCTGATTGCATTTCGACTCCTTCGATGTCATTTTCAGATGCTCTAAGACGCCTCTTTCTTTCCGCAGCACCAGTAGATCTTCCTAAACATGATCGTCTTTTTGGCATTGCAAAGCTAAAAAAAGGGAAATGTATTTATTTGATCTATACTAATAAATCTCTACGGGGCAATTAATAATGTATACAATACAATACATATTGCACATATTACTTACCGATGACATAAAATTAACGAAAAAGGCACTGATACTATGTCACTGACGTTCATCGCATAATTCTCGATGAAGTAGGTTAAGTATAATTCTCGACAATTAATTATTCCTACTGCACATAGGCCTACTGAATATTCAAATGTTGAAGAGTATGGTTTGTCAGAATCAACGTGTACTATATAATCAATGTTACAATATAATCAAACAATGAATTATTGTATTGTTTATATGAATTCCATATGCTGATAAGAATTCCATATCCCTACTAAAATGTAAATATTCAAATGGACTAACTAATATCAATATACTTATGTATACACTATTTGTATTATTCTATACGAATAAACATTTCATCTAATTATTGTGTTACTGCGTGTTTGTAAATATCTACTAAATTATCAAATTTTGATTTTACGTATCGAGGAAACATGAATGATGGATCAATTGCTTCGTACTTTTTGGATATTCATAACTTACAATATAAGAATATTATTAATATAGATGTACCATAAGCAATTTACCAACTCGACAGTTACCACAACAATCATATACAAATATTCGTGATCGAAGCCACGGGTTTAAAAAAATGCGTTTTTTTGCAATAACTTTGGTTCTTTTTAACCTATTGTTATCAAATAAAGTGGAAAACCTTCCGTTTGGTACCTGCTATCAGCGTGCAAAGTTTCATTGAAATCGGTTCAGTAGATTCTGAGATTACCGGGGACAAACGTAGACCCCCCTAGAGATTTATTATATAGAAGACTACAACCATTGCTTCAATTCAAGTATTTTTCGAACATTGCAAGTACAGGCTATTAAAAATGCTGTTTCGGCAATGCAAGAGACAATATATTTTTTAAAAGGTTCGTCCAAGAGAGAAGATGTTCTAAAACGAACATTATGCATAAACTTTCGGGGCTTCGCGAGACACGCTGGATAGAAACGTATGATGGAGTATTCCAGTTTCGATCCGCTCTCCTAAAAACTGTCAGTTTTAGACTCAATAACTGAATGGAAAGATTCTGCAACAGCTGTTAAGGCTCGGGGCTTAAGAATGGCATTACGTGATGGCCAAACACTTGTTGCAATTGTGTGTCTCTTGGATTTACTTACTTGCACATTGCAATTGAGCCAATGTTTACAAGGAATTCAAGTCGACTCAAAAGTTGCTCTGGATTACTTAAGCGATACTGTACAAATTTTACAAAAATGTCGTGACAACTGCAAAGCTGTTTTTAAAACTATATATGACGAAGTAATTGCCGAGGAATTGGATGTGGAAATAAGGATACCCAGAAAAGCTTCCAGACAAACTCTTCGAGAAAATCATCCTACAAACGATATAGTTACATACTATAAGCATACGATATATATACAGGCACTCGATAATTTGATTCTGGTTTAAAAGATCGTTTTCCTAAAGTGACTTTACATTTGTACAATACGCATATTTTCTTCTCAACGACCCAGATAATTTTATATAATTTTACCCAAATATATTTTACTATTAAAAATAATCCCTTTATTATTATTATTATTTTAATTACTATTGTAATCTGCAAAAGTCACTCTTCCTTTTTTTACCCCCCCCCATGAATTGACCACTAGGTCTAGCGCCCCCCCCCAATAATTCCTGGATCCGCGCTTGTGTAAGAAGAAACGAATGTAAATAACTAACGAAAGAGTAACTTTGAAAATGAAACAATGTAACTAACTGCACAACGTAAAGGTAGAATCGTAGACTCCAAACAGAAACGATAAACGTGTTAGTAGTAGTGGTGCGGTAATCACTCCTCCATCACACCGCTACTGTAGGGGTAGGGACTGGCGGGCTCGTGACACTGCGAGAGTTTAGACACTTACTGGAAAAGACCCCATGAAATTAAAAGATGATGTTACAAAGGACGTTGGATGAGGGCAGACGCTGCCAAACCCGGTTGTTTCAGGGCCACCGCCAGAGAGCAGCACTTAATTATGAAATTAAAACAAATTGTTTAATACAATACATTAAAAAAAACTTCTAAATTGTGTAGGGCCTATGTATAGATAGGCGTCACAATAAGCAACTGCGTTTTCGGTTTAAACATGTTTTATTTTTCTTATTAAGAAAATAATTATATACAATAACAGTCACACCTTTTTCATGACTAACTCAAGAGAGCAGCACCTGTCAATGTGTTGAAAACAGTTTTTTTTTAATGCCGATAAATAAACAAAACAATTAGAAATTAATCAAGTCATCAAACGGGTACAGGGCATGCTAAATATGGGTAGTAAAATATTAATAGTACGGTATGATAAAAAACACTAAGTTTTGTGGATACAATTGGATAATTTTTCTCCTAGGAAATACTTTTCAATTTGTTTGTTTTAACTCCCGTTATAGTACGCGACTTATCATAATAAGCTTCGAGGTGATGCAATAGTAACCGCTCTTCCCCGCCCCTCGTCTTCGAGCGTTGTCGCACATTACACTTGGTTTTGCGTTGGCAACGGTGGGGAGGGGAGGTCTGTTGCAAACATGGATGGTTGCAAAACACTGGCAATACCGCAGTGTAGTGGTGGGCGTTTCCGTTGTTTCTGCAAAACGAAAACAAACTGTTTGTTGAAAAAAAACAACTGTTTTAAAAAACAGGTTGAATTAATAAACTGTTGCTATTTACATTGACTGTTTTTATCATTATATTGTTAAATATTTTGTTTTGAGCATTCAAAAATAACTGTTCATTTTAGTATTTTTCTTAAATGGATGGTTATGAAACTTAAATACTGGCATTAAGTCAATATTTATCTTATTTACCTACATCTTGAAGGTCCTTTTTTTTAAATTGTTTCATCAAAACTTATGGGGAATATCTGAATAATATTTTTAATATAACTCAAATAAAACGGAGTATATTACTAAAAAATATGACGCCAATAAAAAATAACTAAAAAATATAACATAGTAACTGAAAAATACAAACCTCATGAACAGCCAATATTTATTCCGCTGACTGCACTTATAAACTGCACTTTTTAAAAGTTTTTTGAGTTTGTAATATATAGAGAATTAGCACAAAACACTTGTTAAAACTAAATATCATCGTTCTTTACAAAATTAGGCATGTTAACATTTAAAAACATTAGCATTTCTACTTTTTTTGTAGTCAATGAACTTCTTCGGTCACTAATTAATTGTCCACTTTTTGAAAACCGCCTCTCACATGGCACTGATGTTGCAATAATGTTGCATTTTGATTTAAATATTTTAGACATATTGGGATATACATGTTGATGTTTCTCCCACCATTCGAGTTGAGAGTTAATCTTTCCAGACTCATCTTTTAAGGGCAGAATATCATCAGCTAAATAAGTGTCTACTTCTTTAATTGCACGAGATAACGGGGTGCTTCTGTCTTGTACATTTTGGTCTGATAAAATTTCTTTGAAAATGTCCCAGGTTTTAACAAGAGTAGATGTGGATGCAGAAGTAGGCCTATCACCTGCTGGGGCGGTTCCTAAATTTTCTGATACTGGTTCACTTGAAACTACTGGTGCTGAAGCAGATTTTGAATTTTTGTTAATTATTTCTGACACCATTTCTATGACATTTGTCTTTGCTTTTCTTGCAGCTGTAGAATCCGAGAAGACGCCAGTTTTGTATCTTGGGTCAAGAAAAGTACACAATGCAAACGTTTTGCTGTGCTCAATATTTTTGAATCTGTCATTTAATCCTTTTTCAAGTTGTGCTAATACCTCCTTTACTGGTTCGCAAAAATTAGTAAATGCATCAGCCTCTTTAATTTTTTTGCACACATTTATTAAACACCTGGTTACTACGATGACAGAACTACCAGTCATGTATTTTTCCCCACTTACAAGATCTGTCATTTCTTCAAATGGCTTTAGTATCGCACAAAGGTCTTTACAAGCTTGCCATTCTTCCCTACTTATTACAGGAAGATCCTTATCTAGCAATGCCATTGTTGCCTTTATAGCTTCCTCTAATTCTGTGAACCGTTCTAGCATATAAAACAATGAGTTCCATCTAGTAGGTACATCCTGTTTTAGACGTTTTGGATGACAGGAACCATGTGCAGACTGGTATTTTAAAAGTTTGTCAGTAGCGATAGCACTTCTTCTGTAATAAGCCACTATTTTCTTTACATTACTTAGTGTCTTTTCCATTTTAAGAACCGCATTCTGAACAATCAAGTTTAACTTATGGGCATAACAGCCGTAATGTTTCCATTGTAAAATATCTTCCAGAGCCTTCACTATAGCACTAGAATTGTCAGATACAGCAAAGATAACTTTATTAATTAGATTCCAATCTGTTAATATTTTTTTTAGTTCATCTGCTAAAACAACAGCAGTGTGGTTACCTGGAAGATTTGAACACTGCAGTAATACAGTTTTAAATTTATAATTCCTGTCTATGTAATGGGCTGTAACGGCCATGAAACTCTCAACATTTCGTGAAGTCCATATGTCTGTTGTAATACAAACAGACGATGCTTCAGTACTCACTGTTTGTTTGACCAGTGACACCTCTTTATGATACAATGCTGGTATCATAACTGAAGATATTGTTTTTCTGCTCGGCAGCTCAACCAGGAATCCATTTCATCAGCTTTCTAAATCCTGCATCCTCTACTACGCGGAATGGCTGAAAATCTAAAATAAATAAATTTAATAAGTCTTCATCTATTTGCTTTTTTTGTTCAGGTGTAACTTTTTTCATTACATATGATCCTAAAGTTCTTTGCCGTTTAGGTGGAGGTTGTACATGATAGGTAGGCGTTATGCTATCAAAAGTTATAACTGAACATGTTGTTGGACCAGAAGGAACCACTTCTTGAGAAGAGGTACTTGCTTGTGCACTGTCATGCTGACTTTGATGTGATTGTGATGATAAATCTGAATAAACTGAAATATGTTTTCTTTTTAAATGCGCTTTTAAATTGGTTATCGTAGATTTATACGAAATTTTTTGTTTACAAACTGTGCAAACAGCCATATCATTATCTGCTTTGTGAAAATAATTCCACAAGTCGCTTCGTAATCTGTTTGCCATGTTAATAAACAGTTTTACTTATAGGCCTACTAAAAGAATATCTGCCTTACGCCGTCTAATTTAAGCTATAATCTAAACAAACATCAAACACATATAAGCACGCAGACACACGCACATATAATTTTGCGTCAAACAGAACGAGCACAGTACAATAATCGAACCTAAGTCAACGCATGTTGCATTAAAAACGAACAGTTTAGTCCTAACAAACGGTTAAAAAAAAAAACAGTTTACGCCAAACAGCTCAATGAAAACGAGCGGTTTACTGCGAACAGAAAACAGAATGAGCACAGTACAATAATCAAACCTACAGTAAGTCAACGCACGTTGCATTATAAAAGAACAGTTTCCTCCTAACAACAGTTCAACAAACGGTTAAAAAAAAAAACAGTTTACGCCAAACAGCTCAACGAAAACGAACGGTTTACTGTGAACGGAAAACGGAACGACAACAGTGAACTCTGTGAACAGTTGCGTTGTCAATACGTTGTCAACGCCACGTTCGTTTTTAAAACGGAGAAACAGTTTGTCTCCATGGCAAAGAACAGTTTGTTCGTTTTTTTTCAGATAACTGTTTTTTCAAACAGTTGTGCATTTTTGTTCCCACCACTACCGCAGTGGGCTCGAAGCTTATTATGATCCGCTCACATAATAGTATATACATTTCGACATGCTGTTCATCGTTACAAATTTGAATAATGCAATTCCAGCCAATCACGGTGCAGCTCGTCCTACCACATGATTCAGTGAAATATGAAGCGTCCCCACCATATATCTAATACTACTTATTGTTATTAGATATATGGTCCCCACAGCTGACAAGCGGTGGTATAATATTGTCAGTATAATATTATGGTATAATATTACGTCAGTTTTTTTTAGCAGAGAAGGTTGTATTGACAAGTGTCGAAAAATCTTTGTTGAAAAATCTCATCAGAATTAGCGAAAAGGTAAATGAAATACTTATGTTATTTTGTAACGAACTTCAAAGCTAATGATCAGTCTGCGAGAAAGTAATTAAATATTAATTTTATTTTCTGCTGCTTTCAATTCAGACGATGAAGCTCCGTGGCGAATAGCCAAGTTCTTTGCAAGTACACATTTTTTTTAAGACGTATCTATCAAAATATTTAGGTGGGTGTTCATTTTGCTGTTAAAAAGTTATTATTTGAACAAAATGTTCAGATGATTTAATCTCTCTATAGTAGAATAGGCATACGCCATTTTGAGTTGAATAGATTCAAGTGTAACCAAGTCTTGATTTTTCAAAACAATTTACGGAAATTTATTGCATTGTATGTCCTTTCGATTTGTTTTTATTTCTTTCAATTTTTGTCAGCTGTGTGTGTGTGTGAGAGAGAGAGAGAGAGATTAATTTTTGACACCCTGTTATGGAATGTTACTAATAACAATAATAATTCTCACTGTACTTACGGAGGTCTCACAGACTACCGTTAGGGAAGGATTGAAAGTGTTTTCAAATAAAGCCGTTTTCTTTAGTAATAAGAAAAACATAGGATATTGTTAGTTGAAGGCAGTGTGTTCGATTGTGTTTTAGCTATGTCGCCTATACTTTTTTTATCATTCGTCTACTCTGGCGTCACATTTAGCCTATAAGATACCTAACCTCCAAACTTATAAACTGTCTATCAAAGAAAAACGTCTAAATTTTAATGTAGAATGTAAATGAAAGCAAAATTGCTCTAGTTTTGAAATTTTATATCGAATATAAATTAAACTAAACACATTTACAGGATGTTATTACGAATTACTCGTAACTTGTAAATGTTACAACGGACTATGTAAAGTTTGTTCACAATAGGCTAAGTTTGTTTCACGATGCACAGAGATTGTGAATTATTTTTAAGAATATTACACAGTGACAGTGAATTAATCCGACTCTGTAATCAAGCAAGATAGATTTACGCTCAATTATCAATCTTAGTTAATATTCCGGGCTTTAATGCAGAAATGCTTGTAAGCATATGTGGTGACTTTTATTTTAGATATAGGCCCTCTTACGTTTATGTAACACACAAAAACAAAAAATTCACGTCAATATCAGGAAAGTTGAGAAAATTTATAATTACCTAGTTTAATATCCATACCGGAAGTCGATGAAAAATGTGGGTAGTGATTACTTCGTGAAAAAAACAGTAGGTTTACCCTACGTGTAAACAAGCAGTAGCAAAAATGTATTAAGTAGTTGGATATATTAATACAGGTGATTTAATAGGCTATATATGAGGGTTACATTGTTGCATTTTTTGAGTTTTCTTATTTAGGGTGACGATTGATGCATCTGAAAATGTCGTAATTTTAATTTTCAAAGGTTGGCAGGTGCGGTAATACAACCCAACAGTGAAGAGTATTAATTTAGTTTTTGTGGAAAGCTATTGGTAAGCAGGTTTAATAAAACTTAATCTAACCTAACGTCTGCTGAAACTGAAAACATAGGCCTATAAGATGTTCGTAAATACAGAAGAAAACCTTCAATAAAAAAGAAAGCTAAAAGGGGTGAGAACTATATATTGCGACAACACAAATAACTTAACTATTGGCGCATAGGATATGGTAGTATGTGTATTTTAATGCAAAAGTCTATATTGGAGGGTTTAAGATTATTTATTGCACACAAGACATATGTAATTGTTTATATGATATATTTGACAAGCATAATAATGATAGTGTTTCAGATATAGTCTTTTAAAGTGTTAATTATTGTTCATATACGAGTTGTGGTACATTACATATGTGATGATTCCCACGGCGATGTTGATGGAAAAAGGGGGGCTTTGCTGTGTCGTGGAGTCGTCAGGCGTGGCATACGATGACAGATGGTTCACCCTGGTGACGCTTCCAGCTGGGGTGGTGTCCTGGAGTTCCAACGTTGACACAGACGCTTCGCACACAAACAACGGTTCTATGGAATACTACTTCTGAAATTGTATACAGTATTTATAATTCATTAGTATCTCAGGTCACAGTGGGTATTACTTAGAAACGGTATATTAGGCTTATACCAATCCGGACTCTTTAAGTGTTCACGTGTAACACTGGGTCTACCACGATCAGCAGACCTCCCTATGCGGAAATCTTCCACTCTCGCGGAAACTAATGATGACAATACTTTATAAATAAGTAATTTTGAAATACTACTGATACTGCAGAATACCTCACACAGTAACACAGTCTAAGTTCACGTATTTATACACGCTATGTTTTAATAACAATACCGTGTGTAGAGATGTAATACACAAACAGTTCTGACCCTTCGCACTCGTTACTACCGCCGAAGAGACTTAACAAATTCTTGCAAGCGGAAAATCTTGCACAAGAATTGCACGTTCCGATCGTGATAGCTAGATGAGAAGAACTCCCTGTGTAGCAACAGGCTTAAGAAAATTCCGACTGCCTTCCAGCATTTTATTAGTGGAAGGAAGTCACATGGTTACTTTGAACATGACTCGCCAATTTTTCATGGCGTAAAGTGCATCGACTTTGCAAGAGCATGCATAGATGGTAATCTCTGAATACCTTTATCCCACGCAGAAATGCGTCTTACAACAACTTTATCTTTTAATGAAATCATATTTTAACGTCATTTAATAGACAGGAAAAAAACAGGAACTGTAGCTAATACAGTAGCTTATGTTCAGTTCAAGTGTCACAACGATATGACAATTATATCACGCACAGCCGGAGAAATGTTTATCACTCGCGCACGCGCGCACATTACCACAGACATAGTACATGCATAAATAACATATAACATATAAAATAATACACAGTTTGACTAAGCCTAATTCCTTATCCTTTCTAAAATACAAACTCATATAAAAAAAAAAAACCAAATCTAACAAACTACCAACTTAGGCATGAATGTTTATCGTCTGTGTATTACACAAGCCTGCACTGCTTATCAGGATCCTGTGTTTCATTGCAGGATTAACCCCTTTCCGCATTAAAAAAAAATTTTTTTTTTTTTTTAGTTGACTAACAAAATTAAAAAAAAATTTTTTTCTTTGATACATCCAAAACAATTGTTGAGAATATACTAGAAAACTCTACATTCATTTTTAAGTAAGTGTACCTGTCATTGTAGAAGTGAAAGTTTGTATTGTGCGGTGGGAGGTCGAGCTGCCTGGGCGGGGCCTCAACCCTCACACATGCGCGTTTACTGTGAGAGTCTAGAAAAGTAATGTTCTCGAAGTTTTAAATAAAAGGAAAGACCTGGAAGCTGTTTTTTCTATATAAATAGAGATGCACTCGAAAAGTACAGTTTCAGTTTTAAATGTGCTCTTGTAATCTGTATTTCGTGTGTCCGTTTTATGTATACTTGCTACTAAACTGTTCCTTCAATAAAGCGTGTGTTTGCTCCTGTACTTAAATTATTCATTATTTTTACCCATACCTCAACAGGTTATGGGCCCAGTGGCATTTTAAAATCGGAGTGCAGTGTGTAATTGGAGTGCAAGTATAAAATATTTGTGCAAAAATGGAACCGAATATAAAAATTGAAAAACTTCGAGACAAAGATAATTGGCATCAATGGCGCTTCGTAGTACGCACATTGATGGAAGAGGATGATGATGTGCTGGATGTTTGCGAAGGAAGATTAGCCGAGCCAGCTGCAGGTGCAGAAGATCATGACACGTTGTTAGAAAAGTTCAAGAAGGCGGACAAAATTGCCAGAAATTTAATCGTTACAACAGTGGAGAGAAAGCCTCTCGAACTTATAATGGGTTGTTCTACTGCCAAGGAGATGTGGGACAAATTGAATACAGCATATGCTCTAAAATCTGATGAAAATCTGTCGATGATTCAAAAACAATTTTTTGAGTTTAAGTGGCCTAGAAAAATGAAAAATCTCGGGGGAAAAATTGAAAAGACTATGGTGATGACTCGTGTTTTAACATCTTTGCCACAAAAGTTTAATCATTTTCACAGTGCTTGGGATTCGGAATCTGACGATAAGAAGAATCTCGAAAATTTGACTGAGCGCTTGATGGCAGAAGTATTTAGATTACAAGATCAAAAGGAAGTACACGAAGAGACGACAGCGTTGCTAGCTAATCTGAAAATCGGTCATAAGGAACAGAAGAATGACTCTTATAAATATGAGAAGAATGATTTGAAACAAGAGCAGTGTTATAATTGTGGAAGACAAGGTCATTTAAAAAGGGACTGCTTCAGGTGTTATAAGTGCAAAAGAAAAGGTCATAAAAGTAACAATTGCTTCATGAATAAGAATAATGGACAGCGAAGATGGTCGAATAATCAAGAAAGAAGTAACTCGTCTTCTGGACAGAAGAAATCAACATCAAGGATAGCACTAATAGGTGACAAAGGCAGCTGTGGCAATCGGGATGATCTCTGGATTGTGGATTCGGGTGCGACGGATCATATGTCGAAGCATCGAGAATGGTTTTCAACGTTCGAAGAATATACAACACCAGTCAGTGTAAGAATGGGCAACGGTATGACAATGTCTGCATATGGTAAAGGTAATATTGACTTTGAAACTTATAAAAATAGTGAACGAGTAGAAGGTACTATCTATAATGTATTATATGTTCCTGATTCAATGTATAATCTGTTTTCTGTTAAATATGCGGGTAAAAGGGGTATAGATTATGAAATAACACATAATGCACATAATGCTACGAGATGTACTTTAAAGCATGGTAATGAAATTCTTGTAACTGGTTCCGAATATGAGCCTGGTAGTTTGCTAAAATTAGACATTCAAACTTTAATTCCAAAAGAATGTAACGTGGTAGAACAAAAGAGTAGATCGAGCATTGCCAACGGTAATGTTTTACAATTATGGCACGAAAGACTTTGCCATCAAAATGTAAAACATGTGAAGAATTTTTTGAAAAATTTAAGTATAAAATTTACGGATGAAAATTTCTTTTGTGAAGGTTGCGCTTATGGCAAAAATCGTATGGCCTTTTCACAAAAAGATCGATCGTGCCACTAAAACTCGCAAAATAATTTATACTGACGTTTGTGGTCCTATGGAAGTAGAGTCTCTCGGTAGAAAGTTATATTTCGTTTCTTTTAAAGACGATTTTTCAAGTTATAGAGAAATTCATTTTATTCGAGAAAAATCTGAAGTAATAGAAAAACTAAAATCATTTTGTATCGGGGTTGAGAATCAATTTGCAACAAATATTAAAGAAATTCATTTTGATGGTGGTGAAGAATACGATAATAAAGCTGTGATCTCTTTTTTAAATAGTAAAGGTATAAAATATTCGATTAATGTTCCATATACGCCCGAACAAAATTCAATTGCAGAGCGCGATAACCGAATCATTGTAGAGGCTGCTCAATCAATGTTATATTCAAATTCAAACTTACCTCTATTCTTATGGACAGAAGCAATGAATACTGCTGTACATGTAATTAATAGAACAGGCCCAACAAAACAAAATAATAAAACTCCTTATAAGTTATGGAATGGAAAAACAGCTATTGTTGATAGATTTAAAATATTTGGAACCATGTGTTATGTACATATATCAAAAGAAAAGCGTAAGAAACTTGATAAAAAATCGATGAGGGGTTATCTGGTCGGATATCATGAGGATTGTAAAGGTTATCATGTATATGTTCCGGAAGTGCGAGATGTCATTATAAGTAGAGATGTACTTTTTAAACCTGAAAGAGTATTAGCTGATTCAATTATTTTGAATTCTTTGAACAGTAATAATAAAGAAACTGAAGAAAATGAAATTATAACTCCTAAAAATAATGAACTTTTACATAAAAATGAATCAAATGAGTTTGAAGAAAGAGAACCTTTACAATCTTCAAATAGCGATAACAATCAAACTGGACGACAATTGCACGATAGAACTAAAATAAAACCTACAGAATATTATGGATGTCCGATCACGTTTATTGCTGAAAAGTTACCATCTAATTATAACGAAGCAATTACAAGTAAAGGAAAAGATAGTTGGCAAGCTGCAATGCAGGACGAAATGAACTCTTTGTATGAAAATAAGACATGGGTATTAGTGGAAAAGCCAAAAGATAAAAAGGTGATTGACAATCGTTGGGTCTTTGTGAAGAAGCTCAATCCAGATGGTACAGAACGTTATAAAGCGCAGTTGGTTATTAAAGGTTATTCGCAACAGAAAGATATAGATTATAAAGAAACTTTTAGTCCGGTTGTTCGCTTTGATACAATAAGATATACTTAGTATTTCTGCTCGTGAAAATTTACATATCGGTAAATTTGATATAAAAACGGCTTTTTTATACGGTGACTTAAAGGAAGATATATATATGAAACAACCTGAAGGTTTTGATGATGGAAGCTCACGCGTATGTAAATTAATGAAAAGTTTATACGGCTTAAAACAAGCACCAAGATGCTGGACTGAGCACTTCACTAATTTTCTTGTAAATTTAGATTTTTGTCAAAGTACGGGTGACCCATGTTTATACATATATAACAAAAATAATAATAAGATCTTGTTAGCAATTTATGCTGATGATGGACTTATTGCAGCTTCAAATGAAAGTTTGATTGATAAATTGTTGAATGATTTGAGTAAAAAATTTAAAATTACTAGTACTAAAGAAGTTACTAATTATCTTGGAATGGAAATTTGTAGATTGAATGATGGGTCTGTTTTCATTCATCAAAGTACTTATATTAACAAAATCTTAGAAAAGTTTAATATGTCAGAAGCTAATATTGTATCCACGCCAATTGATTGTAATCATGATGAATATTTATCAAAAACTATTGTAAGTAATGTACCTTATCGTGAAGCTGTTGGCAATTTGATGTTTTTGCAAATTGTAAGTCGTCCGGACATAAGTTTTGCTGTAAATGTTGTATCTAGAGTTTTAGACAAACCAAGTGTAGCTCATTGGTCAATTGTTAAAAGAATTTTATGTTATCTAAAAGGTACGATTGATTTTGGATTACTATATTGTAAGGATGGCAACTTTAAAGCTTATAGTGATGCTGATTATGCTAGCGATACAGTTACACGTAAATCAACTTCTGGCGTAGCTTGTATGTATGCAAATGGTGCAATTATTTGGCGAAGTAAGAAGCAATAATCTGTATCATTATCAACAACCGAGTCAGAATTTGTAAGTGCAGCATTAGCAACAACTGAAATAATGTGGTTAAAGAAGTTATTTAATGAATGCGATTGTAAGACTGATAAATATGATTTATATACAGATAATATGAGTGCATTAAAACTTATAAGTAATCCTGAATTCCATCAAAGGACAAAACATATTGATGTGAAATATAATTATGTACGTGATTGTTTTCAAAATGGAGAAATTGATGTACATTATGTTAAAAGTGACGAACAAGTCGCTGATATACTTACGAAAGCTTTGTCAAAACCAAAATTTGTTTATTTAATATCTAAACTTGGACTTAAGAGTAAAAATGAATTTTTTTTTTAATTAATGTGATTGTGAGAATGTAGAGTTTTAGGGAGGGTATTGAGAATATACTAGAAAACTCTACATTCATTTTTAAGTAAGTGTACCTGTCATTGTAGACGTGAAAGTTTGTATTGTGCGGTGGGAGGTCGAGCTACCTGGGCGGGGCCTCAACCCGCACACATGCGCGTTTACTGTGAGAGTCTAGAAAAGTAATGTTCTCGAAGTTTTAAATAAAAGGAAAGATCTGGAAGCTGTTTTTTCTATATAAATATAGATGCACTCGACAAGTACAGTTTCAGTTTTAAATGTGCTCTTGTAATGTGTATTTCATGTGTCCGTTTTATGTATACTTGCTACTAAACTGTTCCTTCAATAAAGCGTGTGTTTGCTCCTGTACTTAAATTAGTCATTATTTTTACCCATACCTCAACAACAATTTCCTAACCCTAAGAATAATAACACTAATACCCTCAAACATAAAATCAAATAAACACCTTCTTTGCAATACTAAAATTTCATAACTGTCAACTTGACAGAACCAATAAACCAAAGACACGTGGCAACAATGACCTTTAAACCATAACAAATACACATGTTCTTGACAAGCAGGTAGCAATTAAGCAAGGTCACAAAGTACAACAGACTGCATTCCTTATCTCTACTAGAGTATCGCTCATTCACAGAATTACCCTACATATATCATTTATACCTGAACTGACATATTTTAAATAAAGCTACACATTCTTACATCCTATATCCTGACATTTATTTATGTTTATTTATGGATCCTTCGTATAATACTTTCTCAGCGAAACTTACCAATCACACGGTTAGTGTTGGTGTTGGTTAATATAAACGTATTCTTTCCAACCTGCTCCGATAGGGTATAAGGACCATTGTATAGCCTGAAAAACTTCGCGGCTGTGTTGTCCTCCCTTCTTCCCACATTCAACGCTCGCAAAAGCACACTCTCCCCAATCTTGAAACCTACCAGCTTATGTTCGGCATTAAACTTTTCCGTGCGCTCTTCTGCGCACTTTTTAATATGTCGCCTCGCCTCAAGTTTCTTTATTTCGACTGGTACTGGCACATTCTGAGTCGATATCTTTTCAATGTGCCCTTCCCAGACCCGTCCTGGCATCGCTCCGGTTTGGAGTTCATTTGGGGTATATCCTGTAGTCGAATTGTAATTGCCATTTATGGCTGATCCGAAAAATTCCAAGAATTCTGGCCATTTACTCTGGTTAACATTACAATATGTCCGGAATAATCGTCCCAATTCCTTATTGACTCGTTCAGCCAGGTTTCCTTGCGGTCTCCGGATCGCTGTCAGAACAGTCTGGACGCCATGTTTTTCAAGCTCAGAGTGCCACTTGGTGTTAGTAAACTGCTTACCCTGATCCGATAGTATTTTCTTTATGGGTCCATTTTTCGGCATGTATTTATTTAATACGATGTTTACTACAGCCGATGTTGTTGGTCTACCGATGGCGTACAGGCTGATATACAGTTTGTGAATGCATCGGTACAAACCACAAGGTTCTTCATTCCACGCGCCGCCCGCGGAAGTGGACCTAAAAAGTCAATGCAGACTAGGTCGTTTTTATTCCTTGCCACAGTGTTACCCATTTCTACCTGGGTATGTTGGTTTGGGTATTTCGCAGTTTGGCAGGCATGGCATGTGCGAAGTATGGCCTTTATTTTCCTGGCCATATTGAGCCACACAAATTCCTCCCGCATTGCTAGGTAACATTTATAAGCCCCCGCATGGGCTAGACTCTCGTGACATATCCAGGTAAGGTCTTCCACCATCGCGTCAGGTACCATGATTTTCCAACCCCCATTAACCCTTTTATACAGCACGTTTTTATATATTTTGTATCTGGGGTTTTCTTGGATCCCGATCGCGTCACTGATCTGGTTTAATTTGGTGTCCCGTTGCTGTTCCGTACCAATATTCTTCAACTTATTCTTAAGACTGTCCTCTATCTTGTATTTAACAGCCAGAATTTGTACTTCTTTATTATCTGAAGCATGACGCTCTTCCCATCTCCATTTTGTATTCTTACGTAGCAGTTCCAGTAATGGCTCAATTGTTTCACAATACTCAGGAGTAAAACGCCGGAAATAACCCGTCAGCCCGAGGAACGCTCTGATGTCCTTAGGTTTCGTGGGGTTCGGGAACTCCATGATCGCTCGTATTTTTTCAGGATCCGTTGTTATACCCTCCGCCGAAATTATATGTCCTAAAAATTTAATCTGCGATTTACCAATCTCGCACTTTTCAAGGTTGAGGGTCAGGTTAGCGTCTTTTAATTTTTGAAATACGATTTTGAGATGTTCGATATGTTCCTCATAAGATTTAGATATAATCAAAATATCATCTACAAATATGCTAACAAAATCTTCCACCTCAGGACCCAAAGCTAATTCCAAACACCTGACCATGGCGGCTAAACTTGTTACTAATCCAAAGGGAACTACTTTGAATTGGTAGCATTTATTCTGATACAGAAATGCTGTGTACTTCCTTGATTCTTTAGCAAGGGGAATCTGCCAGAATCCACTTTTAAGATCGAGGCGGGACATGTATTTAACCCCCTGGCATTTAACAAACAGGTTCTCCACATTCGGAGCACAGTCGTAGCATTTTTTCGTAATGGTGTTAAGGTTCCTCATGTCAAGACATAACCTAATGTCATTATTCTTTTTCTTGACAACAACCATAGGGTTCAGAAAGTTGCTATCTGTGCGTTCTATCACGCCACTCTCAAGCATGTCCCTGACTTCAGCATCGACCTGCTGTTGATAGTGTAGGGGGATGGGGTAAGTTTTCCGCACAAATTTATTCTCATCAGTGACTTGAATTTTGTGCTCGTATACATTTGTTGTGGTTGGTTTATTTGGAAATACCGATCCGAATTTATCTAGCACACATTGCAGTTTATTTTGCTCGCTACCCGTTATCTGACTACTGTGGGTCAGTGAGTTATGCGTTATCTTATCAGCTTGTTGAACAGCCGGTCGGGCTAATGTATACAGCTCACATACGGACCCCTCCTTACCCCTCCTGCGTCCTACTCTGATATTGTGTCGATTATTATTAACCGTACACTTCAACGTTTTGTTAAGGAAATCAATGGTCGCGTGCAGTTTATTTAATGCGTCCACTCCCAAAATAATATCATATACAAGTTTTTTAATAATAAGTATCGTGATTTCTATTTCTACTCCCTGAATGGATATTGTTATGAGTGCTTGTTTGTCAACCATCTGTGACTCACCCGTCGCTGATTTTATAATTTTGTGATTTACCGGCAGAATCGGGATTTTTTTAAAGTGTTTTTGTGCCTCTCTAGGAACCGCTCGTCCATCAGCGAAATTTCTGCGCCACTGTCGAACAAAACCTCGCCAACACACTCATTGATTTTCGCATCGACACTAAGGTCGGTGTCATTTTCAATAATAATATTTTCCTCACATTCATTACTATTATCATTGCAAACTTTCTAATATTTTCCTCACATTCATTACTATTATCATTACAAACTAAACTATCTCTAATTTCTGCAGGATATAGGCCAGACACAACAAATTTATTCTTACAACTAACATTATTCACACTCGATTGATTGAACTGCTTTTTACTGTTGGAACGGATTTTTGAAATTTCATTTATATTCTTATGTGTACTAGTTACTTTGTTGCACGGACCCACGCCGTGCAGCCTCACACGTTTTTTGACTGCTCTACATTTGAATCATTTTCCGTCACTACTGCTACCTTGTTGGTATTAAATTTCTGAGTTGTATTTCTATTTGTCATTTTATGTTGTTGTTGTGGTTGATTGTTATGTTGTTGATTGTGGTTGCTTTGTTTGAGGTTGATATTGAACATTTTTTCGCGGTGTTTCATTATTGTTACTACCATTACTCTGATTGTCAATACCCTCCCACTTTGTGAGCAATAAGAGTAACTCTTCTAAAGATTTTACCCCTTGTGTAATGACGGCAACTTGTATGCCGCGTCCGAAATGGTGTGCAAGTTTATTGACCATGTCCGGTTCCGTTAAGATAGGTTCTAGGTACTTAGCCCTTGATATTAACTGAATCACATATGATTCTTTGGAACCTTTGGTACTGGAATATTTCCCAAACTCCAGTTGCACACGGATCTTCCTCTGGACCTCCTCATTCCAGTATCTAGCCCTGAAATGCTTTACCATGTCCTCATATGTGCTGATCTTATCTTGGACGACAGAGAACCACTCCGCCGCAGTACCCTTAAGTCGCCGCACTACGAAATTAATTTTATCGGCCTCACTTAAATTGTCGCCAATCGCTTCCAGATCCCGTTGGCAAACTTTAATGAAGTTCATGGGGTTTTCATTTTCACGTCCAAAGAACCTCAGCTGCGAATTGACGTCGTCCAAGGTCTTATAGACATATGTGGTACAGTTAAGCGGTGACGATGTATTTTGCAGTCGTGACACTTGATGTTGCAGCTCTTGGATTCGCAGGTCTTGTTCGGCCATCAATTCATTCACCGTGGATGCGTGTTGTACCACTTTCTCTTCAATTCCTGAGATTTTCGCCTCACACTCACTAACGCGTGAATTATTAGCTTCCAAACTCGACTCTATGTTAGCTCTCATAGCTTCTACGGTTTCGCTAATACGCTTTTCAGCAGCTTCTAACATTTGTTTGCTCTGCTTGGATTGTTCCTTCACAGCCGCATATATTTTTTTGTTCTCGTCATGAAGCACTTTATTTCGTTTAGCGGCTTCATCTGCCATCTTCTCTTGACGGGCTTTATTTTCTTCTTTATCGGCCAATAAGGCCGCTAAAGCATTCTTTATTTCTGCCAAATCCGCCATAGTGATCAAATTTAATTCAAAATTTTAATAAAATTTAAATTCCCTGACTTAACGCTACGAAACTTATTATTATTACAAAATTATTATTGTATTGTAAACCAGTTTATACGCACACAGTAAGCAGTTCAATATATCAAAATGTAAACAAACCTTATCTAACACACAAAACAACTAATAATCTACCTCCAATATACTGATAAAATTGTTCATATATGCCACACAAGAGAATATGCACAATTGATAAATTATATCCTCAGATTTTCATATGAACCATACACACACAAATATTACATTAATTATAATTATACGTCGGATTTTACCAACAAATTTTATATTCTTTGACATATATAAAATAGCGTAAATTACCGCTATTTTTCGTGCCCTACATTCCTAAGCGCCAAATATCTCCATGCGACAACACAAATAACTTAACTATTGGTGCATAGGATATGGTAGTATGTGTATTTTAATGCAAAAGTCTATATTGGAGGGTTTAAGATTATTTATTGCACACAAGACATATGTAATTGTTTATATGATATATTTGACAAGCATAATAATGATAGTGTTTCAGATATAGTCTTTTAAAGTGTTAATTTTTGTTCATATACGAGTTGTGGTACATTACATATGTGATGATTCCCACGGCGATGTTGATGGAAAAAGGGGGGGCTTTGCTGTGTCGTGGAGTCGTCAGGCGTGGCGTACGATGACAGATGGTTCACCCTGGTGACGCTTCCAGCTAGGGTGGTGTCCTGGAGTTCCAACGTTGACACAGACGCTTCGCACACAAACAACAGTTCTATGGAATACTACTTCTGAAATTGTATACAGTATTTATAATTCATTAGTATCTCAGGTCACAGTGGGTATTACTTAGAAACGGTATATTAGGCTTATACCAATCCGGACTCTTCAAGTGTTCACGCGTAACACTGGGTCTACCACGATCAGCAGACCTCCCTATGCGGAAATCTTCCACTCTCGCGGAAACTAATGATGACAATACTTTATTAATAAGTAATTTTGAAATACTACTGGTACTGCAGAATACCTCACACAGTAACACAGTCTAAGTTCACGTATTTATACACGCTATGTTTTAATAACAATACCGTGTGTAGAGATGTAATACACAAACAGTTCTGAGCCTTCCCACTCGTTACTACCGCCGAAGAGACTTAACAAATTCTTGCAAGCGGAAAATCTTGCACAAGAATTGCACGTTCCGATCGTGATAGCTAGATGAGAAGAACTCCCTGTGTAGCAACAGGCTTAAGAAAATTCCGACTGCCTTCCAGCATTTTATTGGTGGAAGGAAGTCACATGGTTACTTTGTACATGACTTGCCAATTTTTCATGCCGTAAAGTGCATCGACTTTGCAAGAGCATGCATAGATGGTAATCTCTGAATAGCTTTATCCCACGCAGAAATGCATCTTACAACAACTTTATCTTTTAATGAAATCATATTTTAACGTCATTTAATAGATAGGAAAAAACAGGAACTGTAGCTAATACAGTAGCTTATGTTCAGTTCAAGTGTCACAACGATATGACAATTATATCATGCACAGCCGGAGAAACGTTTATCACTCGCGCACGCGTGCACATTACCACAGACATAGTACATGCATAAATAACATATAAAATAATACACAGTTTGACTAAGCCTAATTCCTTATCCTTTCTAAAATACAAACTCATATCAAAAAAAAAACCAAATCTAACAAACTACCAACTTAGGCATGAATGTTTATCGTCTGTGTATTACACAAGCCTGCACTGCTTATCAGGATCCTGTGTTTCATTGCAATATATATTTTTTTTAATCCTCACTTCATCCATTCTCTTCAGAACCCCATCATTAGTCACTCTTTCCATCCACGATATTCTTAAGGCCCTCCTCCCGCATCACACTTCAAAAACTTCAAGGTTTTTCTTTCCAATTTTCCCAGAATCCAGGCTTCTATGAAATGTTTTATGAATTTGTTCATGGTTTAGAGTGACACATTTCTGGAAGCCAGAGAAGATCTTTCCCTTGATGTTCCTTTTGTTTGTACAATTCTACGTTTTACATCACAGGTGCATCTCCATCTGATGTAATGCAGGTGCCAAGATATTTAAATGTATCTTCCACTAGCTTCCCATTGTCCAGAAATACATTAGCTTTCTGCTTTTCATTTCTGAAATTTTTCATGACTTTTTGTCATTTTATTTAATGTCATGCTGCATTTATCTTTAAGGATCGTGTTCATTTGGTGAGTGCATTCTGTAGTTGTTCCTCGTTATTTCCTAAAAGTGCCATTTATGAAACAGGTGGTTTTATAGCATGTGGCATTAATTGTTATTCAATTGTTTTGCTGGTTTCCATGAACTCCTTCATCGCGTACTCTACATACAAGTCGAACAGTAGTGGGGGTAATCCACTGTCCCACTATGTAACTGCATAATTGCCAAATAAACAGTTGCATCAATATGAAGTCTTAATTGAGTTTTGTAACTTGTTATATAGAAACCGTATGATAGGAATTGAACTGTGGCTTAGAGATGAACAGTGTACAAACACCTCGTTGCGAAGCTAACAAAATTTTCATTTATTTCGTACAAGCGCACAACAGTCTTGTACAGTGTTCCATAGTGTGACCATCGGCTGGAACAAGCTGGCGAGAACAATGGAAGTATATGTGTGACAGAGAGGGAGATAATATGAGACAGTGAACTGTTATAGCATCATCTTCCCTCTCTTCTGTCTAGATAATTTATCTATACTTGTAAGTGGAGATAATTCATGCACTGAGTTGGCGCAGCTTGCTGTTGAGGAACAGCTGTCGGGCCTATAATATAACCAGATGTCTGTTCTTTTACAAAAGGTTCAGTTTCTTCCCAATTTCAATCTGAGCATACTATGATTATACCGATAGTATATGATACAATGCTAATAAGAGGTAATAATATATATATATATATATATATATTGTAACGCAACAGCAATGCGGTCCTCGACGTTACATAAATAAAAATATTAGAAATAGAATAGGGAAATAAATATCTATATCCCATATTAATACAAGGGTCAGATAAATAAATTTATCATTATATAAAAATAATAAGAATGCAAGGTAGTAATAGCAATAAAAAATAAACATGTACTATAGACAATAGTAAGAAATCTCAATGTTCAGTGAGAAGTAAATAAATCAAAAATACTGATAAGAATTATAAGAAAGAAACTAATATCGAATATGTTAAAGTAAATGACGGTGAAAATAGATAAAAATGAGTCAATAATATACATTACTAGTTAATCGAAGATAATGATTCTGAATTGTATAATGTTATGTTGTTACCATAAATATTATGTTAAAGTTTGTGTTAGCTTATGAAGCTTACTTGTTGATGTAATATCAAATAATGAAGCAATATGTATTATTTGTTTACTGTTGTAGAAATGTGAGGGAAATCAGTTAATTAGTATTAATTAATTTCAATTTTTCTTATGTGTGATCCATAGGTCAAGATAAAGTTATTGTTAGATATCATAAAGATAATTATTTGTGTACATGTACGTAGTTAAAGGTTGACTATGTTTGTAAGCTTGTATAAAAAGGCTATAGTTGTTAACAAGTTATATTCAAAAGTAGATCCAAATATAATAAAAGGCCTAACAGCCAATGACACTATATAACAACTCAGAATAGAAAGGTTAGGTAAAGAAGTTAATAATAATTAATGAATATAATTCAAGGAGTTAGAAAAAACCCATAATAATTAATAATAAAAAATAAACAAACTCAATATAAACAAATTATGATAATGCCATAGTGCAATGATATCGATTGATAACGTTTGATATCGGAAAAATAATAATTATGAAAAGAAACAGACTAAGATTGAAAAACCAGCAGAATAGATATAGAAATTAGTAAACAAGCTATAAATAAGATTATATTTTGATATAATGGAAGTTTAATAAGGAATTATTTTGATGAGTGGAAGAATAATATATGAAATTATCACTATATAACAAAACATTGAAAAAGAATAAAAAATTTGTTGCTAGGGACAACAAAAATTAATATAATTTGTTGATTTTGATTATTGCAATTTATGACATGAACGAGACAAGATTAAACCAAGAGAGATGGTCAATAAAAACTAATGTAATCTAAATTATTAAATCTAGTAACAGTCACAATATATTAAAGACTAATTGTCAGAATTTGGGCCAATAAACATTAACCCAATTGTAAATTGTATCATACAAATGATAAAAAGTAATTGAATTCAAAAAGAATGACTTGGATTGCCCAATATCAGATCAAGAAACGAATGCTAATTTAATGAAATAATAATACCATATAAAGAACTACCTGTGTAAAGAGTTAATCCTACAAACCAAACGAAAAATAATAACCATTAAATCACATTGGACATCGCAGTTTACATCATACAATTGAAAACGTATTTGGATCCAGAGTTTGCCGAAGCACGTAATCACAAGTTTGTTGGTGAACAAAGGGAGCGGTATTTCTGCATCAACCAGGACCAAGGATTTCACTTTATTACAACTTGAAGACAAGAATAAAGAAAATCATCTCATCTGTGCTTGATATGGGGCGACAACTAACGAGATTAGAAGCAACAGCCTTCCTGAGTCACTTAGTACTTCGCACGGTAATTTTCAATTGTATAAATAATATTAAACACAACAACACTTTAATTTTGTAATATCTTGCATTCCTATTTATGTATTTTTAATCTTCCCCGCAGTTGAAAGAACCTTCACACCCTGAATCTAAATTAATTATAAAAACTATAACTGAATTTAAAATAAAATATTGGACCGAATAATAATCGATTAACTCAACGTATAGCCTTTCGTATATCAAGTAAAACCAATCTTATTGAATGTTAAAAAATTGAACTAATAAAGAAACCTTGTATAATTTCAGGATCTTATTATTTGGGTATTATTTAATGAAGTGGGAATAAGAATTAAACAGACCGAGCGTATAATAACTAATCACCGTACGCGGTGGGTTAACCTCTAAATTCCGTTTGTTTTGGAACTGCAGCGCTTGTTGCGGAATTCTCCGATACCAAAGAGAAGAGAGTTACACACGAATTTTCTATAATTCTCTGCAAGGCAGACTAGGCCTGAGCGGAAATTTTGAATAACACCCTACATACATGAGTTGCATTCACACTAACACTTTTAGATTAAGTAGAGAGATAAGATAGTCATAATTAATGATATTACTATATCTAGCAAACCCAGATATATAAGAAATTGAAATATTAAAATAATCAAAGAGAGAAAAAACAGAGAGGTACATACGAGAGAAATATTACAAATAGACGAACTTAACAGTGTGGCTTAAACCGTACACACAGGTCACAATACAATATATATATATATATATATATAATAACGATTCATATTAGCGTCCTAACTGAGTGTTATATGAAAGTGTCTGACGGAGGGAGTAGAGCAGCGTAAGCAAGAGAGAGAGAGCGTACAATCGCAGCCATCTCACTCTAACCTCGTCACAGCGACATCAGATACCGGTACAAACATGAAATTTTACTCAATACAAATTATCAGTTCAACCTGTGATAACTTAAAAACTAATAAATATACAGCAATTCTGAAAACAGCATTGCATTCAGCAAGTGAAGCTTTATAAGTAGCCGCAATCTCAGTTAATATAATTAACAATTGGAGAAGTTATACGGAAGACGTACGCCAACAGGAATAACGAGAGAATTATGCTACGTAGGCATTAGGTGTTTTCACACACACACAGATAAAGACCTAAGCAACAATATTCTGTGGTCAGATCTTTGAAAACACGTTTGCAAATACCTGTAATCAATCGATTTGCAAACACAGGAAGTACGATTTTAACTAGAAATTCTCTGCAGTTTCAAACTTGTCAAGGGGTGTTTCGTTGACCTGTTCGAGATTGTCAAAACTGGAAAAACGCATGATTTATTTGAACAACCAATCGGCATCCAGTATTTAAAACTGACGCCAACTCAAAGCGAGGGGTAGCATCACTCTTCGTTCGGATCTTCAATGCGCTAGACGTGAATAAATTATGTACAGAAATTTTTCAATCACGCAAAAGCGTAATTAAGATCAAATTCGAGAAGTAGTCCGCAGTGTAGATGAACTAATACCGTTCAACAACTCTCACTGCGTAAAACAACGTTAATTAATTAAATTATTAATTAATTAATCATCAGCCGTGAAGGACCTGTGCGACAGAAGGCTACAGCATCTGTACTTGCCAGGGCATCTTCTACAGCATTGATCAACATCAATTCTTCTGTGCAAAACCATCAAAAGGAGGACCCCTACGGATTCCTATCTTCGGTCAACGCATCAAACAGTAAGAAATAGATTCATTGATCAATGAAATAAGCACTAAATAAATAATAAAAGCAATAAACAATTTTTAAAAGACACTAAGCATTTCACACTTTGTAATTTAATTATAAGATTAGCTCTAACATAGTATAGGAATGTTGAATGGAAAGTGGGGTGTAGTATTGGACGTGCAAATTATTGCAGACCTGTTCTTTAGCACTGGTTTGGGTGTTTGCAATCTCTTAATTAAACCAGATAAGAGCCATAGGTCGTTTGAACGTCTTAATCGTTACTTTTCACACTCACTCAGTAATTATAAGTGTTAGGGTAGAAATAAGTCCTACCATTAGCCTAATCAAGTTTAAAAATAATTAATTAAAACGTTAATTAAAATTAATCAAGCAAATAGTAAAGTGTTATTTGTAACGATTCCCCTTGAAAACCACAATCACTGAACGAATCCTGAGAAAGAATGTCTCCATGCGCTGAGCTAAGCTGAAACCGTGTCATTTGTATCTGGGATTTGTTCTGGCACCCAGGTAAAGTAATATCACGGGTAAGTAACATTTTATCTAACATTACAAATATTAGATAATTGTGTTAGATGAAAGGGAGCGTCGTTATATATATATATATATATATATATATTGCAACAGATCAAACTTTATTATTCTAATAAGGATATTGTGAGTGTGTAAATATCGATACAAGTCTAATACGAAGGAGATGAAAAATTATTTATTATATCCAAATATTGTTTATAAAGATGTATAATGTATTTTAAATTGTCATGTATTGATAGTATATTAAATTGTTTGTATTGTTCAATTAATGTAAATCGATTTTACTTGTTTGCTGCAACGTCCTCCTCTCGTCTCGTCGGTCCCGTCTCGTCGTCCTCTTCTACACCTTCACTCCTTCCTGGTGTCCTCTTTGTCCTGTCGTCCTCTTCGTCTCGTCGTTAACTTGTACAGCAAGTGGCTCCAGCGGCAATATTTCACAGAGTCTCATAGTTATGTTTGACTGCTTCCACGATATCTTGTAGTGTCTTTAAGTTCCCTAAGCAGATATCTTAACTTACACGAAACAGCACTGTAACATATTTTTAATTTTATCTAATTATTTACCCTCTCGGTTCTTATCGCAAAACTTGGTTAAGAATTTCAAGGTTTATAGTTTATTTTATATAAAATATTCCTCTATTCCTTCTTGGTTCTTATCGCAAAACTTCGTTAAGAATTATAAGGTTTATGGTTTATTTTATATAAGATATTTCTACTTTTGTAAGAGAACAACTCTCTTACCCGGGCACAACTTCCCCTAGCAACGTCGACAGACAGACTGTGTCCATCCTAGCTCTGCAACGTATGAATCTCACTGAATTTGGTGTAATTTGATAGGCCAAGCCCAAGTCACATGATTGATGGAACGACCAGATACACAAATTTCATGAAAAACTTTGTATAATTTAGCATAGTCCTGCACGGAAATTATCTACAATTTTTATTACCCTATCATTGATAAGAGTTACACTTGAGTTTTTCTTTACTTAAAAAACCATATTTCTAAAATAGTTACAAACCTCAGAGTATACACAAATCGAAGCTATTTACTTAAATAATTCCTTGTCAAATTTTCATGTAAATCGGTTAACTACCACTGCCGCTATAGCGATCGCAGATTATCACACCCGCACACGTGCACCAATTCATACAAAAAATACATGACAATATAGTACATCTTTTTATGAATATTTTGGTGTAACCTATATGCTTATCAATTTTTAAATACAAAACTTATGACTAAAAGACAAAATATTACACAAAACAAATTTAAACAAGAAAATGCTCGTCATTCATGTACTCTGATATAAACAGCATATCTTATCATCCTGTGTTCTGTTGCAATATATATATCGTTGGTGTTATGCAAAAAGGGCAAATTCGCCAATTCTGTGATTTTCTGATTTTCGCCGTTTTGGCTTGCTTACATTAAGAGCTATCGTTATGTAATAATGACATATATGTGGAGCTAACGGTTTCCATGGAAACAGCTTTTGATAAAATGGCGAATATAATATTAGATGTGTTAAAACAGCGATTATGACTATTCGCCTTTTTTACTGGCTGTTCTGTAAAATTGAAGTGTAAAAAGGGCCAATAGTCAAAGTTAAAAGGACGAATATGCATGTTTGCCTTTCTTACACAATACACATTCATTAGTTTTTCTAAGATAATACATTAGGCTTTCTGTATTTTTCTCTTGTTAAGAATAGTTTTATTGTTTTATATGTTGTATTATAACACTGACATATTTATCTGACCAAAAGCAACATGATTCAATTTTTCTTTAAAGCAAGAGTGGCAACAATGAAAACAAATGAGGATATTGTTGTTATTTGATTTTACAGCTGTGTTTTACTGTTTTTTCACAGTGTTTGTTTTTATGGAGTGTGTATGCTGTAACTTATGAATGGCCAACAGGTAAGAAAATTAAAACTCTTAATTAGCATAGCCTAATGTTATTAAGTAGTTAGTTAAACAATCATAATTTTAGCCAAATCATAGTTTTCTTGGCTTAAATTTTTTTAGGTTAAGCATGGATAAAATTAAACTGCAACAGCTAGGCTAGGTTTAAGTATTAGATTATTTTGCAGAATCTTCTTTGGACTCTTAACACGGAATGCAATACCAAATGAAAAAAAGATATTTCTTTCCACTTGAAAAAGTTGGTCAAGGTTAACCGTGTTTATGTATGCCATGTTGTGTTGATTGACCTTCGTGAAGTCCATTCTGGAATTGCTCGCCTAGCGTATGTTTATTTCTAGCCAGAAAGAGGTTGTGGATTTCTTGAATACCAAATGAAAAAAAAAGAGATTTCTTTCCACTTGAAAAAAATTCTTTTCAAGTGGATAGAAATCTTTTGTTTTTCGTTTGGTATTCAGGAAATCCACAACCTCTTTCTGCCCAGAAATAAACGGAATGCAATTTTTTTATCAACCAAGGAGGATATTAATGCTTTATTTTACTAGGTAAAATATAGCGAATCTTCTTAATCAGGTTTTTTTCCATTTCAGGAGCAAGATGTTTTACTCACGTTCCCAAAAAATCCTAGCCAAGTTTACACAGCTGAATTCAGCGGAGAATCCAATTCAAAATATAAACAAGTTCAAGGGACAAATTAAAGAAATAGATTTGGATGTGTTTGAAACCCCAATACAGGAGTTAAATTTAAATATTGAAAAGTCTAAGGACGTTTGTATTTTGCAGCCTCTTCAGCCTGTACCATCAACTTCATTTAAACATGTGGAACAGCCTACATTGAATTATAGTTTATCTGATAGTAATGATATGATGAATATTTCAGCATCAACATCGAAGTTAATTGACAAATGTTTGTCTGAGGAATTAAAAATTAATCAGATAGATTTAACAAATTTGACAACTAGTTCCCAACCTTCGGTTGAGAATGACTCAGGTCAAGAGCCTCAGGACAATGAGGATTTTCTTAAGAAGGGATTCATGTGTTACCATTGTTCGATAATTTTTGAAAACAAAAAGGTTTTAAAGAAACAAATTTCAAATCGACACAATATGGCTTTAGAACAATCAGGGTCTGAAGATGATGAAAGCTTGAATCCAATGGATGAAATCGGAAATCATCAAAAGAAAAAGAAAAAAACTGGAAATGAAAACAGAGCGACAACAAAGAAAAATCGAGAAGAAAGAAAATGGTTAAGAGTTGCAGGGAAATCATACACAAGCGTGAAGGGAAGGAAATAAAAGAAAGAGAAAGAAAAGATTTTTCCTGCACCAGGTGCCCTCTTAAGTGCAGTGAAAAGTTTTCTAATGCTGAGAAGGATGAATTTTTCTTTGGTTTTTGGAAAATGGGCAAAGACGATAAAAATCAAGACCGACGACAGTATGTGGCCAGGCCAGCCACATAGTCAAAGTAGAGCCTGAAAGAAGGCGTGTAAATATTGTTTCTCGAAAAAAAAAAAAGCCTTCATTATTATCTAGAAAAGGGCTCAGAACGTGTACGAGTTTGTCATTCATTTTTTTTCAGTTTTTTCAATAACAGAAAAGCTTGTCAGAGTCTGTCTAGACAAAAAAAGTGACACTGGAATTGTTTCAGCAGATGCCAGATGTAAAAAATCATCTGCTAATAAGATCCCAGCTTGGATTGAAGATCATGCTCGTCAGCATATTCAATCAATACCTAAGGTAGAATCGCACTACTGTAGAAAATCAAGTAACAAATTGTATTTGTCTTCTCAGCTAAATCTCGAAAAACTTTACAATCTCTATTTACAAAAATGCCAGGAGGACAATTTGAACATTATGAAAGATAATGAGAAGTTAGACCCAGAAAATGGAAAACCATTGATAAGGCCTGTTTTGAAATCTGAATATAAAGTTTATTTTTATTCCTACGGCAATCTCAGGTTTCATAAACCCAAAAAAGATCAGTCCAGCACTTGCAATCATTTTCAATCGTTGACACCTGAAGAAAAAGAAATTGAGAAAGAAGATTACGAAAAACATCTAAAAAATAAAGAAAGAGTTCGTGAGCAGAAAAGAGAAAAAGTCAGAGAAAGTGAAAGGAGTAATGGAAAGAAAACAGTTGTAAATTTTGATCTTTAGGCTGTATTAGAATGTCCAAAAGGAGAAGTATCTTCTATTTTTTATAAAAGAAAACTGGCAGTTTACAACCTAACAGTATTTGATCTAATTTCTAAAGAAGGAACATGTAACATGTGGGATGAGACGGAGGGTAACAGGGGATCAAGTGAAATAGGAACCTGTATCTTTAATTACATCAAAGACCACCCAAACACAGAAGAATTTTTTTAATGAGTGATAGCTGTGGTGGCCAAAACCTAAACCAATACTTTTCTACTGCACTCCTACATGCTGTCAGATTTACAAATTGTAAAATTATCGATCATGTGTTTTATGAGCCAGGACACTCTTAACAAGAAGGTGATTCTATCCATTCTTCAATAGAAAGATCAGCAAAAAACATACAAGTTAATGTACCTTCTGAATGGGGCATTATTTGTCAGACAGCCAGGAAGACTCCAGAGCCATACAAAGTTTTATATTTGAATCATGAAGCTTTCATTGATTGGAGTTCATTGGCAAGTTCGAACAAAGAAACTCAAGGGTACATTACTGTAACTGGTGAAGTCGTTCAGTGGAGGAAAATAAAATGGTTTCGGTACTTGAAAAGTGAACCAGACTCTATTTTCTTCAAGTAGGATTACGACAATGAGACCTTCAGTGAGACCAAAATCATGAAAAGTGTGGGTAGGCCACATCAGTTAAATTTAGAAAACCTCACTAAGGCATACAAAACCTGTCTACCAATAACGGCTTCAAAATACAAAGACTTAATGGACTTGTGCAAAGCTAGAGTAATTCCTTTACACCACCATAAGTTTTTTGAAGATCTCCCAAAGGTTGTCATACAGAAGGAAAAGAAACAGATTAATGACAAAAGGGACAAAAATCAAAAACTAGAAAGAAGACCTCCAAAAAATAAATTGGATTTTACTTTAAAACTTAGTTTTTACTTATTTTTTTATTATTAGTACAGTAATTTGATCAACTTTTTACTTCATTTTATAAAATTGTTCCATTTTTAGAACTTAAAATTTATTCTCTTTAAAACTCAGTTTTACTTCATGTTAATTTTATTGTTCCATTTTTTGTAGAACTTGAATGTTACAATAAAAATAGTGTTTGTTATACTAGAAAGTTATGTTCTTATTTCCCGATGCCTCTAGACAAACTTAATTCTAGTTTAGTATAATTTAAAAAGCAATTATATCCATCTTGGTTTTAAAAAAAATATTGTGTAAAAAAGGCAAATACGCTATAACAAATGTGTAAAAAGAGCGAAAAAGCTACATCGTACAATATTAAATTTAATAATAATTAAAATAAATTACTTACAGGGTTGAGATTTAGTAAAGAGATAGAAAAAGATATTATTTGCTTTGTTTCAGAGTTTTATCAATGTAAGTTAGAATTTTATAATTTTTTCATAGCTGTGAATCTTTAAAATCTCTCTCCTGAAAAATGCTAATTTGGTTAATTCGCCCTTTTTGCATAACACCGACATTATATGTATTATTATATAATATTATATATATATATTATATATATAACACCGAAAAAGATATTATTTGCTTTGTTTCAGAGTTTTATCAATGCAAGTTAGAATTTTATAATTTTTTCATAGCTGTGAATCTTTAAAATCTCTCTCCTGAAAAATGCTAATTTGGTTAATTCGCCCTTTTTGCATAACACCGACATTATATATATATATATATATATATATATATATATATATATAAAGATGTACTGGTAATTCTTTTTTAAAATTATGTTGTATTTTAGGAATTATGTGATGGTGATGAAGACGATGATATCATCGAAGTGGTAGCTTTGAATACCACAGGGTAAGTGAAGTTTATATAACTTTAAATTATGTAACAGTGGTGGAATAATTTGTGTTTGAATTTGAAAAACAATGGACAATAGCCTTCACTGATTTACTTTTATCTGTTTAATAATCTGAGATTCCTGCTTCCAGTTTAATAAACACGGAAACTCGTGAAGATTGAAATTTTTATCACACACAGAATTTCACGCCTGAATTTTCAAAGAAGAATTAAAAAATATCAAAGGGGTATCATTTAGCACAGCAGTTCTTAAACTGGGATGTGTCTTCACTAGGGAGGCTCTTGAGAGGATTTTAAGGGGGTGTTGTAAGCTTATATTAAAAAAAAATGTGAAGTTACCTGTCAGATATTTTGTTTCATAACAATAGTTAAACTCACCCTATCTCTACTTCATTATCTCTAATTGAGTGCACTCCCATTACCTGTTTCAAAGTTCAATTCACATTGTAATCAGCAGTCATAATTAGAGCGTTTTTCTTTCCTGTAGTGTACGGTATATCATGCAGTTCAGTTCTTTTTCGTTTATACACCCATACCGCAAGAATAGAAAGACTATTCAACACTATTGTTATTTTACTTTGTGCTTTTTTTCATGTGTTTAATGTTTGTTGGGATATTATTGTTAAGTTTAGGACTGCCTAGAAAATCACCAAAGTGTTGCTTACAACAGGACATTTACAACGCACAAGAACAAGGTCAGTAAACGCTTAATTTTTATGCATTGTTGATTACATGGGAATAAAGCCTTTTAACTATTTAGTTTGACAATATACAGTCCACTGCAAATCAAAAAGAACCCCACATTTTTGGTCCTCCGGGCCGGATAGCATCTTTCATTCAGAATTCAGCACGTTGGAAAGCAAGATTTTTATTAATTATTACGCTCTTTATTATTATGTTTATTGAATTATTGTAACGCTAAAATAAATAAAAAAAACAATTATTTACTACTGGCAAGTATTGCCAATACTCAGTGCTCTTTTCATTTTGTTATGATTTTCTCTTGTTTTTTCAAGCAAGCATAGTTTTATTGATTCATTGTGCAGCGTGTGTTATTTCATGTTTTATCTAGCAAGCATAGTTCTGAAGTGTAGTGTGTTTCTTCAAAACCGACCTCTGTATTAGTTTCTAAAATACAGTAGCCATATTCCTTTATTACCATATTACCATTATTACTGTCATCTACGCTATTGGTATTTTAGAGTGATAAAAAAAAAAAAATTAAAATTATTTGGACTGGAAATTACTGAATAGTGGAAGAACATTGTGAATTACAACTTTTACTTAGAACTCTTTTGTTATTTACATCTGAATCTGTTTTTTAAACCGAGTGTATTCATAAATTACCAAAATGAGATTTTCTTCTTTTGTGAAGCAAAGTGAACTGATTGAGAGTAGGCTTCATAATATTAACAAGGAAATTGTTGCTCTTGAGGTTATTGGTATAGGTAATTTAACTGAACAGCAAACACGAAAAGTTAGTTTGCTTAGTTCCACCGCAGAAAATAAATATGCTGAATTTGAAAGGCTTATAAATAAACTATTTAGTACAACACCTTTACCAGAAGATCTGGATAATGAACAGATTTCAAGATTACAAGATTCTATATCAGACTTAAATATATCTATACAAAGTTCGTGTGCTCCTCTTCTACCATCGCTACCGCAGGAAACCTTGGATCAGTCTCACACTGGTGCACCACAACTAGTTGCGCCCACTCCCACCGTAAATTTACCTCGCTTAAACTTGGGAACATTTTCTGGACAACCTGAGAAATGGGTAGCCTTTCACAGTCTGTTTGAAAATGCAGTGCACAAAAAATGAAACCATTTCTAATGTGGAGAAATTTACATACTTGCTTTCTTGTTTGACTGATGAGCCGCTAAATTTAATTAAATCGTTGCCTGTCACTAATACAAACTATGCCATAGCCTGGCAAACTTTGCTAAAAAGATATCAAAATTCTAGATTGTTGATAACACTTCACATAAACAATATATTTGAGTTACCACAATTGCACAATCCTTCAGTTAAACAAATGAGGAATTTTCTGTCGACCTACAATGAAAATTATCAAGCGCTCAAAGCACTAGGACATGATATTGCTAGTGAAAGTTTGTTGTTGACCTCATATATTTTGCGTAGATTTGACACGGAATTCAGGGCCAAACTTGAACGTTCGCGAGATAATTTACAAAATGTTCCTACCATTACAGAAGTAATTACATTCTTAGAAAATGAATGTTCTTGCAAAGAAGCAGCGGGTTTAACTAATATCATCTCAAAAAATGAACCTTCCCTTCAAACCTCTCAAAAAATCAGTGGCTTTAAAATGAATAAAAACCAGTTTAAACCGCACAAAATAGCGATGGTCACTACTCACACTCAGCATTGTATCTTCTGTTCATCAAATTCACACAACATATATAGATGTGCAGATTTTTCCGCACTTACTGTACAAGACAGACAAGCTTTTGTTAAAAATAAGAACTTATGTCAAAATTGTTTTGGAACACATAAGTTAGTCACCTGTAAGTCCGTCCACACATGCAATGTATGTCATAGGCGTCACCATAGCCTACTACATTTTTTTGTTGAGAACCGCTCCGCACAACCGCAACAAAAATTGACTCAGTCAAATAGACCTACCTTGTGCCCTTCTGTTGAAACGATGATGAATAAGCAAAACCACTCTGCAGAGTGTCACCAGGATACTACCTTGATAGGTGTTTCTTGCAACCAGAATAACACTGTGTTACTCGCAACCGCTTTGGTGCATATCACATCTGCCAATGGAAATGCAGCAGTTGTACGAGCTGTGCTTGATAGTGCATCCCAAACAACAATTATTTCAGAAAGTTGTGCCAAGACGTTGTGTTTGTACCGTTCTCAAACAGATGTTCCAGAACTTAGTGGCATCTCTACAGCCCCAGTGAAAACGAAGGGACTTACCTTTGTGACATTGTTTTCGCTCAGTGGGAATATTTTAGCAAAATCTCACCCAGTCATGATTCTTAATAAAATATCATGCAATCTGCCTCGTGTTCAGCTCCCACCAGAAATTAAAGAGCGACTCAAAGGTTATATGCTAGCGGATCCAACTTTTGATGTTCCGGGTCCAGTTGACCTTCTGATTGGAGCAGATTTATTTGCATTGACTCTTAATGGTACCTTTATCAATCTCGGCAAGAATATGCCATACGCTGTCAATACAATCTTTGGCTATGTTGTGCTTGGTCCGACACCTGTTTCACTTAAGTCTAAGCCTTACTCAGGCTTAGTGACTCTTTTATCGACGAATGATCATGATCTGCACGCAACATTGCAACGTTTTTGGTCCATAGAGGAACCACCTCACACTACAAAACTCGCTCCACAAGATGAAAAATGTGAAGCTCACTTCGTCTCTACTCATAAGAGAGATCCCTCTGGCAGATATGTTTGTCACTTGCCTTTCAGCGGAAACCCTGCTCAACTAGGTGACTCTACAACTTTGGCAAAACGCCTATTTAATACACTGGAACGCAAATTTGAATCTCAACCTGAGTTTAAACAGAAGTATGTCAATTTTATGAATGACTACTTAGCATGTGGGCACATGAAACTGTGCACATCTGTGCCGTCTCTGAACAAGCCGCACTACTTTTTGCCACATCATGGCGTTTTTAAAGATAGGAAAATCCGTGTTGTTTTCAATGCATCAGCACCATCTTCTTCAGGTGTCTCACTGAACCACATTCTACATCAGGGTCCAAAGTTGCACAATGACATTACTGATATAATTCTTCGCTTTCGTCAACATAAATTTGTTTTCTCTTGTGATATCAAACAAATGTTTAGGCAGATATCCATCCATGAAGATGATCAGATCTTTCAGTTAATATACTGGAGAGAAGACACTTCAGTCCTGCCAAAGGTTTACCAATTGACTACTGTCACTTATGGTATGACGTCCTCGCCTTACCTTGCTAATAGAGTAGTACAACAGCTCATTATGGACGAAGGAAAAAATCATCCACTTGCTGCTGAAGCACTCCAACAGCAAATATATGTTGATGATGCTCTATTAGGGAGCAATTCTCTGGAAGAAGCTCTCCACCTTCAAGAGGATGTTGTTTTACTTTTGAAAAAGGGTGTATTCGAACTGAGCAAGTGGTCTTCAAACCATCCTAAACTCTTAGAAAATGTCATGCAAGATAATCATGAGACACCCCTCATGTTACGCACGTCGGAACAGCCATTTTCAAGTGTATTAGGGCTAAAATGGATCCCAGATATTGATGTATTTTCATATGTGATGCACACACCTTCAAGTAATTACACAAAAAGAACTTTACTTTCATCAATTGCTCAGATTTATGACCCTTGTGGTTGGATATCCCCAATAGTTTTTTGGTCTAAAGTCTTAATGCAGCATGTATGGACCTTAGGCTTAGATTGGGATTCTCCATTACCTGATCATATTTCCGAGAAGTGGTCACGATTCGTGAAAGAACTTCCAGAAATAGAAAAGCTAAGGATACCACGTTTCATATCCTTAGCAACTGCAGTCAATATCCAGCTTCATGGATTTTCAGATGGAAGTGAATCCGGATATGCAGCTTGTGTCTTCCTGCGCACAGAAGACGCAGAAGGAGATGTCAACATACGACTGCTGATCGCAAAATCAAGAGTAGCTCCACTGAAGCGTGTGACTATTCCCCGCTTGGAACTTTGTGGTGCACACATGTTAGCCAAATTGCTACATTACTGTACAGAACAGCTCTCACAACATCACAAGATCGACAACATTTCAGCATGGTGCGACTCTACAGTAGTTCTATCTTGGATACGCACTCTATCTTTTCGTCTCAAGGTGTATGTTGCTAATCGTGTGGCATAAATACAAGACTTAGTTTCACCGCACGTCTGGAAATATGTTTCAACTGTTGACAATCCTGCTGATTGTGCTTCTCGAGGCTTGACACCCACGGTTCTGATGAAATATAGCCAGTGGTGGCTAGGACCACCGTGGCTCGCTAAATCAACGCAGACCTGGACACAATCTATCCTTCATCCAATTTCGGAGGAGTCTATTCCCGAAATGAAACCAAATGTGCTTAATCTTATGATGACCACAAAAGAAGTCCCAACATTTGGATGTCTTACAAAGTTTTCTTCTTGGAAGACTCTTCTTCATGTAATGGCTTATGTCCTTCGCTTTATAACCCGTTTGAAATTTAAAACCACCATAAGTGGATCATTTACAGTAACTGAATTAAATAACGCCTGTAACCGCATTTGCTGGCTCATTCAGAGACTTCACTTTGCAGAAGACATAGATCTACTCTCCAAGAAAAGGACATGCTCAAACCGCATCCAACGTCTAGCACCCTTTATTGATGATGCAGAAATAGTCCGTGTCGGAGGTCAACTGAAGAACTCTGCGCTTACTTACAATGCCAAACATCCTATTCTTCTGCCAAAAAATCATGTCGCTATTCATTTACTCATTGATTACTATCATGGCATGTACCTGCACGCTGGTCCCCAGTTCCTCCAAGCAACACTATCTCAACGACGCTTTTGGATCCTCTCCGCCCGCAGTGTTATACGCTCAAGAATATTTAAATGCGTACGATGTTTTCGTACAAAATCAACAAACACGTCTCCGCTCATGGGTGATCTACCAGCCGGTTGTGTTACCCCTACTCGTTGTTTCAACGCTTCTGTAGTTGATTATGCTGGCCCTTACATGGTCAAGTTTTTTACACTTCGCAGGATACAGCCTATAAAGGTGTACCTCTGCCTGTTCATCTGTTTTGCAACAAAAGCGGTACACTTGGAAGTGGTTACTGATTTAACTACAGACGCCTTCATTGCAGCCCTTATGAGATTCATCTCTAGGAGAGGTCTTGTATCAGACCTGTACTCTGATTGTGGGACTAATTTCATAGGAGCTGCTTCTTCGCTCAAAAGATGTTTTCAAGATCTCATGAAGCAACCAGAGATGCAAGATTTTGCTACGAACAACAGTATCACATTCCATTTCATTCCTCCGCGTGCACCTCACCAAGGTGGACTTTGGGAACGTGCCATTAAAGGTGCAAAATATCATCTCACCAGAGTCATAGGTGAACACATTTTAACGTACGAAGAATTTACCACCTTAGTTGTGCGTGTTGAAGCTATCCTTAATTCGAGGCCAATAGCTCCTCTCTCGAATGACCCTTCAGATCTTCAACCTCTTACACCAGGACATTTTCTAACTGGAGGACCTCTTAATGCCCTGATCGAACCTCAACTAACTAATGCACCACTTAATCACACAAAACGCTGGAAATTGGTTCAAGCCTTCACACAACATCTCTGGAAAAGATGGCAAATGGAGTACCTCCACACACTTCAAGAACGGTCCAAATGGATCAGACCTCAAGAAAACCTCAAAATAGGAGATTTAGTCATTATTCATGAAACGAACCTGCCACCCCTCAAGTGGAAGCTCGGGAGAGTCATCTCAGTATCTCCAGGGAATGATGGAGTGGTACGTGTCGTCAACATGAAGACTGCCAGTGGAACCTTGACCCGTCCTTCTGTTAAGGTTTCCCGTCTTCCCATTTACTAAAATCCTTGACCAGTCAATTGGCTGCTGCCCCTTATAATTTAGTTTTATTATACTCTTCCAAAGGATCAAATTTGTTCTTATGTTCTTTTAATGTTTCTTGTTGAACCAGTTGGTTCAAAGGGGCCGGTATGTCAGATATTTTGTTTCATAACAATAGTTAAACTCACCCTATCTCTACTTCATTATCTCTAATTGAGTGCACTCCCATTACCTGCTTCAAAGTTCAATTCACATTGTAATCAGCAGTCATAATTAGAGCGTTTTTCTTTCCTGTAGTGTACGGTATATCGTGCAGTTCAGTTCTTTTTCGTTTATACACGCATACCGCAAGAATATAAAGACTATTCAACGCTATTGTTATTTTACTTTGTGCTTTTTTTCATGTGTTTATTTATGTGTTTAACGTTTGTTGGGATATTATTGTTAAGTTTAGGACTGCCTAGAAAATCACCAAAGTGTTGCTTACAACAGGACATTTACAACGCACAAGGACAAGGTCAGTAAACACTTAATTTTTATGCATTGTTGAGTACATGGGAACAAAGCCTTTTAACTATTTAGTTTGACAATATACAGTCCACTGCAAATCAAAAAGAACCCCACAGATGTGTGTTACAGTATCTAACTACACATGATAGAAACCAGATGATAGAAATTGAAGAGTGGCTTAGAGATGCACAGTATACATACACCTTGTTATGAGGCTAGCAAAATTTTCAGTCGTTTCGCACATGCACACAACAGTCTTGTACAGTGCTTCATAGTGTGAACATTGGGTGCAACTATACTGGTGAGACCAATGAAAGCATGTGTGTGACAGAGAGGGAGACAATATGGAAATGAGACAGTGAACTGTTATCCCGCCATCACCCCTCTCTTCTCTCTAGATAACTTAGCTATATTTCTAAGTGGTGGTAATTCATGCATTGTGTCAGTGCAGCTGACTGTTCAGGAATGACTGTCGGACCTGTAACACTGTTTTTCAGTTTAACACATATCGTTTTCTTTCTGTTAAAACCAAATGTTTTGCCTATAAGGCATATCCTCAGTGTCTTTAAGAGATGTCTCATTTGTGTGTGTGTGTGTGTGTGTGTGTGTGTGTGTGTGTGTGTGTGTGTGTGTGTGTGTGTGTGTGTGTGTGTGTGTGTGTGTGTGTGTGTGTGTGTGTGTTTTGGGATTCTAACGTCCTGACAATAAAAGCTATTTTTTATGTATGGGAGAGTTCAGAAGGAGTTCAATCCTTAAGTGTGTATCCAAAAACTAAAGAAGAAGAAAATATGGCGTAGTTTACACCTGACCAATGGGTGTAGCTAGGCTTTTTGGCGCCTGGGGCAAGGAGATCGCCGGCCGTCTCGCCTTCACATTAAAAGGGGACAAAAGAGCAAAAATCAAGGGGTGTAGATTTTTCTATGAAAGCACGTCCAGCAAACGTTTGAAGAACATCTGTTAAGTCAAAATTAAGAAATACATATTATAATATTACCGGTATTCAGTTTGTATACATTTCTTAGTAACAAATGTAGACTATAAAAATGTAGTAATATAAAAAATTTATAACATAAAAAATGTTCTAATAAACATGCAGATTCCTTGAAGGTCTAAAGGGTATCGTCAAAACAATATCCTAAAGCAACATAAAGTTAAACAAAGACTACATTAAAAGTAATAAAATATACCATTACAGGTTAATGGTTCTGTTTCCTATTAGTAAACACTTAAAATTTATTTTTAATATTTAATAAATATTTAAACGAGACATTATAAAATGTAACTTTCCTGGTCTTAAATGCTGCAAAGTCGGTTATTAAATCATTATAATCTAAAGATCGTTAGATTATCGAAAGTATCGCTAGATCTAATACCCTGACTTGAGATATTTTTTATCGTAGGTACGATTTAATCAATTTAAGTTTACTAAACGATCTTCCACAAGAAAACACAGACACTGTTAAAGTAAGAAAAATTTTGTAAAGCTGTTGGTATTGTTTTGTGGGGTTCTAATCCCAATGAAGAAATGTATTGTAGCAGTCCCTGAGATATAAAGTCCATTTGTTCTCCGTTAACTTTTGCTCTTTTAATAAAATTATAATGTCTTTCAAGTCACTGAGCAATTCTTCAAAGGTCATGTAGATACAGTTTTTCAAGCACTGTGCACTGTGCACTTAATATTGATTTGGGAAAGCTGTTTCTTAAAATGTATATCCCTATTATTCATGAACGCATAAAATTTACAGAAGAACCCAAAGCGTTTTTCTAACTCTTATGTTAGAGAAACGGGTTGAAATTTCAACTGACAGTTTCTCCAAAATGTCCATTAGAGAACATAGCATTTCTTGCCGAACAGTTAATGCAGAATCGTCTGCATACTCCCCTGGCATCGTGCGCTTCCTTCTTATCCTTTTTGTGATACTTTTTGTGATATCCTTAGAAATGACATTGTCACACAGCTCATTCTCCCAAACGTTTAATTTGTCCATTAGCTTCTCCAGGAGTGTTAGCTTGAATAAAGCTTATTCCTTTGGTCTGCAAGATTTTATTGATTTTGTCCATAGAAGTAAGAATCTCTGTCCAGAAAAAGAGCAAGGTCACAAAATTAAAGTTTTCTATCGCATTAATTGTTAATGCTGCATCTTCCCTTGTTTCAGTTGGTGTATCCCTCCGTTTTTCCAGTGCAGCAATCACTTCATCCACCTGAGAGGATATTGGTTTCACCGCATCTGCTTTTGAACTCTATCTGGTAACACAATGTCCTTTTAGAGTAATATTTATGAAGTCTTTAAGAACACTGCATCTATAAATGGAACAGAAAAAGAAGGTGAATAGACGAACGTTCTACTGTCCCAAAAAATGTCACTGCCTAAACATTTACATGAGCTCCCATGCAGCCCGGAAACACTGTCTACATTGTTGCTAGTAATGTTCTGTCCTTCATCGACTGTAATTTCAAGACTCCATGATGCAGCTTCATCCATGGTACTAGAACCAACTGAATCTTGTAACTATACTTTGAAAGTTCGAAGTATTCATGTCGTTAACTTTGTTGTATTTATCAACAGCTTCGTCGCTAACAACATCCATGTTATGATCGCAAGTTGATTCCTTGTTAATTGTAATATTGTGACATTCAGGGTTCGATTTTCCTTTCATAAACTCTTCCGAAACTGGGCGCCCCTGAGTTTAGTTCGTTTTATATCAGCTTCAAATAAAATTTTAAAAATCTATTTTCAATAATAGTATTAGTATGATGACATACAAGTGAAGTATTATAGATATACCCACAAGACGCACAAACCAAAAACAAACCGCACACTCAAGATATTCATCAACACATTCGCTGCATCGAACCAGGAAGAATTGTAAATACGTAGCCCACATAACTTTTTTTTTATACGTTTGTAAATAATATATTCATCTGTATACAAATACGAATATAGAAAGTTTCATAATATTTTTCAAATTGTGCGCTTAGAATGGTATCAAAGTGGGGCTATGGCATCTAAAACATCAGGAAGAAATGCAGATCTGCTAGCCTTGGATGGTCAAAAAAGATTTGACAGATAAAGAAAATTATTCCTTGTTGCCAAGAAGAAAAGTGTCACTTGTAACTTGGCCCTAGCTGGTATGGCTTCACTCATAATAGTGTCTGATCGTTGAATTTTATCAGCTATTTTTTGCAACAAAATGTCAAATTGTTCAGTGTTATGAACATTCTATATTCTGTGGTATCTTCACTTTCCAGTTCTCTAAGAAGTCCAACTGATCCTCTGTGTGCACCCCTTCTTAATATACATGTTCTAGTCTACACCCAGTTCTTTTTATTCGCTAACTCATTTTCCAGTATTTGTGTCAACGTGTAAATAATATGGTTGGCATAATCCTTGAAAATTTTCTTTAATTTATTACATCCACCATTCGTTTTGTTTACGTTCTTGAATACACACCTGAGTGAACTGTCTTGCTCAAATCTTGTATGCATGTAGATGCCTGCTCGGTCGGGTAGCATAGCCAGTGTCATCAGGTGTAAACTAGGCTTATGTTTAAATGCCCATGAACAGGTACTGCACTACTTGAGACAGTGAATGTTGCCAAGTGGTAGAGCATAGCATGGCTTAAATCACATGAAGTTAATTAATTATAATATATTGGTTTCAATTTATTAAAACTGTTCAGGCTGTTAGGGTTTGGTCTAAATGCATTAAAGGTAGAGTTGTTATTATTACTATCATTATCATTGTGGATATAAATCATAATAACAACGGTCAATGAGCTCTTGATGAACTTAAACTTAAAAACAACAAACTTGACAGTAACCAGACGTTTTGGCTGTACCCACAATGATCTTCTTCAGTGGCGTACGAAAAAAGTTAATAAGTCCCACTAGGACTTCCTAGTCTAGCGTATTAGCATAGGACATTATACTCTCTAGTCTTATGAGGGACTTATTAACTTTTTTCCTGCTGAAGCATCTGGAGCTATTGTTAAGTTTATTAAGAATGTATTGGCCACAGTAATAATAATAATAATTTTATATTGAGAAAAGAAGAGATTTAAACTTAGAACATGTCTAGCGATCATAGATATAATGAAAGCTTTCGACAATGTTGAACATTTGCTACTCTGGAGCATAATGGAAAGATGAGGTGTTGCTACTCAATTGATTAGAGTGAGTAAGAGACTGTACTACAAGACAACTATTGTCAAAGATTTGACTGGTGGACTAACAGAAGACATTCCTACAAATAAAAGGTGTTAAGATGAGGGTGCCCCATTTTACCAACATTTTTTTTCAGTTTTTTACAAATACATAGATGATATATTTTGGTTATAAAATGCAAAAGTTGACCAAGAAATATCATTTCAAAGAAACGTGTGAATTCTTTGCTCTATGCAGACAATTGTGTAATATAGAAAACAGAAGACCAGTTACAAAAGGCGATATTTACACTTAATTACATCCTATGAGATTATGGGATAAGGTCTCTGCTCCAAAATCTCCAGAACGTTTATGGCATTTAAAGGTAAACATCCAATTAGAACAAAAATAGTTATATACAATCAGATTTTAAATCAGACTAGTCATTTTAATTACTTGGTATATCACATCTCATACAAAAGTGACACTGATTGGGAAGATGGGTTAACAATGTTCAGAGGTATCTGTGGAATTATCCATAGATACTTAAAAAATAAAATGAGACTGGTATAAAATTGTATATAATAATAGCTATCCTAATGTTCCTCTGTTCCAGTAAAATGTGGACTCTTGGGGGAAAAAAAATCGTGTGAAAAAAAAATTTAACACTGATGCCAGGCCCTTAACATAGTGGTCCTTCGCCCATTTGGGCCCATTTTTGCATCTATTTAAATGCTGTAGCTTCTAAACTATATGGTAGAAATATATGCTACCTATGTTTTTATAAAGATCTAAGTGTCTTCTTTAAAATGGTGTATACTGTATGTCATTGTGTTGGTTATTTTCCCTAAAATTGCTTTTCAAAAAAGTGATGTTTTGGGAGAAAAAAACACATGTTGGCCATGTTTCGGCCAAACACGTCTTGTTACTAGAAGCTCACAATTTTAATTAGTTATAAATTTATTTAGCTCATAATTTTATTAGTTAGAAATAGATTAAACAATATATTATACAATGTTTCATCAAATATATTTTGTTTGTTGTCAAGAAACGCTTGTCCGATATTTTGACATGTAAGTGGTGTTTAGCCAACTAAACACAAGAGTTTGCCACACGCTATGTTATGTCAACTGTACCTACGAAAGTGAACGCATATGCGATCTAGCAGATGATTTGGGTTCTACAAGGTCTGACATTGTTTCAAAACAGTTCCCGAGATGTCTTTACACAAATGGAATCATGCAAAAACACATTGAAACTGCAGGACGTCATTGGACATTCTTGCATTTTTGAAAGTTTTCAAAGGACATCAATTGACGGCCATCGGCGTCAAAGTGTTAAGAAGCACTCAGGGATTTTTTTTCTTCTGCATAAGAAGAGGAATGGAGATATTAAATAAGAACTAAAAATTAAATCTCTACACAAGGAGATTAAATACAATAAGACAATAAAGCTACCAACACTTGGATCACTTGCAAAATAATCAGTTACCAGTGGCAGCATTGAAATATGAAACTAGTGGGAAAAGGGATGTTGGTAGACTGAGGAGAAGATAGGTTCGAGAACAGGTCAACTAGGGTTTAATCCATGGAGTGAAGAATGCTAATTTTATGTATCTAGGTCATGGCCTAACTGCCTTGACAATTTCAATCAATCAGATTCTGGACATGAAAGCCTATGTATTCTTTACTTATTGGTTTCAGTATTTGTTTGTTTTACAGAAGTTGCGATGTTCATTTTAATTTGGTAACTTCCATCATAGATGAAAGCGAAGATTATGGGAGTATTTATACTTTTGTTCAATGTTTCAGTTGCGTCTTTGATAGAAAGTCATCATCAGTCACAATGAAGACAACACATAACAGAGTTCGTCCAGCTGTGAAATACTACAAAGCAATTGTGTCATTTGATTGTATCACGAAATCGCTTAAACATGGACGACCTTTACCAGTAAGTGTGTGTGTGTGTGTGTGTGTGTGTGTGTGTGTGTGTGTGTGTGTGTGTGTGTGTGTGTGTGTGTGTGTGTGTGTGTGTGTGTGTGTGTGTGTGTGTGTGTGTGTGTGTGTGTGTGTGTGTGTGTGAAAAAGAGAGAGAGAGGGAGGTTTAAAGTTATAATTCATTAAATATCATGTAAACCGATCTTACCATTTTTATGTAAGAATTATGGGACTGATTGTTTTTGATTTTGCATTGTTACCACAGTTTTTTGAAAGTCACCATATGATTCTGACACTTTCATGTCCGTGGACGTCAAATGATGTCCTGTCGTTTCACTGTGTTTCTATATGGTACCATATGTATAAATACATTTGTTGTGCAGTTTAAAAAAAATGTTCTTACTGTAGTTAAATCATTCACTAAATTGCATTGGCATTTACTTTCATCACAACAGCTGACAAAAATTCAACACGTTATGTGTAAAATTTCATTGCGCCAAAAGCCATAAATTAAATTATTTGACTAAATAAAATAAAACTTAAGTTCATAAAAGTGGTTATAGTAGTAACATTACATAGCAATATTTAATGTTTACATCAAGTAATAATGACATTGTGAGTTTTTTTTAGTAACTATATATGTCTGTGCTAGTTTTTTATTTCCCCAAAACAGAGTTTAAAAAAAAGTAATTACAAGCAACATAGACACCTATGTCATATACAGCACACAACATTTTAAACAGGACACTTACATGTTTATAAAAATGTAGGTAACACACATATTTTTACTGTATGGTGTAGAAGCTATTTAAATTATACAAAGTTTTAAATGAATGCAAAAACAGTCTGGGCGAAAGATGGCCATTTTAAGGCCCTGGCGGGCAAAGCATTAAGGCATTTGTTATTACATATGTTTGATATGTATCTAAAATGTATGTAATTTCATATGTGTGTATTTATTGTAAGTCACAGTTTTATCACTTACACGTCATATAGAAAAGATATTGTAGATGCAAGACTGAGTTGCTCTGATTTTATCTACAGTATATCTTCACCTTTCACAATCATTCTTCACACTGTATAAGTTTTAATGGTGCCTTTACCATATAATCTGCCAATCCAACCTAAAAGAGTAATTACCATATTTCCGTTTGTTTAAATGTCAGACACTTAATTTTACTGTACTTAAATGTATTAATTATGGCTTTTTCAGTCAGGATCTTCTGATATCGAGTGCAGCATATGTGTGCAGGGAGGATTTTGAAACTGCGCCAAGGGCATTGAATTCAACCCTTTCAGTGCCTAATGCGACTATAGTTGAATTATACCATATTGTACACCATACTACAGCCAAATTGAGCACCAAAAGGTTAAAGTTGTTTCTTTAATAGTTGAACAGAACTAAAATGTAGTTGAATATAAATTGTATACTGAAACAAATTTTAAGCAGAATGATCACTGTTGCACACCACTATATAAAAATTATCCTGATTAGCGCTTTCAAGCTTCACAGCTCATCGTCAGATCGGAATTGACAGAAATTATGTGAAAACAAACCCTTCACCCCTCTCACCCCACCCTGCTCACACACAACAAGCTATAATATAAATGTCCCTTCCCCACCCCCTAAACCCTGTCCCACCAAATGTACAGTTACATATTTTTCTAGCAAATTCCTTGTGTTTCAGTGTTGTGTGTGTGTGTGTGTATGTGTGTGTGTGTGTGTGTGTGTGTGTGTGTGTGTGTGTGTGTGTGTGTGTGTGTGTGTGTGTGTGTGTGTGTGTGTGTGTGTGTGTGTGTGTGTGTGTGTGTGTGTGTGTGTGTGTGTGTGTGTGTGTGTGTGTGTGTGTGTGTGTGTGTGTGTGTGTGTGTGTGTGTGTGTGTGTGTGTGTGTGTGTGTGTGTGTGTGTGCATATCCTTTTAAACTTACCCTCTTCCTCTCCACACACGTGGGTCAGTCACACACCCTTATTTTAAAACATCCAATTAATACTATGCAATATAATTCTTAATCTTATCTATCTGTCCTCTATCATTTACTTCTTAATTATGTTAAAAATTTCAACCACTAACACAAATTTCTTCATGAAAAAAATTTTAAGAATAAAATGTTTCTTCACTTACCTATGTCATTTCTTTCTGCATTTCCATATACTTCCATCCAGGAATAACAACACAACAAACGTCCTCCCATGGTTCTGTTTTAAATTTCTGTCACATTCCCACTCCTCATCTCATAAAGACAAGGTATTTCTTCAACTTCTATAATGAGTAATTCACTGTCTATGTAGACCTTTTCTATGGTGATGAAAGGCAAAACGTAACTGTGCAAAATGCCCTCATGTGTGTTAAAATGGAACTAAAAAACTCTCAGTATTTTGAATGAAATACACTTTTTATTAGATAAATTTCAGTATTAGATAATTTTTTCAGTTGTCAGCGTAATTGCAGAAACTGCGTTTACTCGACTATTTTTTTAAGTAAAATAATTGTTAAGTATAAAAATCATTCAATAAACACTAAAAAGTCAAACTACTGCATGGTTTTTTGTTTTATCACCATTTTATAACCATAATGCCTACATAATAAATAATTTAGTTTGACATTTCAATGATAGGTTGTTTCTGTAGATGTCTATAGGCCTATACGTAAGCACACATATACGATAAATTCAAAAAATTCTATCAAGGTATAAATATCCAGATCAACAGTTACAACATTATCTGTTACAAAAAATAACTTTGTCAACAACAGCATCCTTATAGAAATGGAAAGATGAAGTACCTGGTTTGATGATAACATACAGCAAGATGTGGCATTAAGTCAGCATCCTACAATGGAAAATGCACGAAGCATTTTTTGTTACATTCAGGACATACGTCAGAAACGTTTGCAGCTAGCAGGGGTTGGTTTGACAGATTTAGGAAACTCACAAACCTTCACAATATTCAAACCACATGTGAAACAGCCCTAGAATTTCTAGGAACCTATCACTGAGTATTGTTTTGAACTCTTTTATTGTAGATGAAATAGGCATGTATTGGAAATGGTTGCCATCTTGAACTTTTGTTTCCTATGAAGAAAAGCACACTCCCATGTTTAAAGCAGGAAAAGACGGTTCAACTGTATTGTTAGACAGCCGTGCTAAAGGTGGTTTCAAGGTGCTTGTGTATCATTCTTGAACACCATGTGGAATGAAGGGTATTCCAAAACTATTATACCAGTTATTTAGGATTTAAATAACAACCATGAACAACAAGAGATATTTTTCAGGATTCGTTAGTTTTACATTTCTATCTACCAGTTAAGTGCTACTGTGCATACAACTTAATGAACCAAAAGAACTGTTGTTTGTTGATACTGCTAGACTACCCAGGCAATCTGGACAGAATTCAAAACAGCATTTCCTATGGAAATGATTTTTCTTCCATCCAACACTACTTCATTAACTCAACCAATAGATTAGAGAGTAATAGTGAATTTTTAAGCCTACTACCTCTGATGTAAAAAATATTGTTGAATTGGTCAGCGAGATATTAATGAGGATTGCTTGAAGGAATTCTTGGGTTTTCTTGTCCATGCCATCCATGAAAGCATGTTTTTAACAACCATAATTTAAAAATCAGGTTACAGCATTGCATATAGAACCACAAACAAAACAGAATACATACTGTCAAAAAAAAACTGTACACAAACATCAAAACAAATTTGATTTACCTATCATTTACAAATTAAACTGCTCAGAATGTAAAAATTCTACATAGGCCAAACAACAGGATCCAGCTTCAAACAAAGGTACAGTGAACATATAAGGGCATTACATTCCACCACCTTTCCAAATCATCTCATTGATGCAGACCACACATGCACAAACATCAGTAACAACATGGAAATTCTACACGTACACACAAAAGGCCAAAAATTAAACACATTCAAATAACTTAAAATATACAAAGACATGGAAACAACATCATAAATGAACAGACACAATTTAAATCACACATAATTGTGTAGTGTGTTCTATTTGCCATCACCAAAAACAGAACGGACAACGCAGGAGCGGCAGCCTCTTATGGAGCTTTGCAATGAGTGAGAGCTAGTTCAGTTGATGAGGTAAAGTTTTATACATTTTTATCTAAGATACTTGTGTTCTGCATCAGAATAGTGTATTTTTGTTCTTAGTCAAGGAATTGTTACAGTCTTAGCAATGAGTAGCTTTGGGAAATTGCAAACGTATGCACCTTAAATGAATTAACTGATTCTGATATAGATAAATTAATGTAGTAGAAAGAATTAACAACTAAATTCCTAGCAGCAGCATTGGTACTGTTATGCAGATTGTAGAGCAGCTTATAAACAACAACCCCGATTATGAACAGAGATTCACATCAAAGTATGTAGTCTTTAAGATGTTATATTGTTTCCAGGAATTACTAAACAAAAGAAAAGACAGACAGAACCACATTAAATGTAACTTTAAATGGCTACGTTTTTAAAACATCTAAAGTAGAGATGTACCTTGTAGTCGGCAAAAAAGCCGATTAGTCGGCCTCAAATTTTTATGTCATTACATTAATAAAATTAGTAACTTTAAATTAATATAATAAGGCACAGGCAAAAATACATGTTTTATACCATTATGATCATTTTAATCAGTCACATTTCTTGTTTACAGTTATTACTTACTAATAAAAAACTACAACTTATAAGTTTAATAAAACAACGTAAGTGTTTAACATAAAAACTCAAAAACATAGATTTCTATGTTAAATCAACATTGTTAATAATTTTTTTCCTTTGGATTAACAATTATAAATATGAACAATCATAATACTTAATTAAGTCTCAATAAGTATAAAAGTTTGTAACCACCTAATTTTAGTCTTCCTTCACCTTTTTCTGTCATAATTAGGGATTAGTTGAATATGTCATAATATTGGTTATTAAACTAAAGCGTAATATACATAATAACAATAACATCGTCAGTAATAACTAATTTTAAATATTCAAATACTTATATAATTTAGATTTCTGTATTTATTAAAGGTAAATTGTGATGAAGAAATGTCAGATTTTCGGCTCGTTCAGGAAGAAGCCGACTTCTTTTTGTCTCATAAATGTTTCCAGCCTCAGAGAAAAGCTTCTCACTACATACTGTGCTGGCTGGACAACACAAGTATACTTTAGCAATATGTGCCATCTCAGGGTATCGCGTACAATTTTGTTGCCAATTTTGTAACAGTTTTGGTTTATTACCGGCGATGCACAGTATGCCTCAAGTTCGTAAGCTGAAGACGATTTTTTGTCGCCCTCAACCTTCATTGATACTATTTCTTGGTAACACTCCCAAAAATTACGGTGAACTCTAACTTCTGATTGAGAGATTGAAGAGTTTAGTGAATCGTTACTGCATTTACTTTTTCAGAATCATTTCTTTTATTTGAACTATTTTTTAGCGCTTCTAGTAAGAACTGGGATTTCACTTTATGGATATTTTCTGCTTCAAAAATTGTAGTTTGTACCTTGGATCTAAAAGTGTTGCGAGTGTAAAAATTTTATTATCTTCTAAATTGAACCTTCTTTTCAAGCCATTTTCCAATTCAGTTTTCAATTGTATTATTTCCTAATTTTCATCAATATAACTTTCAAGGTACCGGTACCTTAACAGAACTTTAAGATGAGGAATAACTTCAGAAATTGACGAACAGGCAGAGCTAATGATTTTGGTCACTTCTTCAAATGGCTTTAGTAAAGCGATACATTTTTCAAGAAGCTTCCATTCGTAGGTAAGCAGATGTCGATTTTGACACTGTGCTCAGTTATATATAAAGAGACTACATTTTTGTTCTGCTAACCGAGATAACATATAGTATGTGGAATTCCACCTGGTCGGAACGTCTTGAACAAGTTGATGGTTAGGTAAATTTAGTTCTTTTTGTAAATTGTGGAGTTTCTCTTGTGCTGGTCCTGAATGGTTAAAATGATTAACAATTCGTCTCGAATTTGTTATAACTTGTGCAATAGTTTTTCAACTTTGTGGGCATCGTTGATCACCAATTGCAATGTATGTACGAAACACGGAACTGCCTGGAAACTGGAATCATCAATCGCTTTGACCATATTTCTGCCGTTATCTCGCACTATACCATGTATTTTGGTTGGATTGATATCCCATAAAGTAGGTATTTCTTCTAGATGTTGTTTTATATTATCAGCTGTGTAAACCAGAAAAATATTTCATTTGTAATACTGCGTGTTGAAGTTGGAAGTTGTCGTTTAACCAGTGAGTAGTGAAACTTAAAAAGCTTTGTAAATTGTTTGGCGTTTGTCCATAAATCTGTAGTGACAGAAATTGCGATGGTACTGACAATTTCTTTTTTTATTTCAGCTTTCATCTCCGAGTAAATATAGTATATAATATTGTCGGAAAAATATTTTCTACTAGGCAAATTATACTTTGGTTTTAATTTCTTCATCAAACTAGTGAAACCCATATTTTCGACTATAAAAGATTGGTTGGTTGTCAAGCGCAATCACCTTACCAATAGAAATATGTATTTCCCTCGATCTCGAATCGTCAATTGACCTCTTCACAGCTATGGATTCCTGTATCGTTTGTTGAGATAGTTGACATTTAACAGCAGAAGTTGACGCAACTGATGCCTGTGACGATGAAAACTGTACAGAGATGGTGAACGCTCCGTGGAAGAACTCTTTATCACGGCAGTTAGCTGCGCCATCAACTCACTATGTTTGTATTTAATATGATTAGTCATACTAGTGTTATTGGCCGATTTACCAACACCACCACGCGAAATCACTGCTTGACATTGATTACATTTCATTTTACTCACTTCACCTACTATCTGATCAAAAAATGTCCAAATACGTGACTTTCATCGCGACATTATGATTAAAAAGCTGTTTTTATTTTCTACACGGAGACAAATAATTTTATGCAAACAAAGCAAACTCGTGCACTGACCGGCAGCAACTTGTGAAAGAGGCCTCGTGTAGGGGAGCGCTTGCAGCATCCGAACGCCACACGAATACAACAAAGGCGCACGAAGTGTTTTCGCACGCTTTTATGAGAAGATTCAAAATAGTCGGCCCATCTCTAATCTAAAGTTACAGGAGAAACATAGCCTGGACTGTCATTGTAAAGTAATTTTGTGTATTTTCTATTGTAAATATTACACTTAACTGTATTAGAAATAAATTGTTCATTTTATTTTACCGCTTGTACTGTACTTTTTAACTGTATTGTTTACCCGTGTTTCTAATTAATGTATATAAACCACAAAAATAAAAAATCAACAAGAACTAAACTATTGGAAAACCAACCCCATATATTGTAGCACTGTTTCAGTTAATCGTAGAACACATCCTGAGCGCTTAGCAGAGTATTACTGTAATGAGTTGTAATTAGAGTTCTGCTTAACAATATAATGCGAGATCTGTTTTCTTTTATGTTGTATTGAATTCCTCAGTGTTTTAGGACATAAAGTAGATTCCAGGGTCTACTTTATCATAGGAATACCTAATGTCACAAGTGACATCATTAGCTGAGCTACATAATGTATACTGTTTCCGTTCTTAGCTTAATCCTGATGTAAACAAACAGGAGTGGTATATCTGAAACGCTATTTGCTGCTTGAATTAGACACGTGTCACTATGACAGAAGGAGTACAGACAGGTTACATTATAATGTTGATACTGTATAAACACATGTAAATTGTAATAATTTGTCCTGACCAAAATAAAGTTTGAGTGACTGTATCAGACCCACACTGTGAAATATTTTATAACACGGAGAGTTAATGGCTTTTTTATTCACTGTTTGAATAGCGCAAGAAAAAAAAGTAGGCCTATATTTAAAGCAAAAATAGAATAAGTGATAATTACTTACCAGTGTACTGTGTATTATCAGCTGCTGTCTAAGAGTAATTCAATGCCTTCCATATCTGTGTTGGAGCTTGAATCATCACTTGAGTCAGCAGTGTTGATGATAAGATTGTACACGACAACGTCGGTAATTTGGTCCAGTTCCCAAACCTTGTCTTCTTCTTTGAATACATGTTCCACATAATGACTCCACTTGTTCGCCGTTATCTCATTTACCGCCTTCTCTATCAGCTGTTTTACATCATGCAGCTTATATGTTGTGTTGTGACGGGCAGTGTATCCTTTCAACTGGCTCCATATTAATTCAATGGGATTCAGAGTACAGTGATAAGGAGGAAGCCTTAAAACGGTGTGCCCCGATTTTTCGGCAATATCGTTTACTACAAACTTTTTAAATTTATGTTTATTTTGTTTAACTATCTCTAAAAGTTCAGTTTTGATGCAACTTTCCACCATGCACTATTTAGAATATGTTCAGTCATCACGGAATGATATGGGGTGTTATCCATGATTATTACACTATTGTTTGGTAACAGTGTAACAATCTTTACAAACTATTTTTTGAAGACGTCACCATTCATTTCAGTATGATAATCCCTACTTTTTTTATATTCGAACAGAAGTAAGCCCCCATCTAAAAACCCATGTTCGTTACCAATATGAAGTAATATAATACGCTTCCCTTTGTTCTGTGATGGTTTTATTCCAGTTGTCAGACCTGACAGAAAAGCCTATCGTGATGTTATTGTGGAATCTCTCCATACTTTACTAGTTGTGTGTCCTTCGTGAACCCATGTCTCATCGAGGTGAAAAATGTGGCGATTCTCTGTCCTGAACTGCTTGATTAACTTCAAGTAATTTCTTCGCCAAGTCGAAATGGCGTGTCTATCTAAAATTAGATTTTTTTTAATATCTTCAAAGCCCAAAGATTTCAAAAGTCCATGGAGACTGGTATGTCACATATGATTTAAATCGGGGTCATTATTCATTTCTAATAATAGTTTTTTTGAGGGTTGGAACTTCATTACAAAAAAAGTTATAGATTTTTGCAACATATAGCCATTTTAACAAAGTCATCCCATTTACCCAATACAGTACTCTCGCATTTTCTTTTCTTTCCTGGCATAACGAGTTTTCCTGTGTTTTTAATCTCACTTCTGAAGCTTTGAACACTACTTTCTGAAAATGGAAAGCAACTTTGGGGGCTGTTGTTAAAACTTCACTTCGATTTTAACATGATTTGGATGTAAAGTTACAATACTGATAAATAAACTGTAATTCTAACACTGCAAATAAAATACAGAGACTGCTATTGTGTACCAAAATGCCAACACAGCTACTACAGAACAACAACCCTACAATTACACAAAGCATTAATAATGTTACAAAAGCAGCCTAAGTTGACACTGAAAAAACAGGACATTGGAACTCAGGATGGTGAGACATCATGCAAAATTAAGGATTTTTCTGTCAAATGCAGGACGAATGAGAACACTTAACAGGTAGTGTGCATATGGTCAGGATTTCCATTTAAAAAACAAAACTACTCTTAGTAAAAAACATTTCTATTTCATAAATTTTAACTTTTTTGTAATAAAAATTAAATTTAGATAACATGATTATTTTTATTAAGCTTTGTTAATGAACAAAATCCGAGGAACAACTTAAGCAATGGGTGAGCAATGCAATGACTATTGCAAAGGCTGTACCTTTGCCGAGTTGAGATAATATAAGTTATTATCTGTGTATATCTGTTTTTGTAGTATACTCCTCTTTTTGTGGAGGGGGGGAGGGTACAGGGATGAATTACTGTGTTCATATGTTAATGACACTCTTCACAATTCAGTTTAGTCTTTCGCTATATTTATATGCTCTCCTGTCTTTGGTAGTTTGTACTATATTTTTAATGAAGAATTTTGCTAGTGGTTGAAATCACAATCAGAATGATCAATATTGCACACCACTATATAAAAAATTATTCCGATTAGCGCTTTCAAGCTTCACAGCTCATCGTCAGATCAGGAATAGACATAAAATATGTAATACCCAACCCTTCACCCCTCTCCACCACCCTGCTCACCCACAACAAACTAAAAATTAATGACCCTTCCCCACCCCCTAAACTCTGTCTCACCATCTGTACAGTTACATATTTTTCTAGTAAATTCCTTGTGTTTCAGTGTGTGTGTGTGTGTGTGTGTGTGTGTGTGTGTGTGTGTGTGTGTGTGTGTGTGTGTGTGTGCATCCTTTTAAACTACCCTCTTCCTCTCCACACATGTGGGTCAGTCACACACCCTTATTTTAAAACAACCAATTAGTACTATGAAATATAATTCTTAATCTTATCTATCTGCCCTCTCTCATTTACTTCTTAATCATGTTATAAAATATTTCTTCATTATCAAATTTAATTTTAATATTAATTAAATTGTCTAACCCTTTTTCTTTCTTTCAATATTTCTAACTCCTCTCTAAGCTTCCTTTCAACTGTGTTATTTACTACTTTTACAATTTCGTATTCTTCCAAAGGATTAACAAACTTGTGGTTGTCTTCTATGAAATGTCTTGCATATAACGAATTGGTTGTTCTGTTACCTTCTCCACGTTTGTGGTCAGACAACCTGCATGCGAATTTTCGTCCTGTCTCCCCTAGGTACACTTTGTTGCAGTCTTTACATTTTAATTTATAAATTCCGCTTTTCTGTAATACTGGAATTTTTTCTATATTCTTATTCCTTATCTTATCAAATACCGTTTCACATTTTTTAATAGCTATATCTACTCCATATTTATTAAAACATTTTATAATTTTTCTAGTATGTGAACCTATGTATGTCAATGACCCTGCATAATTCTTTTGTTCTGGTTCTATTTTAGCTTTTTGTATGTTGACCCTTTTCATAACTTTATCCACTATGTTGGTGCTATAATTATTATTCCTTACAATTCCTTTTATCGTTTTTAACTCCCTATCTTTTGATTCGGTCTCTTTTAAACACTTCTGAGCTCTGTAACAAAAGGAATTGATTGCCGCCATTTTATATCTGTATGGGTGGTACGACTCTCTTGGTATAATTATATCAGAATACGACTCTTTCCTAAATATCCCAAACTGTAGTTTCTCATTATCTTTAATTTCTATGTTTAAATCTAAGTAATTTATTTGCTTACCTCCTATCTCTTCCTTAAATTGTAAGTTTTTATCCTTATTATTTACCTCCTTTATAAACTCATGCACTTCTTCTATGCTTCCTTCCCAAACTACTAATACATCATCAACGTATCTAGACCATAATTTTATATTGTCTTTATACTTAGTGGAAGTTATTAATTGCTTTTCAAAATCATTCATGTATATTTCAGCAAGAATAGGGGATAATGAAGACCCCATAGGTAAACCTTTTTTCTGTATATAAAACTTGTTATTAAACCTAAAATAGTTCTGATTTACACATTCTTTAATTACTTTCATCAACTGCTTTTTATACCTGTATTCTCCCATATTATTATCGTTTATTAACTTAATAACTTTATTTACTGTGATATTAGTAAACATGTCCTTAACATCCAGTGATATCAATTTTGTATTTACAATTTATTGCTACTATTTTCTAATTTTTCTATCAATTTTATATTATTCTCTATGTTGTATTTTGTCCCAAATTCATATTTCTCTTTCAGTACTCTGCTAACTTCCTTTGATAATTTATAAATAGGTGCATTAATAAAAGAAACAATCGGTCTAATTGGTTTTCCTTCTTTATGTATCTTAACCTGACTTTTAAAAGTTGGTGCTGTTGGATTACTTTCCAATAAATACTTTTTCTTTTTTCTTCTATAAATGTTATCTGTTTCATCATTTGTTTTATCCTTGACTGGTACTTACTTGTATAATCATACTTTATTTCCTCGTATGGTCTTTCCCTTATAAATTCTTCCGTTTTCTTTATGTATTCTTCCTTTCTCACTAGTACCATTGTATTTCCTTTATCCGCCTTCGTAACTATAATATCATTCTTCTTTATTTTATTCTTTAGTTTAGTTACAGTTGCTTTGATTTTTTGTTCATTCTTTGAATTATACAAACTTTTCTTAAATATTTTATCTACTACATTCCCTACTTCCCACCTTATTCTTTTTTTATCATTTTCATTTCCTAGTTTTTGTATTATGCTTTCGCATTCAATAATCGTTTTTTCTTGATTTAATTCTGGTGGCGGTGCGTATTTTAAGCCTTTCGCTAACATTTCTTTTTCTTCCGTATTGAAATTTACCTCTGTAAGGTTTATTACTCTTTTTTCATAGTTATTCTTAGAGAGGTGTTCCTTTTTTACTTCGTTCTTTCTTATTAATTTATTTAACTTATCTACCATTTTTTTATTTTTATTTTCCAATTTCTTTTCTATGTACCCCAAACCAAAATTATATAATATTTCTTCTAACTCTACATACGAGTATATTCTTAATAATTCTATGTGTCTGTCATATAATTCCCTATTATATCTATTGATTAAGCCGTAGAGTGACCTTATTTCCAGTTTTATCCACAACTTCTCGCTTTGTTCTTTTACTTTTTTGGCTAAACTATTCTTATTTTTAATTTTAACTTGAGCGTACTTTGGTAATAAGGTCACTCTATGGCTTAATCAATAGATATAATAGGGAATTATATGATAGACACATAGAATTATTAAGAATATACTCGTATGTAGAGTTAGAAGAAATATTATATAATTTTGGTTTGGGGTACATAGAAAAGAAATTGGAAAAGAAAAATAAAAAAATGGTAGATAAGTTAAATAAATTAATAAGAAAGAACGAAGTAAAAAAGGAACACCTCTCTAAGAATAACTATGAAAAAAGAGTAATAAACCTTACAGAGGAAAATTTCAATACGGAAGAAAAAGAAATGTTAGCGAAAGGCTAAAAATACGCACCGCCACCAGAATTAAATCACGAAAAAACGATTATTGAATGCGAAAGCATAATACAAAAACTAGGAAATGAAAATGATAAAAAAAGAATAAGGTGGGAAGTAGGGAATGTAGTAGATAAAATATTTAAGAAAAGTTTGTATAATTCAAAGAATGAACAAAAAATCAAAGCAACTGTAACTAAACTAAAGAATAAAATAAAGAAGAATGATATTATAGTTACGAAGGCGGATAAAGGAAATACAATGGTACTAATGAGAAAGGAAGAATACATAAAGAAAACGGAAGAATTTATAAGGGAAGGACCATACGAGGAAATAAAGTATGATTATACAAGTAAGTACCAGTCAAGGATAAAACAAATGATGAAACAGATAACATTTATAGAATAAAAAAAGAAAAAGTATTTATTGGAAAGTAATCCAACAGCACCAACTTTTAAAAGTCAGGTTAAGATACATAAAGAAGGAAAACCAATTAGACCGATTGTTTCTTTTATTAATGCACCTATTTATAAATTATCAAAGGAAGTTAGCAGAGTACTGAAAGAGAAATATGAATTTGGGACAAAATACAACATAGAGAATAATATAAAATTGATAGAAAAATTAGAAAATAGTAGCATTAATGTAAATACAAATTTGATATCACTGGATGTTAAGGACATGTTTACTAATATCACAGTAAATAAAGTTATTAAGTTAATAAACGATAATAATATGGGAGAATACAGGTATAAAAAGCAGTTGATGAAAGTAATTAAAGAATGTGTAAATCAGAACTATTTTAGGTTTAATAACAAGTTTTATATACAGAAAAAAGGTTTACCTATGGGGTCTTCATTATCCCCTATTCTTGCTGAAATATACATGAATGATTTTGAAAAGCAATTAATAACTTCCACTAAGTATAAAGACAATATAAAATTATGGTCTAGATACGTTGATGATGTATTAGTAGTTTGGGAAGGAAGCATAGAAGAAGTGCATGAGTTTATAAAGGAGATAAATAATAAGGATAAAAACTTACAATTTAAGGAAGAGATAGGAGGTAAGCAAATAAATTACTTAGATTTAAACATAGAAATTAAAGATAATGAGAAACTACAGTTTGGGATATTTAGGAAAGAGTCGTATTCTGATATAATTATACCAAGAGAGTCATACCACCCATACAGATATAAAATGGCGGCAATCAATTCCTTTTGTTACAGAGCTCAGAAGTGTTTAAAAGAGACCGAATCAAAAGATAGGGAGTTAAAAACGATAAAAGGAATTGTAAGGAATAATAATTATAGCACCAACATAGTGGATAAAGTTATGAAAAGGGTCAACATACAAAAAGCTAAAATAGAACCAGAACAAAAGAATTATGCAGGGTCATTGACATACATAGGTTCACATACTAGAAAAATTATAAAATGTTTTAATAAATATGGAGTAGATATAGCTATTAAAAAATGTGAAACGGTATTTGATAAGATAAGGAATAAGAATATAGAAAAAATTCCAGTATTACAGAAAAGCGGAATTTATAAATTAAAATGTAAAGACTGCAACAAAGTGTACCTAGGGGAGACAGGACGAAAATTCGCATGCAGGTTGTCTGACCACAAACGTGGAGAAGGTAATAGAACAACCAATTCGTTATATGCAAGACATTTCATAGAAGACAACCACAAGTTTGTTAATCCTTTGGAAGAATACGAAATTGTAAAAGTAGTAAATAACACAGTTGAAAGGAAGCTTAGAGAGGAGTTAGAAATATTGAAAGAAAGAGAAAAAGGGTTAGACAATTTAATTAATATTAAAATTAAATTTGATAATGAAGAAATATTTTATAACATGATTAAGAAGTAAATGAGAGAGGGCAGATAGATAAGATTAAGAATTATATTTCATAGTACTAATTGGTTGTTTTAAAATAAGGGTGTGTGACTGACCCACATGTGTGGAGAGGAAGAGGGTAGTTTAAAAGGATGCACACACACACACACACACACACTGAAACACAAGGAATTTACTAGAAAAATATGTAACTGTACAGATGGTGAGACAGAGTTTAGGGGGTGGGGAAGGGTAATTAATTTTTAGTTTGTTGTGGGTGAGCAGGGTGGTGGAGAGGGGTGAAGGGTTGGGTATTACATATTTTATGTCTATTCCTGATCTGACGATGAGCTGTGAAGCTTGAAAGCGCTAATCGGAATAATTTTTATATAGTGGTGTGCAATATTGATCATTCTGATTGTGATTTCAACCACTAACAAAATTTCTTCATTAAACGTCTGTTAAGATGTGCAATCGACTACAGGTAATGGACAACAACAATGAGGTAATAAACGACAACAATAAGGTAAGTAAAGTTTTTAAATATCTTAAGTTAAAAGTTAAATTGAAGAGGGTTTTAAGTAAAATATGGTTTAATAAACAATGTCTGGATAATAATGTCATCCCAAAGTACGCTCAAGTTAAAATTAAAAATAAGAACAGTTTAGCCAAAAAAGTAAAAGAACAAAGCGAGAAGTTGTGGATAAAACTGGAAATAAGGTCACTCTACGGCTTAATCAATAGATATAATAGATGTAATTCATCACACATAATCGTGTCTTTGTTATATTCATATTCAACATTACTTGTAGTTTCTGTCCATACAAGATCAAAAGTCTCATCTCTTATTTTCTTCAGGGCATTAGAGAATATATTGACTTTGTTGATGAAATAAAAACTGTCCGAACATTGATTTTACAATGTATCAAACAGAACATCAGAAACTCCAAATATTTTACTGGTACTAAAACAGGAAACCTAGTGTTGAATTTACACAAACCAAAATGTGAAGCAGTATTCTTCACCTGCTCAGTCACCAGGTGTTCATCTTCAATCAACGAAAAGAATATAAGTGGACGGGAAAGACTATAACATAATGAGAGGCCCTGTATATTCCTTGACAGTATTTGGAAATGTTGACAAGAAATTATGCATTTTTTGTGCCAGTCCTAATAGTTTCTTCTCCATAAACTTTTTTAGAGTTGTGCTAATTGTAGAATGTGAAAAAAGCTTGGTATTCTTGATAAAGTGATGAAAAACCATTTACATTTTGGTACACAATTTTCAGATGCTGACAAAAACAAATTGAGTTTGATTATATGAATAAATAAAAGTTCTGATAACTTTTACCAAGGTCAGAAGTCCATATACATGACTAGCCAAAACAGCTGGTCCATTGAACATTCGGGCTACACTTTAAATCCATTTTTTTTTTAATACTCGAAATCAAATATGACTTGTTGATATGTTGGAACAATCCTTGTGTAGTTCAGTCTAAATTCATGGCAGTGAAGTGCAAAAATTATTCCCATTATTGTTTCTTATTATCAACAAATCGTATAACTCTTGATAATTGACTTTTATTGGTTGTCAGTTTTCTCGTCAAGTATTATTGCAACGAGTGTTACATTATATATTTTTGATGCTTAACACAAGCAATTACCAAGTAATTTAAAATATTAAATCCTCTCCATTCTGACTTATTCCAAGAACTTGTTTTGATTAATAAAAGGGAATACACCCAGCTATATAATTTATTAACTGTAATCGATTCAGTTAACTTAGGAATTCATTGTAACTGGCCTCACTAAAACATCTAGTATACAGTCTGCTCTTTTCTGTCTGTTAACTTTCAAGACCTAGAAGGGATGGTTGAGGCCTATCTGTCTTTACAGTTTAAAGCTTATTGTTACTTGTCAATAATTCATTAATTGTATCACTCATATTAATTTATTATTTAAACTGCACAGCACAAAATATTATTTTCGGAATTATAACAAATTTTAAAAAGAGCGACTATTTTGTTAACTACAGTAACAATGGGTAACACACAGCCTGCTGAACTCACAGTATTGTAGGTACTGAGACTTATAACAATGTGTTATGGCTAGCTCTTCACCCAGAGAAGCTATGGGCTGTTATACAATGTTACTGTCCCCATCAAGTCACTCACTATTGTCATATCAACATCATGAATCATAATGCAGAATATCTTTGTAGTTGTTTGAGCAAGCTTGAGTAAAGCAACCACATGCTTAAGGCGCTGCATGCAAACTTTCAGTCTGCTAAGAAAATGAAAAATTAACTAAATATCACTATTACATTAACGACTCGGAACACTAGGTTTTTTTATAAGTAAAAGCATAAAGTTTTACCTTACAGCCTTAACCGGTTTTCTCCTTTAAAAGGCTTCTTCAGAGAAGAAGGCTCTCTCTGAAGAAGCCTTTTAAAGGAGAAAATCGGTTAAGGCTGTAAGGTAAAACTTTATGCTTTTACTTATAAAAAACCTAGTGTTCCGAGTCGTTAATGTAATAGTGATATTTAGTTAAGTAACGGACATGTCATGGACAACGAAATCCAAGAATGAAAAATTAATTTAAATTCTTAATAAACTCGTTTGTATTTTAATCTCTGGGCTTCAAAGCTATCCTAGCTACTCTAGTCCATGAGCTTAATATGCTTTACTGAAACATTATCTGCTCTTTAATTAAGAACGATGGAAAGCAATCTTAGCTGTATTTACTATGCTGATGAAAATCATGTACCAGCATGTTATCTATTGCAGTATTTAATTATAAATCATTTAGGTTTTGTTTATAAGAAAAATCTAAACTATTATAATTACTGTTAAGCTAAAATGGCTAGTAGTGAAAAAAACATGAACACCTGGAAACATTAAAACTTATTTGAGATACTTGACAACTGACAATAGGCACTCATATTTGAGTGTGTTGGCTAAAGAAGAAAACAAATTAATTGAACTCCAGTCTTTTTGGAAATATTGGTATTTATTTGCTGACAAGAAGAATCATCAGATTGAGTTAAGCTACAAAACAATATAGTTTAATCTTAAGGTATGCATTGTTAATTATGATTTATTTGGTTAGTTTAGGTTATATCCTATCGAAATAATAGCTACTCTATATTTTATATAAACTATAATAGTGGCAGAAGAGGGGGTTGCAAGTTTTCATGAACTTAGGATAACTGTGACTTTTTATATATTCCTCATTATGTTAACATAATTATAAGCACAGAACTCAGATATTGGTTAACACAAATATTTTTATTGGACGTGCAGTTTTTATTAAAATATCAAAATATATCTGTTAAATAAATTTTAAAAACTTCTTTAGTATCAACGAGTATGCTTCAGTTAAAATGTGGTTATTATTATTAATTCAGTTGAATTTTGTTTAATTAAAATAATTTGGTTATTGTTGTTGCTAGGGTTCGCTGAGTTCGTAATTGAATTTTGACCTTCACTCGTTGCTAAGATGAACCGATTGGTGTGCCTTCTTACTGAAAATATAAGTATTTGGTTATACAGATACTTACTTGTAATGGTGGTTTACTAGTAATGCTGATGGGTATTGCTAGTCATAAATTTAAAATTATTCAAACCCACTTGTTGCCGCCATCAATGCTGCCAACCATGGATGCCGTTCACCTAAGCTGCAACGTCTTAGTCTAGTAAAATAATCAGTCAAAACTCTTGTATGGATTATGAATTACTTTTATTCTCCGAACTCATTTTTTAATTATCATTAACATACAATAATATGGTTTAATTTCCTTTAAATTCAATGTTACTGATGGACTCTTTAAAATAATTATATCCCAGGGTTACAAGTCTGATTGAACTATTCATCACTCTGGACGCTAAGAATTTCGTTACATTATTTAATAAATAAAGCCGGTTCTTTGAGACTCCAAGATACACATAAACTAAAACAATGACTACTATCATGGTTTAGTAGTAGGAGAGTGATAACATTATTAAAATTCCTTAACGAATAACATAAAAAGTGAACATGTGATTATTATTGAAATTTGAACTAATATTTCTTTAACGATTCTAACATCTCCGTACAATACGGTTATAATGTAATCTAGTGATAGGCTTCATTATCTACCTTCTTAGATTGGATAAAAACAAAGTTACCAGGTATTTGGATACTCCCCACTAATAGGGTTGAGAAGTAGGCCTATTACACATTTAGTAATAATCTTAATGTTAAACACCACATAATACTTAATCTACAATAGGTTAAAGGTTTCTTTTAAGTTCATCTTTAACTGTTTAATGCCTCCTATCTCGTTAAGTCCATCGAGTTAATTCTAAATTTACAGTTTAGTTATGATTAACTCTTTCACTATTAATTGTCTGATTTACTGATTAAAGTACTATTCCAATCTTGGTTGGTTTAAAATTGATCTAATTATGTTAATTGATTTCGCTAATAGTGTTCCTCTAATATTTTATTACTATTTTAAATATTTATTCATTGTCACTTATACTTGCGTTCTAAGTCGTTCTTGGAGTATCACTATTGAACAATTTTTATGTGAATTAAATTATTTTAATAATTCATTATCGCTCACTGCCTATGCGTACATACTTCGGATTAGAACACTGGTTAAATAAAACTTTCACTCTGTTTACATCTGACCTAACCTCAACTTTGTGTTTCGAGGTTAGAACGCTTTGGTCAGCTTCCGGCTATCAATTCAGTATTGTTGGTGGCGATGACCTGCGTGGAGTCCTCGTCGAAGTCTCGAGATGAACTGATGATCTTACTTGTGTCAAAATCTCGTACCTAGTAATTAATAACGGCCTCTGATTGGTCAATTGTTGTAATTTCCTTGTACTTTCAGTATTATTCAGCAAAATAGACGCTTTCTTGGCGTCATCTCGTTGGGTTCGAGATTATGGAAATTTGGTTCCCCATTGTACACCCACGGGCTTGTAATTAATTATTTCTTTATAATTTAAATTGTTCATTTCTAAATACACTAATCCTTTTTTCATTACTCCCATCGTTTTTGTCTTTTTACCACGAGTATTTCAGTTACCCACACCATATAACTTTGATAAGGATTAACAAAATTAATTTAAATATCACTAAAGTATTGACGACTCGGAACACTAAGTTTTTTATATCACATATATCACATATTTTCATTGCACAGAATGAAGCAAGGGTTTTTATCAACAACAAACTCAATAACGCAATTAATAGTAATAAATGTAAAAGTCAAAACAATTTTTTAAAAAGTAAATATAAGCAGGATATCATGAATCTTAAAACCATAAAAAGTAAACTTGAGAAAAATGATGCAATTATAAGTAAGGCAGATAAGGGTGACACATTGGTGGTCATGCAGAAAAGAGAGTATACTCAAAAGGTATTTGATTTCATAAATAATAATAATATTAAGAAAATAGACCGGGATCCCACAAAGGCTTATGTAAAAACTTTGAATAACACCATTAATCAATGTAATTTTTTGTTAGATGAGAAAACACGCAGATATTTAAAACCAATTAATGCCACGGCACCAAAATTCACAGGACTACCTAAAATCCACAAGGAAAGTACACCAATCAGACCAGTAATAAACTACACCACAGCTCCCGGATACAAAGCTGCTAAATTGTTAGTGACTTTAATTAAGAATAATATCAGGATAGCAAATAATTACAGTATAAAGAACAGTTATGAGTTTGTTGAAAAACTTAAAAAGATAGAAATACTACCACAATATAAATTAGTATCGTTAGACGTAACTAATTTGTACACTAATATCCCCGTGAGGGAAACTATAGAAATTGTAAATAACAATTTAAAGGAAGTAGCTCAACTTAGCATGCAAAAAATCAACGAACTTATAAAACTACTTACAGTCGTCTTGGAACAAAATTACTTTACATTTGACAACGGGTTTTTTACACAAGATGACGGTCTGGCTATGGGTTCGCCACTGTCAGGACTATTAGCTGATATATATTTAAATTATTATGAGAATATGAACATAATATCGAATAAATTATACAAGAATAAAATCATTTTTTATTGTAGATACGTCGACAATACGTTTATGATATTTAATGGAACAAAAAGACAAATACAAAACTTAAATAGTCACATAAACAGCATACACCATAAGATTAAATTCACATCTGAAATAGAAGAAGAAAATCAATTAAATTTCTTAGATTTAACCATTTTAAAAAACGAAGGAAAACTTCAATTTAAAATCTATAGAAAGGCCACAACAACGGACATCACAATTCATGCCGATTCATATCATCCCACCTCGCATAAAATGGCAGCTTACAATAGTTTTGTGCATAGATTGCTAACTATACCGTTAAGTGAAAAAGACTACATTGAAGAGGTTAATACCATCAAGCACATAGCAGCGGCTAACGGATATAAAAGTTCATTAGTGGATAAATTAATAAGTAAACACAAAGAGAAGAAATTAAAAAAGTCGAACAATGATAACACACTTCCGGTTAATAAATACATATCTGCAGATTACACAAACATTTTACCAAATATTCTAGTTAACGAACTCAAGAAACACCATGTAATTGTAACTTTCCGTACAAATAACAACATTCAGAGACTTCTTAGCCGGAAAAACAGTATACCAGAAAGAAAAAGAACCGGTGTATACAAGATGAATTGCAGCTCATGCGACATGTTCTACATAGGCCAAACAGGCAGACCATTTGAAGAAAGATATAACGAACATCTTCCCAGAAGGGAATTACATAAAACAACATCTAATTTTGCCAGGCACCTGATACTATGTAATCATAACTACAGTGATTTTGAGACAAATTTCCAGCCTTTGCATTGCTGCAGGAAAGGAAAATACATGGACACGCTAGAGGAATACGAAATATATAAAGCCGTCAAAATCAACAGTGATTATGTCTTGAATGATAAACTTACATTTTCACATAACATGTTGTACGACACGGCAATACTTGCACACGGGCGCCGGTAAACGAAATGTCACAGTACATACGAGCTATAATAAGCAAAACAGGTTTATCAGTGGCTATATAAACAGTGAATCAGTTGATCGATATTGTCCACGCGAGAAACATAAACTTTCATGTTCGCGTCTGTGAGTTTCCAATGTCGTAAAAGTGCACTTTTACCGTAATGATTTTAGTGTTTTTAATTTTTTAACGATCTCATATGAGTGATTAAGATTTCTGAAGATGGCAATTCGTTGCCGAAACGCGTCAAAATAAGACGAGAAAAACGAAGTCGCACGACGGATATATGGTAAATATCTATTATATTAATATAAGCGACTTGGAGACAACTAACCTAAAATGTATTATAATACTTTAGTGATATTTAGTTAAGTAACGGACACGTCATGGACAACGAAATCCAAGAAAATTAATTTATTACTATTTCTTACGATCTATTTACATATCTTATTTTCTACTTTATTCTATTTATAATGCTCATTCTCTGATAAATTCTTATCATTTTTATTTATTTATTAATTCTCACACCTTCTCATTAAAGTTTCGGGTGGTAATTCGTTAAAAACTGTCTCTAGTAGTTTAGGCCTACATCAATATTTTTTACAATGTCTTTATCTCTTTCTTATCTTCAGGATTCTTATATCTAATGTATTATCATTACTCACCTTCGTTCTCTGTGTTATCTTATAATTATTGCACAGTAGTATTTTACATAATTAATTAATTCTTATCCATTACAATTCTATTTCTTTTGGCTAGACACCTGGTCTATGGCATTGCTAATTGTTTATTATTCATTTTATTTTATTATGGGTTTCTAAACCATATTTGCTGTGGCCATATTTATACTGAACTAATCATTACAACTTCTGGTTATCTCAGTATTAGCTATTATTGTCTTATTTTACTTTATTTACCTTTTTCATCAGACTATCATTCAGTATTCTTGAGTGTTACATTTTTTCTTATTTGACATTACACCTTCATCTTTTGATTAGATTTAGTTTTTATCAGGTTTATTATAGTAATGTTAATGCTTGGCAGTGTTTTGTTCTGCTCTGGTATTTTGACATTTGTTGGTACAGTACCTATCTAATGCTTCCTGCATCTAGTTTCAGCTATGAGTTATATATAATATACATCATTAGTATTAATTTTATGGCAATAAACATTGATTTGCCTTACATTAGTAGTATTACTTCTTAGTTAATATCGTGGACTGAGTCCCTTTTCTTTTATAATCATTTTATGTGTGATTATTATTGTTCAAGGTGCCAGTACTATGCTGTACCTCTTGAGCATGTTAATTTACACTTATAATGTACACAAATCCTTTTATATTATTAATTTTTGTAAATGAAATACTCCTTATAGTCTCTAGTTTGCTTACATTACAATACATTCTAGTATAAGAGCATTCCTGTTATGGTTTTGTGCAATTCTACTTGAAACTTGCTGGTTGTTAAGGTTATGTGTCCTCACCTGGTTCCCCAACAATGGTTGAACCTCAGATTTTGTTTTTTATATATTGCACTGAGTTCTTTACACTTACTTAATGCTAATTTTTATTATTTATAGTTATATTTTTCTTTTTTGTGATTATCTCAACATTATTGTTGATTAATAGTTGTCTCTTATAATTTTATATCTACTTTACCATTTGAACTAGTCTTTTGGACATCATTTAGTGGTTATTTTTATACATTATTAATTTATACATTTACACCTCTTATATTCATTTCTCCCCTTTATTTTCTGTCATCATTGTTTTACCTTTGAGTTCTGGTTATACTGTCAAGTCATTGAAGTTAGTTTATTAATAGTTTGATGTCAGTGTCAAGTCACAGCATAGGGTTTTAAATCAACTTTTAAATTACTTCTATTTTCTCTATCATTAACAATACCTTAAATTCTCATGGTTTATTTTATTCTTGTCATTATTAGATCCTTCTTGTAGTTGAATTCCTTTTATTTTCCCTAGTCTCACTGATTCTATTATTATCCTTAATAAATCTCTTCTTGTTAGAGGTGTTGTTGTCTTCTTCTCACTGTCTGATCTATTGGGTATTTGGGTCAACGTTGTCTTGTCTTTAGTCGCGTGTCTTCGTTTCTTCTGTAATACATTACTTGTTAATTATAATTTATTTTATTCCCTTATATTAGTCACAATTCGTCCTGTGTTCCTTTTTAATGTTCTCATTTTGTTGTTTATTTTGTTTTGGATAGTTTATAATCAGTTTGTTTTAAGTTGGTATTGGGTTGGTTATATGTACCGTTACAACGTGTAAAAAATTTTAATGTTAAATGTTGTTGTAGGTCTACCTAAATTTTTTCTACCTCTAGTTATTCTTGTGGAGACCATAAACTAAATGGCTTTTCCAACAAACTGTCACTGAATTCATTTTTAAATAGTAATAAATTATCACTTATAAACAATACCCAATATTTAAAAATCATTTTTACACTGTTAACACTAAAGATTCACAGAATGTACACTCATACAAAGAACACAGTAGGCTCCACACATTCATAAACAATAATGTGGGCATAAACAAGAACAGATGAAAAGAATTCAGACATCATGCTGCTCATGTTACTGCTGAACGATCATATATAGTGCACCTGCTGGAATGTTGCAGAACTACTGCAAACTGAGCAAAGATTTTCATTGCATGTTAATTGTCTTATGCCATGAGAGTTAACATCATGTTACTGTGTCACACATCTGTCTGTCAATGTGAAAGCTCCATAAGTGATGTCACAAATGCAAGTTTGCCTGGATCTTGCCAGCGGCGCATAGCTTATGGTGAACAAATGGGTTGTTTACAGTTTACTGCAAAAAAACGTTTTACAAAACCTGTAGGCCTATAATTTTTTTCTCAAAATATAGTTGTTTGAAAACCTTAAAACATTATGTATCTTATAAATAATACATATTATTAAGAAGCCAGTTTTTCTGGGGGTTGCGTAAACTTGCAACCTTATCACCAGCTGCCAGTGGACTATAATGAATCATATCTTTACTAATCTGTGCATACACAAACGAATATTTATGATGATCTAAATTTAAGTTATTATTAGGGAATTTATTTTGCTTGGGGACGAATGTTGTCGATCCAGCATCCTCATTTCAGAAATTGCGTTACACCACTCCCTACCACAGAGAAATCTTTGGCAATAGAAGAAGCCTCTTAGATATTAATCCATAAAAGATTTATAGTGTCTTATTGATATTATAAACTGTGCTCTGAATAGTAGAACACTTTACTTATTTGAGATTCAGTTGCCAGCAACAATAATGTGTTGGAGTAAATCAAATAAGATTTATAGTAAGATACATTATGGCATTCAAAATCATTTTACAAGCATAGAAATTGATAAAAAAATCATTATATGAAATTTCTTTAAAGGCATGTAATGACATACCTCTTGAGACTTCAATATTACAAGAGGATAAAAATGTGTTATCACATCTGGAGAAATCTTTAGGTAGATGTTAAATGTGAGAAATATCTTTCAATCACAAACTATCAATATGTAAAAAGCCACAAGTAGCCCAGTTTATGAGTTTGATGAGACTTAAATGAGCCTGTGCCTGATTTGATAGCTTAAGTAAGCCATTAAAAAACTTGGGTAGAAATGTGGAGCGGATGAAGGAAATTTAGACTACAATGTATGAATAGCGTAGAAAGTGATTTAAGAGAGCTAGTTGTCATGACTCAGAGGAGCCCAAACTTCATGTAGAAATTAATGAAATTCCAATACCAAAACAGACTTTGAAAAACTGTTTGTGCCAAATCATTGCTAATTTCATACAGACTCTTTACTGAATAACTGTAAATGCCATTGTTTTGAGAATTATAAGTGTCATTCTCTTGAATAAGTAAGAGTATACATGTAATTATGTTTTGGCTGAATGATGACTGTATATACAATCAATAATTCTCATATCCATCCATCTCTAACCATATACTCATATTAGATGGTGTTGTTATCTCTGATGTCTAGTCTATAAAGCACTCCATTCTGTCAGTTTTCTGGAACTTCAGTTAAGTTTAATGTTTTGTGAGACCCTGTGTAATTCATCCATCTATAGCGATATGTTACATGTCCAGTCCATTCGCTTTCTGGTGTCCCTGTAAAGTTTAATTTGTTCCTTCCTAATTTTTGATGAACATCCATGATAAATTAAAGATGATTATCCTGTCCTTCAGAGTTAAAGTTGATTATACTGTTATGTCATTACAGAATTTCTACATGTTTCTCGGCTATCCCAGCAGAACTAGCTGTAATATTTTGTGCGTACGTGATTCTTAACATTTGTTAACGAGACTCTTCCAGACTTCACCGGTCGCCCGCACTGTGTGCAAGGCCGCAAACAATTATGCTCTAGTGTTTTCTAGTAGTGCTGAAACGTATTATGGATTATTCTGGAATCTCAGTGGTGTATAAATACAAGCAGTCAGCAACCAACGCTTAGTTTCAGTTTAAGTGGTGATTTGTTCAAGTGAGGTTCAAGTTTACTTCGGGCGATTACTCTGTGTGCTCAAGTGGTTATTCGTGAAAAGTGATTATTGTGCGTGTCTCTATTAGTTGATATTACTACTGGTAGACAAATTAACTTGAATTATTGTATAAGTATAATCTTGTTGAATAACGTGTTGATAAACACGTTAATAACTGTTAATTGTGATAAATTAAAGCTGGTTTTTAGTGACTTAATTGGTGTCTTGTGTATTGTTTTCCACTGTACCATATGACAATCAGTGAGACTGCAGTAACAATACTTTCATTATAATCAGCAAGGCAGGCATGCTCATTACCAAAATTAAAAACGCAGTAGTCTTCTTTAGATTCTATTTTACTTTCTTCTTCTTTCTTCTTAAGGTCTGTAGCTTTACTTTTCTTTTCTTTTAATAAATTTATAATTTTAAATAATTCTCTTGTTTTGTTTTTATTTGTACATGTTCTTCAAATAGCGCATTATTGTTATAGTGTTTCTATACATTGAGATTTTCCCTGATATTTATTTTGTGGCATTTAAAATTTTTCTTTAATTGATATAATAGAAACAGAATCGATAATTCATTAATTCACAATGAAACATCTGATGATACAGATTTTTCGGTAAAACGTACGTTAGGTTTTTATATTAAATGATTAAAATCAATCAGTATATTATTAATTACAACATATATTAAAATAATTAAATATGAATATATAAAAAACAATTATAAATAAGTAAACAGTATATAAAGTGTTAGATTAAAATAAATAAATAAGTAACCTACTTGTAAAATTAATTACTTTTTTTACTTTTTACTTACCATTTTTATACACCAAACAGCTATTTACTGGAGGCCATTTTGCAACATGACTTCCATATCACCAAGGTCAACCCAGAGTTCGTGTAAGCGTATTATTAGAGAACAGAAAATAGGTTATTTGAAATAAATGACTTGAGTCTACTTGTTTTTCAAATGCATTTAGTTTTATTTATTAATTAATTATTTTAACTTAGCATATTCAAAAACATTAAATTGATTTACTTTCCCTCATAACAAAATATTCTTTTCCCTCCTCTACACGTGTTACAATAAAATACACGTATAAATTCAAAACAGTGACAAGAAAAACAAATATTGAAAAACACAAATTAAATTTACTTAACTAAATTTTTCTTACATTCTACTAAACAAACCAGTACTATTACTTTTGCTTATATTTTCCCTTATTCCCTCACACACACTCACTCGCTTTTTACAATTCGGATATTTTCCCCTTCTTATTTTACTGAGCACTTTTTTCCCATAGTTTAATTTCATTTCATTAAATTTAACATAGTTACTTTCCTGCTTTACTCATTCCTGTTGGGGCCGTCTTAACATTGTTTCAACACTACAGTTAGTTCGCTTTTATTCACTTTATGTCTGAAATCTTGTTTTAACTGTTCCAAATTTAAAACTGTGATGTACATTAATTCTGATTACATTTTTTATTACTGTTTATATTAATTCAAAGCACTTTTTGTTGGTCGACCATAACTTTGCTCACGAGCACTGGTATATGGAACCGCGCATTAACACAGCTGCGCGGCTCTGAATTTGGATGCCAACTGCGGCGTTCCAAAATGGCTAAGCGTCTCTGCCAGTACACCGGCTCCCGATTTCAAACGGAAACAGCTCCATACTCCTTTGTAATTGGTTGCAAGATTTCCCAATTAGCATGACGTAACGGAAATCAGTTCAGCATCACCGCCTCGTGGTCATTTCTACGTCACAAAAAGGTGGCACACACGCGCGCTCGTACGCACAAATATGATATATTTGTTATTTGCATTGTTTTTAATGTACGTAACCTAAATTTATTTTAAAATTATAAATTCGAGAACATTCTGCGTTATTCATATTTAATTAATTTTTTAATATTATTAACAAATAATACAACTTTTCTTACAAGAATATATTTTTTTGTATTTTTTTAATAGGGCACTTTTCGATAGTATAAACTATCATCATCATAGTTTTGATGATGATAATTTATACTATTGAAATAGTGTTATATATTCAAAGAATATATTCTTGTAAGAAAAGTTTTATTTATTAATAATAATAATAAAATATAAACAAGAATAATTGAGCAAATATGAATATATTTAATTAAATATAAAAATTTGTTCTACATTAAAAAAATAATATTGGAGTTATTTAACTACAAAAACTATTCTACAGTACTTACGTTTGAAGGAAGTTTTCAGGCGCTGTCAGGCAATACCTCTTTTCCAGGGATATTATAATCTTCCTCTTCAGCAAAATCGTCAGAACTGTCTGAACTACTCTCTCTTCCGAGATTAATTATGAAGCGGTCTACTGTTTCATCCACAATAGCTTCCTTTTCCAAATATTCTGTTTCAATGCTTTCTACATGTTTGCATCTTTTTTCTCAATCGTCAGCAGTCACAGTTGAAATTTTTTGTTCACTTAAGTTTTTGACATCATTTAAATTAAACGTTACATTTTTTCAGCAATACCCTGCTTAATTTCTGACCACATCATCTCTATAGGATTTAGTTGAGGGTGGTAAGGGCCTTAAAACTAAATGTCCTCTGCTTTGCAGAATTTGATCTATTAAGTATGTTTTAAAGTTTGATTTATACATTTTAACAACTTCATAAAGTTCTGCTTTAACCAATTGCATATCACGTTTCGTAGAATTAGACATAGGTGTTTTTTCTAGCTGTACATTATGATAGCTGGCATTGTCAATTACCAACACACTGTTGGCAGGCAAAATTGGGACCAATTTTTCTTCACTCCAATGTCTGTAGTTGTCAGCGTTCATGTTATTGTGGTAATCTCCTGTCTTTTGGTTAGATTTTAAAATCAGCAGTGTGTTTGGAACAAACCCGTATTGACTGCCGGCGTGAACAATAATTAATCTTTGTCCTTTCGCAACTGGAACAGCGTAGCCACCAGGCTGAATCTGATCATTCCAGGTGTACGGAAGTGTGTGGCTGCTATGAATACATGTTTTGTCCTGATATACTATAGTTCTGCCTTCTACTCTAAATTTTTTTGTTTTGTAAATAATGTATTCTCATAGCTCTTATTTCGTAAATTTCTGTTAACACAGGTAGATTATTTTTAGTTTTTACCCACCTAAAGCCTATTCCCTTCAAGATAATTTTTAGGCTGCTACTGCTGCCTTTAAAGTTGATAGATTCTTTCAATTGGTAACAGCTTTTTTACCATTGGGAGACACTTTTCTTCAATGTAAAAATTCTGAACTGTTCTCCTAATTACACCTTTATCAAAATTGTCAAGGCCGGTTATAGGTTTACGAACGCGGTGTTTTTTCCTGATGTGCTAAATGATGTTCCCGCTTCTGCATCTGGACTGTGTGACCTTCCTTTATTATTCTCCTCACGGGGCTACAAGAAATACCCGTCTCTTTTGCAACACGCCCTTGTACTTTATGGAAATCTAAGAGAGGTTTCCAACTTTCAGCCTCACTCTTCATAAAAATTATACACATTCCACAGTACCTCACGAGTCGCTATGCAGAGTTTTTGAACTCAATTTGGAAATTTTGGGGGACATATTAATGTACGTTTCACACTAATATTTAAAACATATGCGCAATTATGAAATATTGTATTAACACTTTTCTAAAATATAATAATACATTCTGTAATAAAATGTAAATAGGTAGCGTACAACTAATTTCACTGATTAACACAAATAGTTTTGTCATCACAGTATAATTTGTAAATGACTATACACCACGTTTGGAAAGCCCAATGTGCATATTCCGGAACACTACACAAAACTGTTCTGCGCATGTGCTAACGGAATGAAAATTTTGTTAGCCTCGCAACGAGGCGCTTGTTTACTGCGCATCGAGACCTGAGTGTTCAATTTACATTGTCCTGCCTATCAAGCTGCTATGCTAGGAGTAAAAACTCCTGCCATTTTGAAAAAAATGTTACATAGTGTTTTGAAAAAAGAAGTATCATGAAAGAAAAAAACATTGTGTTGAATGAGGTTTAAAATTATTTAAAACTTTCATAAATAATTATTACACATTCAAAATAAAATAGTACAATAATGTTCAATATATTTATAACATAATTCTAATAACAAAAGTAAAGAGGCCTTAAGATAATTACGGACTCAGAACCCAACTGAATTTGTAATTGCGTTATGAGTATGTGAGTGCTTTATAAATCCTTGTTTGTAGAGTGCAGTAATCGCTTTTGATAAAATTGTATTTTCTTCAGGGCTTTTAATAAATTTGCTTTTATTAGTTTTACAAATAGCGCATTTAGTAGCTATTCTGTATAATCCATTGTTAGTCTGAACTATTTTAGATTTTTCATTCTTCATCTTCTTTTTACACTTAGGACAGTGAATCAGATCGTTCAATGATGAACTCATTTAATTAAATTTAATGGAATTATATTTAGTCCTTATATGGTGAGTCTTATTAAATTTCATATAGTTTTTGTAAAGTGATATCTCGTATTGTACATTAAAATCTACATTTTATTATAACTAATTTTTGTTAGTTTACAATAAATGTGTATAATTAAATTTTGTTTAATTACTTTAATTATTTATGTCCCGCGTGTTTGGGACGTCAAATATAAAGATAATGTGTTTTGAAGTTAATTAATTGGTTTGTTAACTACTTCACAAGTTATTACGTATGGAGTTGTAATTTAAAATCTTCTTAAGTTTCCTAGGTGAAGCATCAAATAGAATAATAAATTTGTTTGTGATTGTTATTGATTACGTATACCTATGTAATATCAAATTATTGTTTTAGAAGTCGTTGTTCAATTTCTTTGATGTCATATACTAAATTTTAATCTTTGACAACATTAATTTTCAAATAATTGACAACATACACAAGGCTTTACAAGGTTAACTTAATTTATTACAATTAATAGAATTAATGACACTTACTTAATTTATTACAATTAATAGCATTGATGTCACTGTCATGATTTCCTGAAAAGAAATTCAACATACATCTTGCAATTTTACTGACTACATCAATCTATCATTTATTATTTTGTTAACACTTGCTTAATCTCCTATACTCTTCTTCTAGATACTTATTGGACTTTAACCAACATTATTATACATTTTATTCTATATTAAACAATTCCTAATAAACGGATTCATGAAGATTGGATATCAATTACTATCATCTGTAATAGTTGTCTTATGAATTTACCCTGACTAGCTACTAGTTATTAATTTCTTTAAATATTAATATTTATGAGTTCTTTCAGATGAACAGACAGTGTTTTAGTTAATTAGTAGTGCATGAATATAAATTTTACTTGATGTATGTTAATCCATACTACGGCGAGGTGTCCTCTGCACTGTCATCCTGTTTCCTTCTCTCTCCAGGTTTCTGGAACTCCTTGCAGCTGCCATTATCACCTCATAGAATGCACTCGCATTAATCACTTCTCCTCTCGCACTCCGACACACATATATAGCTTATGGTTTAGTTCTGGTTATTGGACTTTCGAATTTTAATACATGATATTCAATAACTCGAAATTTTGCTGAATTGTTTCTACTCAAGTGTCATCAAATTATTCTGAGTATGTTAAGGGTTGCTTGGAATTACACTAAGTGTTGTATGCTCTGTGTTTTTATTCGCACTGTTCTCCCGCAGATTAACTTTTTTAACATGCCATTTGAATATATTTAATGGTGTTAATAGTTATAATTGTCTCTTATTTCATGGCCGTAATTAGTTCTTATCACTATTTCGACATTATGTTTATCTCTTACACATTTTACAGCACTTTAGATTGGATTAACGTCTTTGGTAATGATATTATCTCAAGACGACAAACTTAGTCGATTTTAGTTAAACCTCAACATGTCCCTTAAATCACTAAGTCCCATTACCGGCTTCCGATTCTCGACTCTTCGTACTTATAAATTCACATCGACTCTTCAACCGATACAACTTTACTCCTTTACGGCTTTCGCACTCCCGTCAGTTCCGATATATAAGTTATACGACTCTTGATATCAGACTCTCGACTTCGGCTATTAGATATAAGATATAAAACTTCCGATACAAGACTTCCGATATACTACTTCAACGATCATACTCTCCGATCTATGACTAATAACTTAAGACCCCCGCTCGCGGTCAACACTCTAGTTTATACCCCAAAAATCCCACTACATTCCTTAATTCCCACTCAACTTCTCAACCTCTGCGCTTCTATTGGTTTTTAGTTGTTTTCTGGTAGAAACTCTGCCTTAATACTCTAGCTTTTCTTCTGGCCTCATTTTTTATTCGTTTCTCCAGCTCGTTTCCTTGGTAACCACTTCTTGTAGGAACGTTCTCCTCAATTCTCGACTCTGATAGGCTTCCTTATTCCCTACCCTTACAAGTTCCTGGTTGGCTCCACCCATCGTTTGAAGCGGATGCCCAATTTAACGCCTGTCTATCACCCTTGTATCTTGGCGTCTTGTCCTTTCAGACAAAGTGTTTTTAATTGCTGTGTGGCCTCACATCTGCCCTTTTGTTCAACATGTGTACTGCTGCTTACCCGTGACCAATGCTCGCATTGTCTATTAGGTTCTCCTAGCCGTTCCCACAACTAGTGTGGTCAATTCTGAGTATCCCTGACAGCTGCGACATCTGCTCTCCAGGCCTTCCTTAGCTACGCACCCTTCTGGTAAAGCTGGATGTCCCGCAGTTCGTTAATTGTGCAAACGTATTGTCGTCACCCAAGCCGGGCCTTTCCTGTCTATTGTTGCAATGTAACGCCGTGTTTGGTGTTCAGCTCAACGCACGTGGCTTATTGTCTTCCGTATAGCGTCACTATGTCGTCCTGTCTGCCTTTCTTTGTCTCTTCTTAGCGATACATTTCTCCTTTGTTTCTCTTAGGTCCAGCGTGCCGCCCGCAATTCGCTTAACCGAACAGCTGCGAACAGAGTCATTGTTCTCCTACACCCTGTCTTCCTTTGTCTTGGACAACACATGTTACCGAGCCATCGTATATCTTTGTATAGCTGTCAGCAAACCCTAGTTACAACGTTCACTTACAAAAAAAAATTTAATTAGAAATATTGTCATTATATTATATTGTTTCTGTAATTTTTGTTTAATGTATTTTATATTATTTTGTGAAATTATTAGTATTTTTTTAAGATTACTGAATTTATGTAAATTGTATACTTTTATTTTAGTTGATGCTATATTAAGGAATTTCTTGTAAAATTGTATTTTTCATGTAATTTATGATTGTCTCCCAAAGTGGCTTACGTATGACATATTCATATCTACTATTAATTGAAAATATATATAGAAGAATTGAAACCAATTTCAAAGTAGGAAATTAAACCAAGAGAAACAATGTGCTTTCATATGAAGTAGAAGTACGTAAAATGTAATTATAATGTTAAGCTGCTCAAGAATAAGAGTTATGAAGAACTAGGTTATATGCATGGCATTTATGAATGTAGAAAAAGTCTTTGTAATTTGTAAGTTCATGTAAAGAAGATTTATTTACAAGCTTTACAAAGGTCAAGCCACTTATATTTTGTGTGCAGTACGAGGACAGACAAATAATGTGTTTAGAAGATAATAAAAGCAAGGATGTAGCCCGTAACTGTTTCCATGAAAAAATATTAAGTGGAGTAAAACTAGAAGAGGAAAAATTACAAAGATAAGATTTGCAGATTTGAATTTCACAGAAGATATATACACAGGTTTGCGCAGGCAGGAGGTTACAGTTGCTGTAGGGATTGGCTTTGAGTCACACCAACCTTATTGTTACTGCTGTGTGAAAATTGGAATTCATGGAAAACTAGTTATTTATTCAAAACGTGTTTGTAGGATAGCGGCATCAAAGTCAGTGTAAGTAACCCAACTTCAAGAAATAACAGTAATCAACAATGGCATCCCACGGTGATCTGTATTGAGCCTTAATCTGTTCAACATTATGTTCTTCAATCGAGAATTGGAACCACCACCTGATGTATGTTTAAGTATGGTGATGTCAGTGGATGGTAAGTACACTGACAATATGGGTGATAAGTAGAAGTGAATATAATGGAGCTATGAAAAATCAGAATGCTTTGAATAAAAAATATCACAGTGGGCTGAAAAGTGGTATCTAGCTATTATGAAATTAAAATATGAATTCACTGTTTTCATCAGGCGATACAAACTGAAAAATTTCCATTACTTTTACTCTGGGTAATGAAGATATAAGTTATAACACTGCTCCAAAAATATAGGAATTGTCCTCAATGCAATATTAATTTAGAAGCCTTACATTCCAACCATCTGTGCTAAGTTGCTTTGAGAATTGATCTATTTAAAATAATTGCAAATCGAAATTATGGACCAGGGACTGAATCACTGTGACAGCTTTGCATCCAGTTCATTAGACAAAAAGTACTTGTGTTTTGAACTGAAAAGAAAATAGTGCACAAAAATATTCTGTTCAGTTATAGTTTTCTTAGACCAATTGTAGAGGAGCTTTCTCAGACCTAAAATAAAGGACACGATCATTCCAGAAGTGCTAGGAAACCCAACTTACTGGTCATTGTTGCTTGGCATTAAGAAAGCTTTTTAAATTATAGACTTGAGAACACCATTTTATGCAAGTGAGAATTTGTCATTGGGAGCAGCAGAAAGATAAAATTCAATATTAGTTTATGGTTAGACTACATCTATTACCATTTAACATGCATACCCTTTAAATATTGTTAAATGTGTTTATGTACTAAAACACATTACAGCAATGGGAAAATGGAAAATTTCCGTCGATATTTTATAGAAAGTGTACAACTTTCTAGAAGTGTACCTTTTTTCTAGAAAAGTTTGGAGTGTGATTACCATAAAAATATTTTGATAAAATGTGTGATTGTTACTTTGTGTTGCTCAGTTATTTGTTAGAAGTGTTCATTATTAACTAACACAAACATATATTTAGTCACACATGTTATCTTTTTCACCTCGCTCAAACATCTTTCTCCCATAAAGGAATAATCTAAACTTTCTGTCATCACAACAAACGTCAGTGATTCACCTGAAAACATATCTTAATTATGACTAGTCTTATTTTTAATGTATGTTTATGTCTGTTACAGGAGCTAGAGTGTAGAGCACAAAGGAAAGCGAGAGCTGCCAGCTGCGCAGAGGCAAGAGCTTAGAATCACGTGACGTATCAGCCAATAAGAGCCAGTCAATTGTTTCGTTTACCGGCTGTCACAGTGTCTCTCTCTCTCTCTCTCTCTCTCTCTCTCTCTCTCTCTCTCTCTCTCTCTCTCTCTCTCTCTCTCTCTCTCTCTCTCTCTAAGTAATTTTAGGACTTTAGAACTAATTGTAGAAGCAATTTGTAGGTTACTAACTTCAACTACTTGCAGTTGTACAAATATGTGTTTCTACAATTATATTGATGTGTTCTTAAATATTTGTGTTTGTATAAATAAAAACAAATTTTATATAGAGTTTAAAGTTTGTTCATGTTTTTCATTCCTTACTCTTTAGTTTTATAATGTTTATCCATTGTGCTGTAAAACATGTAGTGTCTTTAAAATATTAATATATTTTAGTTTTAAGTAGTCTTACAACACTAACAGAGTTTTGTAATGTAGTTAGTCACACAGGATAGCGTTATGTTCACTAAAAAGTAATGATGATGGAGTGCAAGAGTGGAAGGGAGGTAGTTGCAACCTGCAATGTGGCTTGCTGTGAAGCAAATATAGCCAGTGCTACTCTTCACACACTGATTTGTTCAAACTGGAAGTATTGTTCAGTTAATAAATGTTTAATCCCAAATGATTAAAGTGCAATACATCAGATGGAGTGAAATCCATGAATAAGAAGTGTACAAGTACAACAATTATTATTTTGAGATATCATTGGTTGTTCTTCAGCTCTGGACTACTTCCTGTAAAGCTGCCACTGCATGGTATTTTATATTGTGTAACGGGGCAAATTAAGAGAAGGGTCTATTTTTTTTTATTAAATAATTATTTGGGCTAAACTGTTTGGGCACCATTTATGGTCACGAAAACTTAATTTATGTAACACCCTGTATTCACCTTGTGCCAGGCGGCACCAGGTACGAGAGCGATAAAACATTGGAATGTGAATGTGCGCGTGTGCCGCTCTCTATACTCTCCAACTCAAAGTCGATAACGGAAGGATCACGAAAATATAACTAATTATCGTGTGACGTGGTGCCTTTTAAGCCAATGAGAGAACGAGTTATGGAAGAGACATCCGGTTAGCGGCCACGTGGTGATTAATACAAGGAATAAAGGACAAGGAATACATTATTTAAGGGTTATATACTTTGCAGTTCCTCCTAATAAGCAAATGTTGCTTTCTGTGCTACATTCCTAAGATCGTAGTGACGGGTTCCTTTCTATCCACTTATACTACTTGTACACAGATACAACCTAACAGCTCTTTGAAGCTGTGTACTGAAGGATGTGTGTGTGTGTGTGCTGTTTCTACTGTGCAATGATGTCATGAGCAATGCAAACCTTTGTGCTGGATAGCATACAATCCACACTTTCAGCATAACTTTTCTTAAATGGAAAGCAACTTCATGAACTGTTGTTAAAACTTCACTTCGATTTTAGCATGATTTGGATGTAAAGTTATAATACTGATAAATAAACTGTAATTCTAACACTGCAAATAAAATACAGAGACTGTTATCATGTACCAGAATGTCAACACAGCTACTGCAGAACAACAACCCTACAATTACGCAAACCATTAACAATGTTACAAAAGCAGCCTAAGTTGATATTGAAAAAAAAACAGGACATTGGAACTCAGGATGGTGAGACATCATATAAAATTAGGGATTTTTCTGTGAAATGCAGGACAAGTGAGAACACCGCCATCAGGGAATGTGCGTATGGTTAGGATTTCCATTTAGAAACAAAACTACTCTCAGTAAAAACATTTCTATTTCATAAATTTTAACTTTTTTATAATACTGTATTTTGCCAAGTTTTGTGTGTTGTTTTTGGCTTTAAATTTATGGTTTGAATTTGTGATATTATGAAATGAAAAATTACTAAATACAAGTAAAAATTTTCTAGTTTAAACAATGGTGTGTGCTGAATTCGAGACCTGAGCTAGCTCACCACCCAAACGAGTCCTTCTCTTTCACATTTCAGGCTTTTTGAAGAGAGATGTTATAACAACATGAAAGGACAGTCTAATTTATATTGTGACTCAGAGGCGTAACTAAGGGGGTGTCAAGGGGGCAGCCACCCCGGGCGGCAAAGTGAGCATATACTTGAAAAAATTGTTTTCAGTTTATAAAACTACAAACAACTTGTTTCTTTGATATGACTATTCCTTTCATAAAAGAAGCATAACAAGCCAGCTTGCCTGTTGTCATAAACCTTGCATGATAAACAGTATTAGTCTTTATGCTCAAGCATCGTAATTACAGTTTATTAAGGTAACAAATTTGCAGTGAGCTGTTGTGCTGGAAAAGAGAACTGATAATCATACAGTATTAGGTTTGTATAGATTATCTTAACTGCTATTCGTATACAGACGAATATATTATTTGCAAACGTATAAAAAAATGTTACGTGGGCTTCGTATTCTTCCCTGTTCGACGCAGCGAACGTGTTGATCATTAGTTATTGATGAGTATCTTGAGTGTGCGATTTGTTTTTGGTTTGTGCGTCTTGTGGTTATATCTATAATACTTCATGTGTATGTCATCATACTAATACTATGATTTAAAATTGATTTTTTTTAATTTTATTTGAAGCTGATATGAAACGAAGTAAACTCAGTTGCGCACAGTTTCGGAAGAGGGGGAAGAAAGATTAAAAACTACAAGTTCCAAGGAGTTTATGAAGTCTTTTGTTCAAGGAAAATTGAACCCTGAGTGTCAAAATATTACAATTAACAAAGAGTCAACTTGCGATCATAAAATGGATGTTGTTAGCGACGAGGCTGTTGACAAACATAGTAAAGTGAATGACGTCAATACTTCAAACTGTGAAAGTGTCAAAGTACAGTTATAAGACTCACTTGGTTTGGTCACTTGGTACAGTTACCATGGATGATGTTGAATCGTGTAGTATTGAAATTATAGGCGATGAAGGATAAAACATTACTAGCAACAATGTAGACCGTGTTCCCGATGCTGCTCTACAAGATATGGGAGCTTGGCCAAGCGAGATATCTCAATCCTTCCGATAATGGTGAATAGAGGAATATTGGAATATGTCAGATGCAGAACAAGGACAGCCATTTTCCCGAAGATGAAGCTAGATGATCCTTAAATAAGTACTGGTTTGATAAAACCTTGCAAAATGGCAAAAAGGTGTTTGCACTTGGATGTGTTTCTCTCCAACTAAAAAATCTCTTATTTTGCTTTTGTTGCACTTTAGTTTTACAAAAAAAAAACTATCAAAAAGCCATTTCAATAGTTAAAATGCGTTTTTGTTGTGGCGAAAGTTAAATCCCCGTATTCAAGAACATGAAAATAGTCCTGCTTATCGCTCTACGTTTTTGGAATGGAAGGAATTGGAACGTTCTTTAAACAAAGGGGAACTTATTGATGATCTACTTCAGGAACAAATGAGTAAAGCGGCTAAGACATGAAAGAAATCCTCGAGCGGGTCATTGCCATGGTACAAACTCTTGAACAACAAAATCTGGCACTGAGAAGACATCGAGAGTCAATTACCAACGATCAAAATCCTGGAAATTTCTGGCTTTCTTAAAATACTTTGCTAAATTTGACCCTGTCATGAGATCTCATTTGGATTCAGACTCTTGTAAATTTGGGTGTATATCGTATCTTTCGCCAACTATTCAAAATGAAATAATAAGCTTGTTAGGAGAAAGAGTGCACAATTATATTATTACTGAATGTAAGAAGGCGATGTACTTTAGTATTATATTTGACACAGCACCAGATGACGTCGAGAGTCAGTTACTAACGATCAAAATCCTGGACACTTTCTGGCTTTGTTAAAATACTTTGCTAAATTTGACCCTGTCATAATCTCATTTAGATTCAGTCTCGAATTATAAGATTTGTTGAAATTAGATGCAATTCTATTGATATCAAGGAAGACTTCATAGATTTTATGTGTATTATGTGTCGAATAGTGTGTTTGATTTAAATTGTAAATGGTTATTGAGTACGTTAATACACAACGCATACAACAATTCAGAATCCTGCGCCAACCCCCTTCCATCTCCACACCCCCACACACAACCAGTCACCTAAAAAAAACCGTTACAAATTACCGACTACTTGACACATTCCGTATTCAAACCTCACTGAAGATGGAGAATACAACTCCGAAACGGCGTTTGAGGGAATATCAACAAGTAAGTTTTACAAGTGAAAGTACCATTAAATAACAATTATTAAGTGCTGTGAAAAAAGTAGTGATGAACATTCAAAATAAGATTTTATTCCTTTATAAGTGAAAACAGCGGAGGGGATCACCCAAGCTATTACAAGTAAATTTGAGAGAGATGGATTGAATCTTAGCAATTGCAGAGGTCAGTCATATGACAACCGATCAACAGTGGCTGGTATCCATTCAGGAGTTCAGCAGAGAATAATTAGATTTTAATCCACTAGCTGTGCTTGATCCCTGTGACAACCATTCACTTAACTTGGTTGGAGTTCATGCAGCTCGTGTAAATGTTCAGGCAGTGACATTTTTTGGGACAGTAGAACGTCTGTTCACCTTCTTTTCCTGTACCACTTATAGATGCAGTGTTCATAAAGACTTCGTAAATATCACTTAAAAGGACATTGTGATACCAGGTGAAGTTCAAAAGCAGATGCAGTGAAAGCAATATCCACTCAACTGGATGAAGCGATAGCTGCAGTGGAGAAACTGAGGAATACACCGACTGAAACAATTATTGATACGAGGGAAGATGGAACGTTAATAATTAATGCGACAGAAATCTTTAATTTTGTGACCTTGCTCTTTTTCTGGATAGATATTCTTTCTTCTATGGACAAAATTCAGAAAATCTTGCAGACCAAAGGGAATAAGCTTTATTCAAGCATTGACACTTCTGGAGAAGCTAACGGACTAATTAAACGTTTGGAGGAATGAGCAGTGTGAAAATGTCATTTCTAAGGCAGAGCAGGTATTTATCAGTATCACAGAAAGGACAAGAAGGAAGCGCACGATGCCAGGGGATTATCCAGACGATTATGCATTAACCGTTCGGCAATAAATTCGACGTTCTCTAATAGAGTTTGTTGACAAACTGTCAGTTGAAATTTCAAGCTGTTTCTCTAACATAAAAGAGTTAGAAAAACGCTTTGGGTTCCTCTATAAATTTGAGGCGTTCAAAAATGATGGGGATATACATTTTAAGGAACAGCTTTCCCAAATCAATATTAGGCCTAAGTGCACAGTGCACTGCTGTATATTAAGTATACAGTGCTTAAAAAATTGTATCCGCATGATCTAAACAGTGAAGAATTGTTCAGTGACTTGAAAGACATCATACTTTTATTAAAAAGAGCAAGAGTTAACGGAGAACAAATGGACTTTTACACCTCAGGGACTGCTACAATACATTTCTTCAATGGGATTAGAAGCCTACAAAACACTAGCAGTAGCTTTAAAAATGTTGCTTACTTTACCAGTGTCTGTGTCTTCTTGTGAAAGATCGTTTAATGAACTTAAATTGATTAAATTGTACCTACGATCAACAATATCTCATGACAGAGTATGAGATCTAGCCATACTTTCAACTGAAAACAACATTGTTTCGTCTTTTAGGTTATAGTGATTTAATAAACGACTTTGCAGCAATTAAGAGCAGGAAAGTTACATTTGAAAATGTCTCGTTTTAAATATTTATTAAATATTAAAAATAAATATTAAGTGTTTATTAATAGAAGACGGAACCATTAACCTGTAATAGTAAGTAATTTATTTTATTACTTTTAATGTATTTCTTTGTTTCATTTTATGTTGCTTTAGGATGATGCATTTTAGACCTACAAGGAATTTGCATGTTTATTAGAATATTTTTATGTTATAAATTTTTTATATTGCTACATTTGTTACTAATAAATGTATACAAACTGAATACCGGTAATAGGATTATAATATGTAATTTATTAATTTTGACTTAACAAATATTCTTAAGACTTTTGCTGGACATGCTTTCATACAAAAATCTACACATTTGCATTTATTAAGTACTTTGTTCACTAGATGGGCCTTCATTTTTTCTCTTTTGTCCCCTTTTGAATTGTGAAGGCGAGGCGGCCGACGATCTCCTTGCCCCGGGCGCCAAGAAGCCTAGCTACGACACTGTTGTGACTAATGCTTCACCAATAATTATGGAATTGCATCATTAGAAAGTCAAATCAAGCAAAGAACTTCAAGCACTTTACGCTTATTTATAAAACATAATGTATTCCATATTAAGCTAGGCTTATGTACAAATGTAAAATATCAATATGTCATTAACTTATTGTCATAAATATTTAATTTGAATAAGAGTGCCATTCTTTCCTTTTTGGGAGAATTTCGTGATTATTGTTCACAAAACGTTTCTTCCAACCACCTTTTTATATCAAGAATAGTGTTATTCTCATTAGATTAACAGCCAAGTTACTCAATCAAATTTGTCTTTGTATGACTCTGAGGTTTAGGAAATAGAAAGTTTTTTCATCAGTTCCAGTTGTAGATGCTAATCTGAATATTAATTCTTCCGGTATATACGCTTCATTAAACACTATGCCCAAATGAATGTGTTCCAAATAATTAGTATGCTCAGTCACTGATTTTTTTTTCTTGTACTTGTCTAGAGTGTAAAGCTCATTTAGTTAATTTTTGAGCTATAAAGCATATAGTTCTTCCATCAAATTTTGGAGGAATTGTTACTAAATATATCAAAAAACTTTGGTTGCAGTAATAACATGAATTTAAGAACCTTCGGGATTCAAATATGAATTTTATCAGAGACATCAGTGTGTCCAGGGTTTCATTAAAAATATGCTGCCATTTGGAAGGTCATCACTTCTTCGTCTTATGTGTCTTTGTCGCACATAATCGTGTCTTTGTTATACAGTAGAGTCTTGGTAATTCGAGTTAATTGGGGCTGAGGCAACCTCGAATTTGGAAAAACTCAGATTATACGGATGAAGAAAAAAACAAAGAGTAATGTATAAACAAACGTTTATTGCTTACGGATAAGAAAACACAAACAATGTAGTACATACCTGAACTAGTTTAAACTCAAAAGATAAAAGGCACACAAATTTATTTTTTAAAGAAATTGTCTAGAGTCTTTTGTTTTAAAATAGAGCCTCGTTTTTTAGCAGCAATGTCACGCCATCTTCTAAGCAGCATCGTGTCGGTCGGTGTAGCTTCTGCTTGCTGTTCGACATAACGCAATGCAGTGTCTAGCGCTGCCAAAGACGGGCAGTGAGTCATCACGGGTACAGTCTCTGCAGTCATGTCTTCATCACTATTTTCTTCTGCCGCTTCATTCAGCATTTCAACGATTGAATCATCGGTCACTTCAAACTGTTCATCATTATTCAACCATTCTGAAACATCATTTTCATTTGACTGTTCACAACCAGGAAGCTTTTTTATCAGTCGTGCTAAGACCAAGTCATGTTCGTCTGTGGTGTTACAACTGTTATTTTCTTCTTTTAAAATCTTGTTCCAAGACTTCTTTAGTGTTTCTGTCTTTATGTCATCCCATGATTCCGCCACCCAGTAAACTACATCTTTCATTATAGTATTCTTTAGAAATTCCACTATGGTTCCCTCGCCTTCTGTAGTTTGTAGGAGCCTCTGCAGCAGACGACGACAATATTTCTTTTTCAAGCACTCAAAAACGCCTTGGTCCATCGGCTGTATTAAACTCGTCATGTTTGGGGGTAAGAACAATGCTCTAATTTCGCCACATTTCAGTTCTTCTTCGTCAGGGTGTGATCCAGCGTTGTCAAGGGTTAATATTGCTTTGGGAGGCAAGTTCTTTTCCTTTAGGTACTTTTTGGTCTCAGGAACAAAACTTTCAAAAAATCACTTCTTAAAAATATTTTTATCCATCCAAGCAGATTTCTGGTTAATGTATGTAACAGGAAGCGCAGACGGAGTGATGTTTTTTAAAGCTCTAGGCTTTGCATACTTGTCTATTAACATTAGCTTCAGTTTATGTTCTCCACTTGCATTCGATGCAGCAAGAACTGTCACCTTTTCTTTAGATTTTTTGTGGCCTGGCGCAGCATTTTCTTCCCTTAAAGCTAAAGTTTTAGTAGGCAGCATTTTAAAATTTAGTCCTGTCTCATCACAGTTCTACAACTGATCGAGAGTAAGTTTTTCTTCTTCTATAATTTTTTTAAATCTCTCACAGAACTGTGTGACAGCCTCAGAATCCGCAGATAGCTTTTCACCACACATTTCAAGCTGCCTTACGCCGTATCGTTTTTTCCATCTATCCAACCATCCTGAACTTGCTGTAAAATCATCCTCGCCTTCCTTAAACTGGTTCCTGAAAAACATTGCTTTTTCTTGCAACATTGGGCCTGAAATAGGACTTCCTTTTTGCCTCTGTTGACTAAACCAAGTGAACAAAGCTGCACTCGTTTTTTCATAATCAGATTTCTTCATCGATTTGCGTTCACAGGTTAAAATCCCCATACACTTTTTAGAAGAATAGTTTTCAATCTTGTCTCTGTTCCTACGCCAGTCACCAACAGTCACTTCGCCGACTCCATAATCAGCTGCAAGTTTTTTTAGCGTTTCACCTCTGTCTAATCTTTTTAAGGCTTCCAATTTAACACTTAGCGGCACAAACTTCTTCTTAGGCCTACTCTTGTAACTCATTATATACAGTATAAATAACAATTTACTGTAGTGAAAAACTAAACGTTGAATATACTGTACAGTAAAATAACTAAAACAACAAGCAAACACTAGTAACGAAGCTTAGTAGTAACACACAGGTACAACACTTGTATCAGCTGAGGCGGTCAGTCCGCTACTGATTTATTTACGTATTTATTTTTAGCGTTTCATGCTGTAGACACTTGGTCTGGCATGAGTCACGATATGGCGGGAATGTTGTTTACATTTACTGACTGTATTTATTTTTTTTTTCCAGCTCAAATTACACGGAACCTCGAAATACCGGGGCTCGAATTACCGAGACTCTACTGTATTCATATTTAACAGTACTTGTAGTTTCTGGCCATACAAGATCAAAAGTCTCATCCCTAATTTTCTTCAGGGCATTATAGAATACATTGACTTTGTTGATGAAATAAAAACTGTCCCAACATTGATTTTACAATGTATCAAACAGAACATCAGAAACTGCAAATATTTTTCTGGTACTCTAACCTAGTGTTGAATTCACACAAACCAAAGTGTGAAGCAGTATTCCTCACTTCTTCGCCTGGCCAGTCACCAGGTGTTCATCTTCTATCAATGAAAAGAACATAAGAGGACGAGAAAGATTATAACATAATGAGAGGCCCTGTATATTCCTTGACAGTATTTGGAAATGTTGATAAGAAATACCACATTTTTGGTGCCAGTCCAATAGTTTCCATCCATAGACTTTTTTAGAGCAGTTGTGCTAATTGCAAAAAAAAAACTTGGCATTCTTAATAAAGTGATGAAAGTGAATTGCGTACAATTTGCTACACAATTTTCAGTTGACAAAACTAAATTTAGTTTGATTATATGAATAAATAAAAGTTCTGATAAGTACTTAATTTTCACCAATGTCTTGAGTCCATATACATGACCAGCCACAAAAGCTGGTCCATCGAAAATGTGGGCTACACTCTAAAATCCATTTTTTTTTTTAACACTCTAAATGAAATATGACTTGGTGATATGTTGGAACAATCCTTGTGTAGTTCGGTCTAAATTCATGCCAGTGAAGTACAAAAATTATTCCCATTATTTTTTCTTATTATAAACAAATAGTATAACTCTTCATAATTGACTTTTATTGATTGTGCCAGTTTTCTCATCAAGTATAATGCAATGGATGTTGCATTATATATTTTTGATGCTTAACACAAACAATTACCAAGTAATTTAAATTATTAAATCCTCTCCATCCTGTCTTATTCCAAGAACTTGTATTAATGAATAAAAGGGAGTACATGCAGCAATGCAATTTATTAACTGTAATTGATTCAGTTAACTTAGCAATTCTTTGTAACTGGGCTCACTAAAACATCTAGTACACAGTCTGCTCTTTTCTGTCTGTTTACTTTCAAATTCTAGAAGGAATTGTTGAGGCCTGTCTGTCTTTACAGTTTACAGCTTATTGTTAATTGTCAATAATTAATTAATTGTATCACTCATATTAATTTATTATTTAAACTGCACAGGACAAAATATTATTTTCTGAATTATAACAAATTTTAAAAAGAGCCACTATTTTATTAACTGAAATAACAACGGGTAACACACAGCCTGCTGAATCTCACAGTATTGTAGGTATTGAGACTTTTAACAATTTGTTGTGGCTAGCTCTTCACACAGTGAAACCTTAGTCTGTTATACAATGTTATTGTCCCCATCAAGTAACTCACTATTGTCATATCAACATCATGAATCATAATGCAGAATATCTTTGTAGTTGTTTGAGCAAGCCTGAGTAAAGCAATCACATGCTTAATGCACTACATGCAGGCAAAATTTCAGTCTCCTAAGAAAATGAAAATTAATTTATATTATTAATACACTCTTCTGTATTTTGATCTTTAGGCTTCAAAGCTACCCTACCCCATGAGCTTAATATGCTTTACTCAAACATTATCTGTTCTTTAATCATGAACTATTGAAAGCGATATTAGCAGTATTTATTCTGTCACCATGTGATGTATTGCAGTATTTAATTATAAATCACTTTGATTTTGTTTATGACAAAAATCTAAACCATTATATTTACTGTAAACATTGTGTGCTAAAATGGCTAGTAGTGAAAAAAGTATGAACACCTAGAAACATTAAAACTTATTTGAGAGACTTGACAACTGACAATATTTGTCTATGTTGGCTAAAGAAAAAAATAATTGAACCCCAGTCTTTTTGGAATTTATTTGATACCACTGATTGGTATTTATTTGCTGACAAGAAGAATCATCAGATTGAGTTAAGCTACAAAACAATATAGTTTAATCTTAAGGTGTGCATTGTTAATTTATGATTTATTTGGTTAGTTTAGGTTATATCCTATCAAAATAATAGCTACTCTATATTTTATATAAACTACGAGGGCTATTTTTTTTTCAGCCTCCGACAGACCAATAAAAAGACACATGAATGACATAAATAATTTTATTATATACAAAAGTTTCATATACATGTAAACTACGTTTCTACATAGTCACCACTATTGTTGAGGCACTTATCATAGCAAGGCACCAACTTTTCTATGCCCATGTTGTAGAATGTTCGCTCCTGAGTAGTCAGCCAATCTGCCACACTGGACTTTAACTCATCCTTGGAGTCAAACCGCTGCCCACCTAACCACTTTTTCAAGTCAGTGAACAAATGGTAGTCACTTGTTGCCAAGTCTGGGCTATAAGATGGGTGATCAAGGACTTCCCAACCAAATTCATGAAGCAGATTTTGTGTGAGTGCAGCTGCGTGAGGTCATGCGTTGTCATGCAAGATGACAACATGCCTCGTCTTTTGTTCTTGATTGATGTTCTCAGTCATTTTAAAGTTTCACAGTATGTAGCTGTTGTGATGGAAATTCCCGGCTCCATAAGCGTGATTAGCAAAATTCCCTTACAATCCCAAAAGACAGTAACTGTTAACTTTCTGTTGGTCAAAGTCTGCCTAAACTTTTTTGGTTTGCTAGGCGAGTGTGTGTGCATCCACTGTTTTGATTGTTCCTTTGTTTCCGGATTAACAAAACGAATCCATGTCTCATCTCCTGTCACTATACTGTCTAAAAAACCTTGACCCTCTTTGTCATAACGCTCCAAAAACAAAACGATGCACCCATTCTTTGAGTCTTGTGGACATCTGTGAGTTGTTTTGGAACCCACCGAGCACAGTTTCCTATACCCAAGCTTCTGAATAAGAATATCATAAAGACCTAGAAATTTCAGGAAAATCAGCAGAAAGTTCAGTAATTGTGAAATGACGGCGTTCTCAAAATATCCTGTCTACATTTTCAACAACATCATCAGTAGCCACGGACTTTCTTCTTTGCCCTCCTTCATCATGAACATCAATTCGCCCTTCTTTAAATTTTCAACACCATTCCCTAACTGAACCATCATTCATCACATTTTCTCTATACACATTACACAACCTTCGATGAATTTCTGCAACACTATGACCTACAACTTGAAGAAATCTAATAACAGACCGAATCTCACACTTGGAGGCAATTTCAATTGTAGTTGGCATAATTAAACTGTCATCACCACAGTAAAAGACACAATAACTATAAAACCAGTGGTTACAGGTTAGAACAAATCCTCAAAAACATTAATCAACAATCAGATTGTTGCTATGACAACAGAACCAGGTCTGCCAACTCACCAGTGGTTGAAAAAAAATAGCCCTCGTATAATAGTGGCAGATGGTGGTGTCAAGAAGAGGGGCAAGTTTTCATGAACTTAGGACAACTATCACTTTTTATATATTCCTCATTATGTTAACATAATTATGAGTGTAAAACTCAGATTAAGACAAAATATTTTAGGGGACACAGTTTTTATTAAAATATCAAAATATATCAGTAAAATAAATTTTAAAAATTTAAATAAATTAAAAAGATTTAAGGTTAAATGTTGTTCTAGGTCTACCTAAATTGTTTCTACCTCTAGTTATTCTTGTGGAGACCATAAGCTAAATGGCTTTTCCAACAAACTGTCTACTGAATTCATTTTTAAATAGTAATAAATTATCACTTATAAACAAAAACCAATACTTAGAAATCATTTTTACACTGTTAACACTAAAGATTCACAGAATGTACACTCATATAAAGAATACCAGTAGGCTCCACTCATTCATAAACAATAACGTGGGCATAAACAAGGACAGCTGAGAAGAATTCAGACATCATGCTGCTCATGTTACTAGTGAACGATCATGTATAGTGCACCTGCTGGAATGTTGCAGAACTACTGCAAACTGAGCAAAGATTTTTATTGGATGTTAATTGTCTTATGCCATGAGAGTCAACATCATGTTACTGTTTGTCACACATCTGTCTGTCAATGTGAAAGCTCCATAATTGATGTCACAAATGCAAGTTTGCCTGGATCTTGCCAGCAGCGCATAGCTTATGGTGAACAAATGGGTTGTTTACAGTTTACTGCACAAAAACGTTTTACAAAACCTGTAGACCTATAATTTTTTTCTCAAAATATAGTTGTTTGAAAACATTAAAACATTATGTATCTTATAAATAATACATATTATTAAGAAGCCAGTTTTTCTGGGGGTTGCATAACCTTGCAACCTTATCACCAGCTGCCACTGGACTATAATGAATCATATCTTTACTAATCTCTGCATACCCAAACGAATATTTATGATGATCTAAATTTAAGTTATTATTAGGGAATTTATTTTGCTTGGGGACGAATGTTGTCGATCCAGCATCCTCATTTCAGCAATTGCGTTACACCACTCCCTACCACTGAGAAATCTTTGGCAATAGAAGAAGCCTCTTAGAGATTAATCCATAAAAGGTTTATAGTGTCTCATTGATATTAGTAACTGTGCTCTGAATAGTAGAACACTTTACTTATTTGAGATTCAGTTGCCAGCAACAATAATGTGTTGGAGTAAATCAAATAAGATTTATAGTAAGATACATTATGGCATTCAAAATCATTTTACAGGCATAGAAATTGATAAAAAAATCATTATATCAAATTTCTTTAAAGGCATGTAATGACATACCTCTTGAGACTTCAATATTACAAGAGGATAAAAATGTGTTATCACATCTGGAGAAGTCTTTAGGTAGATGTTAAATGTGAGAAATATGTTTCAATCACAAACTATCAATATGTAAAAACCACAAGTAGCCCAGTTTATGAGTTCGATGAGACTTAAATGAGCCTGTGTCTGACTTGATAGCTTAAGCAAGCCATTAAAAAACTAGGGTAGAAATGTGGAGCAGATGAAGGAAATTTAGACTACAATGTATGAATAGTGTAGAAAGTGATGTAAGAGAGCTAATTGTCATGACTCAGAGGAGCCCAAACTTCATGAAGAAATTAATTATATTCCAATACTAAAACAGACTTTGAAAAACTGTTTGTGCCAAATAATTGCTAATTTCATACAGGTTATTTACTGAATAACTGTAAATGCCATTGTTTTGAGAATTATAAATGTAATTCTCTTGAATAAGTAAGAATATACATGTAATTATGTTCTGGCTGAATGATGACTGTATATACAATCAATAATTCTCATCCATCCATCTCTAACCATATACTCATATTAGGTGGTGTTGTTATCTCTGATGTCTAGTCTATAAAACACTCCATTCTGTCAGTTTTCTGGAACTTCAATTAAGTTTAATGTTTTGTGAGACCCTGTGTAATTCTTGTATTCATCCATCTATAGTAATATGTTACATGTCCAGTCCATTGGCTTCCTGGTGTCCCAGTAAAGTTGAATTCATTTTGAAGTCCTGTGTGTTCCTTACTCATTTCGGATGAACATCTATGATAAATTAAAGATGATTATCTTTTCAGAGTTAAAGTTGATTATACTTTCCTTATAATCAGCAAGGCAGGCATGCTCATTACCGAAATTAAGAACACAGTAGAGTCTTCTTTAGATTCTATTTTACTTTCTTCTTAAGGTCTGTAGCTTTACTGGTTTTGTTTGTACATTCTTGGGTGGTTATATTTGTTTACTGTTAATAATTTTTGTTAAAACAATTTATACTGCAGAACATCTTTTTTCACATTGATAAATAAATATGCTTTGATTCGACACTTTGTCCTACATTTCTTTCCTTCTTATTCCAGTGGGTTGATTTGCTTATTTAATGTTAGAAGCAAAACTTTGTCAGGAAGTGTACTTTTCTAAGTGATAGTTTGTTATTGTTTAATAGTGTTAATAGTTTGTTTAAATTCTGACGATGGAAAATTAATTTAGTGACAAACTCTGCACGCCTCAAGAAGAGTGTGTGATCCAGTTGTTAGTCTGTTGAATGGAGTATAACAGAAGATGAGCTTATGGTGTTTGTAGTATTTCAGTAAATCCCGCAATCAGTAACACATTCTTCAAGAGAAAGTATAATAGAAAATTGACTTAGTAAAATCAAAACAGAAGTGCAAATAATGTAATAACCATTATAACATTTATTATTAAAAACAAAATGTAAGGGCTGTGTTAGTAATTACAAAATTTAACAAAGGTATTTATCATAGACTTACTTGTTAGATCAACCATGTCAGTAAAGGTACAGGAGAGACATTGTGAAAATCTGCAACATGTTAACAGACATAAAATATTAAACCATAAAGAGTGAAATAAGAGAGATAATACTTGGGCAAAGAATAATGACAAATTAGAAACGAAATTTGAAATATTTAAATTAATTAATTATCCACTCTGTCTACCCTTTTGAGTTTAGAGGTCCCACTGAGCTGCCATGTGGTTTCTGTACTGATGCACGTTACACTTGACACGATGATATAACCACACAACCACACTGTTGGGAAAAGAGGAAATATAGTAAGATTATAAAAGGAAGATAGGAAAATGCGTGGTTGAAAAAATGTCTCCAAAGAGTTATATAAAAATGAAAATAGATTAAGCGATAATTCTTGCAGATACACTCATTGCAAAAAAAAAATAATAATAATAATAATAATGATAAAATTCTAAATATTTCACAGAAACTAACTGTTAAAGTATTAAGAAAAATGAAAAAAATAATGACAAAGAAACCCCAGAAATGGTATTGTATGGAGGAATTATTAATACAGAAATACTAAATAGATTTAACTACACTTTTTAATAAATTCACCAGAAAGGAAAAGTAGTATATTAATCTTAGTAAATAATAAAAGCATTAGAGACAATTTAAAAAACTATAATCATTTAATTTCTGTTATGACTATGCAAAGTTTTTGACGAGGTTGTAGAAGTGCTGGGTTCACCTCCTGGGAGTCATAAAGTAAAGTATTATTTATTAAATAGCTTTCATACAGGCCATTAAAACCCAGAGCTTTATAAATTTTCTACTCTTTAGTTGTCTACAAGCTTTATTGTTGTGACTAATCTTGTGCAAATTCGTACATATAAGGTAATAATGAGTGGCTGAAAAACAGTGCTGACCACATCATCTTCTTTATACATCGAACAATTCACCTGCCTGACTCTCCCAATCTACAGAACTGTGATATCATCATCGTCATCATCATTATTATTATATTCATAATAATTATATTATTATTACACTAAAAACTCGTTTATCCGAATTTGATGGGACTGCGACCGTTTCGGATAAACAAAATTCGGATGAACTGAAACTTCTATTTAAATAATAATACATATGTAAGAACAGTAACTTTCTTTAATAATAATAACTTAAAAGTTACTTACAGTGAATATGATACAATAAACTATAAAATGGCACCACACTGTAAATTATAGTTTCTACAGTACTGGAACAGTCCTATTGCTGGTTCGTACAGTACTGTAAGGAGTTGTTCAGTTGAACAATACTCCTTGTTCGGAGTACCCCTAATCACCATTAGTTCTGATTATTGACTTTCTACTTTATATCATGTGGAATCGCTTGTCTACGCTATTAAATACAGATTATAGCGACAGAAAAATGGTTTTGTGTATTTTTAAAATTTACTAAAAATGGTTTCGGATAAACCGGATTTTTGGATAAACGCGATTCGGATAAACGAGTTTTTAGTGTACATTGCATCTGAACAAGCAACTGTAATTGTTAAGCGTAGTTAAAGACAAAATTATAATTAAATGAAATTTAATTAAAAACAGTAATAATATAAATATCCCACAATTTATACAAATAACTTTTGTATTAGTTAATAATTAAATACTATTTATGTTGTTTATAAAATAATATTTATCAATAAAAATCACTGACCAGTAATCATGGTTACTTCCTGCAAGCCATCAACATTTCTCACCTTTTCTCAAAGAGTTAGATAAACATTCCACGATACAATAAAAAATGTATACCGGTACCTTCTTGAAATATAAAATAATATGATGTAGCTTATCCTGTTTATATATATTTATATATATGTATGTACGATATTATTTTAAAAGATTGAAAGTAAGACGGCTTTCTTACTGGATAATTTGATAGCCTCTGGTGAGCTCTCTAGCAGTGTAGCATGCAGAATTGCTAACAAGAAATAAATAATATGAAAATGACTTACCGTAATCTCACGACTGGGTTGATCCAGACACTCAGGCAGGATAGACTGGTTGGGAAGAAGATAGGTTACATGTACGGATTTCTACCTGCCGAGGAGTCCCGACTCGTGGATGTTTACACTAAGATGGTTGGCGTACGACAAAAGGCTGCAGGTCCAGTGCATGAATGGACCCTACAAATGTCATAGTGCCAACTTCGGAAAAATGAAAATTGTTGACCGGTTCGATCCGAAATATCGAACACCGGCCCCCGTTGACCGCAATGGGTCAACCACCAACTACACCAAAAGACATGGCCAAAATACATTACAAAAAATTTGGCTTTTGGTGAACAGGAACACTTTTTGAAAATTACCCTCCAACATAGGAGGGGGTCACACGCAAACACAAGAAAATACAAACCTACAGAAAAACATGCAATTAATTAGAAAACCATGCCGAATAACTCCGCCGCGGGCACATCGACCAGGCGAGCAATCCGAAAGGTTCGGGTAGAGCAGACAAAACCCAACAACATGCAATAAACAATGGCCCAGCCAAACACAATGTAAAACTCAGCAAATCAACTTTGTTAATATTCCCTAGTTTTTTACGTTTTTTCCTTTTTTTTTGTTCCCTTTATTTTTTATCATTTTTTTTTTTTTTGCTTATTTTTGTTGTTGTTGATTTGTTGAGCATCCATAACTCCCAATAAACTGGCACAACTCCAAGCCAGAAACATCCCACAATGTTAACTTCATTGCGGACAACAGCTGGAAGGAATCACCTGGGAAATCCCAGAAAAGTGTCAAGTAAGTCCACAACACAATCATTGAAACTAATTCTGCTCACCCGAAAAACAAGACAAACCCAATCAAGAAGATATAGGCAACCTGTATAATTTAGGTCACCCCCACCTCTAAGAGCCACGAGGACAAGTGATTGAACAATTCCACCCGGGGCTCCTGAGTGAGAAACAAAGAGACCTTGGTCTCCAAGGCAACATCTTGCACGTCGTGATTTGGGCGATAATTAATGGGGAGGACCAGTGCAGAGCATCAAGCTTTAACCAATCTGGCCCTGACCACCACAATGTCGACGACTGGAGGCTGGAGAGTGACGTACCTCTAGAGGCTAAATCAGCGGGGTTAGAAACACCAAGAACATGACGCCAAGATTTAGTATCCGTCCACTCGGTAATGGCAGCCACCCGATTAGCAATAAACGTCTTCAATTTAAAAGTAGGCATATTCAGCCAATCCAAAACAATCGTCGAGTCCGTCCATAAGAAAACTTGACTCAATTGAATACATGACGAGAATAAGCCAACATAATGACGAACAAGTCTGGCTAAAAGATAAGCTCCCAACAACTCCAAACGTGGGATTGATAAAGTTTTAAGAGGTGCCACTTTAGTTTTAGAAGATACCAACGAAACCACCGGAGGACCAGAGTCAGTATAAATGGACAGGTAGAGGACGGCCGCGTAACCCAACTGGGAAGCATCACAGAAACCATGTAAGATAACCCTTTCAATATGCCCACCTTTAGGGAGGAATGGCCGAGAAATAGTGATTACCGAAAGATGATTCAGAGAGGACAGGAATTGACTCCAATAATCATTTAAGTCATCACTTAGGGGAGCATCCCATTCCAAGCCCTCAGCCCAGAGTTTTTGGAAAAAAGCCTTGGGCCTTAAAATCACTGGCGACAGCCAACCACATGGGTCAAATAATTGTGCCATCTGGGATAACACGACACGTTTGGTAAATTGAACCTGAGCATTGCTGCAACAGGCCAAAGGAGGAAATGAGAAGCAATCGGTTGAATGGTCCCAACTTAAACCCAGAATATCCTTATCCTTAGCAACGACGGAATCACTCGGAGCGGCTGATTCAGGTAGGCAGTCGGGTTGATTAGTTCACCATTTTTTCAAATTGAACCCTCCTGAAGACAACAACAGAATTAGTTCCTGTTGTAATTTGCAAAGCTCTGATTTTGAATCAGCACCCGCAGCAATATCATCAACAAAAATATTACGGCCAAGTACCGCCGCTCCCGCAGGAAAATTAATTGCCTCATCCTGAGCCAGCCGCTGCAAGGTTCGCAACGCCTGAAAGGGGGCGCAAGCCAGCCCGTAAGTAACGGTACGCAAAGCGAAAACCCTTAGTGGGGCGGTAACCTCCTCACGCCATAAAATACACAGGTACGCCGAGTCATCAGGATGCATAGCAATTTGGCGATACATCTGTTCGATGTCGCACGTGAAAATATGGCTAAATCGCCGAAACAAAGTCAAAACGTCGGACAGCAAGGTCTGCAACTTAGGGCCGACACATAACACGTCATTTAAGGAAATCCCAGAGGACGTCTTCATGCTGGCGTCAAACACCACCCTTATTTTTGAAGTATCACCTCTAACTTTAAAGATACCATGATGAGGGATGAAATATTTTGGAAAATTGGGGTCAGACACCAACGACATATGCCCCTGAGCGACATAATCCGTTATAAATTGCACATACTGGCTCTTAAACTGACTGTTAGATGCAAATTTCCTTTCTAACGCAAAAAACCGAGACATGGCTCCCTTAAGGGAATTTCCCAAAGTGTGAGAAGAGTTTTTGAAGAACGGCAAGCGCACCTGGTAACGACCCGACGGCAACCGACTTGTTGACTCCATGTAAAACCTTTCAGCAAAGTGATCTTCTTCAGATAATTGGTGGGGCACAGCTGGAGGCTCTTCAACCTCCCAAAAACGATGAACTTGCTCAAGTAGATTTGTTGTATCCGTTGATAACGTTGTGACGGAAGGATAAAAGTGGTGGAAATGACAGTGAAGCTGATGTGCAGATACTAGATCCAAAGGAAGGCCAGTGAGACCGCTAGCACAAGTCAATGCACAACTAAGTGAAATTGGGTCTCTACCCATAATCACAAACCCAAAACGAGTCCTAACTGCAGCAGGCAAACCTGCACCCAAGGGAATAGTCTCTCCCAAAAGAATAGCCGTTACAATATCGGCTCCAAACAACGCATCAATTGGGGCTGCTACATCGAAGGTAGGGTCAGCTAACAAAAGGTCTTTTGTAGCCTGCTTAACTTCAGGCAACACCTGGAACCTAGGTGAGTCCGACGAAATCTTAAGACAGAATTATGAAAGCATGGTTAGACGCCACAACCTCGCGTTTTAAAGTTTCCAAGGACAGATGACACACCTTTTTTGCTTTGGTGGCAATATCACCTACCCCATTGACGCTTACTGAAGCGTCAAAACAAGCGCACTTTAAGCGAGATGCGCATGCTTCAGTGATGAAAGAAGCATGGGACGCGCTATCCAGGATGGCCCTAACTACAATATAACCACCATTGGGAGACGACAAGACTGCCAGACATGTGGCTAACAGAACCCCTGCAGGATGGGGCAGAGACACGGTCAGAGTAGTGCTAGACAGATCAACTTGGTCAACAAGCGATGACCCCGAAGACTTGAGTTCAGCTGTTTCAGAAATCTGTGAACGAGACGGAGACGGACGGGCACTTTTGAAATGAAGTAAAGTGTGGTGGTACTTAGAGCCACACGTTTTGCACCTATTTTTGCACCATCCCGAATGTTTATGATGGAGGCACGAAAGACAACATTTTTTATTTTTAAGACTTTGAAATCGAGCCCTAGGGTCCTTACTCAGCCACGCCGGACACTTGAGAAGCACATGGGTCCGGGAATCGCAATGAAGGCAACGTGAACTAGATGCATCCCGTTGCGTAACCTCCGCAGATAACGTAGACACAGCAAGAGGAGTAGCCTTAGAAAAGGAAACCTTCTGGGTTTTCTGGTGGCTAGTGCTAGGAAGAGCAGGTAAAGCCGATTCCAAAGATGCCTGTTCTTTCTGTTCCGCCATAGCGGTTAAAAATGTCATAATTTCTGTTAGGGCAGGGAGATTCTCTTTGTCCGTAACAGACGCCTCGAAGCGTTCACACAATGATAGATCCAGCCTTGACAATACAAAAGACGCATATATTGCTTGATATATATCAGCAATGTTTAGAGCTGACAACGCTGAAAAGTTAGCATTGAAGCTGTCCACCAATTTTCTAATAGACGCAGCTGATCGCATAGAAGCGGCTGGTAACTGAATCAGATTGGTACAATAAATCCGGGCGGCCAAACGAGGATTGTGATAACGACTTTTAAGAGTTGACAGTGCAAGTGAATAACTATCATCAACTATGGGAAGCGCGGCAACCTTCTCATAAGCCTCACCCTTAAGATGAGTCAGTAAATATAACAATTTTTGCTTTGGAGTGAGGGCAGGACTTTCGTCCACTAATGTGGTGAACTTTGACCAAAACTCGGACCAACATTTGGCCTGGCCATCAAAACAAGGTAAAGAAAGCTTCGGCAACTCATGAACGAGAACACCTGAGTGCCCGCCACTTGCCGATGAAAACCGACCAGAACCAACCGGTATCTCTGGTTTAGTTAGTTTTGACGCTAAAATGCTACTCCGGACATAAATATCCTTAATTTGAGCTACCACCGAAAAAATGTGGTCCTCGGCCAATCCCTGGGGCAATGACTCGGCCGATAGGTAAGGATCTACCTTACCTAGAAGGTCCTGATATTCTTCGGACAACCTGGAGGCCAAAATACCGGCCTCATGCTGATCCACGGCTCTCAATTGCGCCAACCCTTCCAACTTATTTATTAAATGTTGCAACGCAAGTATTCCCACCGAAGTGGTCCGGTCAAAAGCTGCCAGCGACAATTTAGCAGGCATACTGAATTAAAAAATTTACGCAACCGACAACCACCCTTAATGAGAAAATTAGAAATTGAACAATAATCACGACCAGACCTAGCCTAACAGTGATCGAGATAACTAGGCGTCTGACACAACGAATTTTCACAAACAATACCGAGCAAGATAAATACAAAAGTAAATTAGTGCAAGGCAAAATACAACTTACACAATCCAACCGGCGAATAGTACCAAACACAATAAACTACATACTCAAAAAACACGCAACAAATTGATTTACACAGTGCAAAAGCACGACAAAAAACACAAGTTGCACAGGATTACAGCACATACGGTGCAAAATAATGGTACACAAAAGTGCACCCAAAAACCATGTATAATACCAAATAGAATAAATACACACAAAAACACAGCAAAGTACAATATACAATTCACCAGTTACCGAACCAAACACACTAACGTGGACACATTAAATGCAAAAATTGATTATCAACGCGGCGTGTATGGACAGGATATCACATATGCAAAATATAAACCGCACCAAAAGGTAATAGTCAATGCCAAAAAAATTAAATACAAAGGCAGGCTATACCGAAACCCGGATAACCTAAAACCAAACCGTTCCCTTTACGCCTGACAGTCGCAAACACGTAGCGCGCAATTTCACGTGGAAAGCAGACCTTAACAGGCTCGGAAACAAACTTCACCAGACTTGACCCAGAAATCAAACGATTACCCACAAAACAAGGTGCAAAATTTTGAAACAATATTTGCCCACCTGGCCATGCACACGTGACGAAACTGCTGTTTCCACCAACAGCAATAAACGCAAACTCGTAGGTCACATGCGTATTATACCAACGTGCTTCCGTGCGATAGCATGCAAATGACGAACATTCATGTAATTTAAAAAATTAACGGCATGCAAAACAACCACGAGCAGGCACAAAAAACGAAACGGCACGGCACGTTGGTAATTAAAATAAAAATCGCGCAGCCAAAACTGGCTTATAACCCATTTACCCGTTTACTCCAAACACCAGCAGCAACATGCACAAAATTACGAAACACGTGCTCCCAGTCGTGACGGCAAGCAATTTAATTGAAAAAACTAGCAACCTCATGAATCCTCTGGTAGTAAATAGATGTACGATATTATTTTAAAAGATTGAAAGTAAGACGGCTTTCTTACTGGATAATTTGATAGCCTCTGGTGAGCTCTCTAGCAGTGTAGCATGCAGAATTGCTAACAAGAAATAAATAATATGAAAATGACTTACCGTAATCTCACGACTGGGTTGATCCAGACACTCAGGCAGGATAGACTGGTTGGGAAGAGGATAGGTTACATGTACGGATTTCTACCTGCCGAGGAGTCCCGACTCGTGGATGTTTACACTAAGATGGTTGGCGTACGACAAAAGGCTGCAGGTCCAGTGCATGAATGGACCCTACAAACGTCATAGTGCCAACTTCGGAAAAATGAAAATTGTTGACCGGTTCGATCCGAAATATCGAACAATATATATATATATATATATATATATATATATATATATATATATTACTTTAATATTTATAACTAAATTTACCTCAAGATATACTTTTTTCCTAATAGGGAAACTATTATTTATTTTAACTACTATTTTAACTAATATATACATCAAGAAACGGACTGTAGCAGAAAGTGATTGAAATATATATATATATACAAACACTTTTTGCTACGGTATGTACAATGTATACAATTCATATAAAAAATTCAGTGCCAAGATTGCAATAAATGTTACTTAGGGTAAACAAAGAAACAACTGAAAAAATGTTATTTTGAACTTCTAAAAGCATACAAAACAAAAACATATAATTCTAATTTGGCCACATGCAATAAACACAGGACACAATTCCCAGACATAACCAACATGACACTAATAAAACACATACCTCACAAAGGCACTACAATGAACATATGGGAAAATTTACAAATATACAAACACAAAACAAATTAATACCTGAACAAATACAAATCAGTACAAAACATGACACAATTTTCAAAGCACTCAAAATCGAAAATATTCAAAAAGCTAATATATACACCACAATCACACATAATAATACCAGTTTAAAATAACAAAAAACCAACAGGAAACCATAACAACAATCAATCAAAACACAAGTACTCAACAAGATACAAAATTAAGATGGGTAAGGATGGGAACAATAGGATTCCCAAAACATGTCCCAAATAAGGGAAAAAGCATCTCGAGGTTAATAAATTATAAATATTAAATTATATATATATTTTTTTGAATATATATAATATATTTGAATAAATATTATATAATTTATATAATAAATATATTAATAATAAATATATTGAATATATTATATATTTGAATATATATATATATATAACAAGAAAGGAAATGTAAATATATGGTGGTGCAATTAATAATGTCCAAATTAATATACAATTTGCAACCGACCAATAAGAAAATTATGTAACTTTATGCACTTAAATATTAAAATAAACATACAAATTTTAAATTTTCCATTTACAAAGAAATATGCATTGTCCTGTATACAGGGTGTTCACAAATGGTCGTCCAATATTTTGGTAACGTGTTCCTTACATAATTACAAGAAAAAAGTTCCTGTAAACATAAGTCCAAAAATGTATAGTTTTCCATCTGTCCGGCATTTTGTATTTTTTTAAGGAAAATTTTATTTCTCGAGAATGGAGTGAGATGTTCTAATGAAATCTGGTATGTGGTACCCCAGTAACATAGTCTACAAAATGAAATTTTTTGAAAATTTTACATTCACAAATTTCAAAATGGCGGATCTTTTAATTTTTAAATCATTCATATCTCACAAACTATTAGTTTTATGGAATAATGTTCCATTCGATAAAATCTTAAGCATTATTTCATTAACAAAATGATACCTTATTTGTTACAATGCGATCTTTGCGAATGCGATCAAAACGTTTTTGAAGATAATAAATGTGAAAAAATAATAAAACAAATGTCCTCAATCCAAAATCATAAAAAGATGTCTGCACACTTTTCGACGACTTGCTTCGTTAGCAAGGTTGAATAATGAAAACGAGATACTCGAACCGCTTGATTTAGAAGAAATTATACAAGACTTCGTTATTTTAATCAAGAATAAAATGGATTGATTAGTGTTTTCTAAGTTTGAATACTACTATGATCATTGTAATAACTATTTAGCTAAATATTTGTTGCAATTTGAGAGTTTAATAAAATAATTGTTAACTTTCGAAATTGTGTAAGCCATTTATCAGTGTAAATAATGGATAAAAGGTAGAATGTTGAATTGGGGAGGGGGCACCAGTCTGAAGACAGCATTGGGCACCATGCGCTTCTAACCTGCCCCTGCTTTGCACCTATCAGGCATTCACTTATCTGTGTATCAACGTGTACTTAAAATATTCCGGCGCCCTGATCAAATCGCGACATGACGATCAGTTAGACTCTGACACAATCGCTCCCTCTCTAGCTCAAGTCTAGTCACCGGGTGCATATCTATAGTCACGCGCCCTTTCAACAGTAGGCCTACTTTTACACTTCGAACTCCAGATCCAATCCGACATTTTTTATATATCCGAACTTATATAATGAGAAAATTATGTATCTGTTTAAAAATTAAATATTTCTAAAAATTAAAAACAATATTTTGATATTTGAATCAGCATAAAATATATTTTTAACTCGAAACCTTAAAATAATTTTTTTTATTGGATTTCCCCTGGGCGTACACTCTTCCGAGACTTGTGCTCTAGGCCCGGGGGTCAGTGATAAATCCAGCCCTGGTAACAAGGAGTCTGTAGGCTTGTCAACTGTATACAGCAGAAATTCAATCGGTTTGCAACTGCTAGAGTCGCTTCGGCTTTCCAGTCATGGAAAACCGCGAGGTGTGCAAGTGCCTAATTGAGGGAGACTTCTGCCTGGACGTGGTAGCTTAGCGATCCGGCCGGCCGATGTGGGTGAATCCTTAAGAAAGCCAAGGAGCCGCGCTACTGGCGTGGAGTAAGGCTGGACCAACGCTCCTGCACGCTTTATCGTACAAAGGGGACCCGCAACCTAATTTCTTGAGCCGAACAAACGACAATCCTGTACCGTATAACCTGGGCAACGCAAACAAATCAAGGCGCAAGACGCCCCGCGCAACTTCTGTCTGTCTGTCTTGCAGTAACGGCTCTTGACCTGGGAGACGTGTACATGAAGATTCTCTAGGGGGTGTGTGAGAAGATTTTAAAGAAGGTATTGAAAGGTTACCGAAAAACAAGATCGCTTAAAAAAAAATAAACTTACAAAGAGAACTTAATTACACATTTATTTAACTTCAGAAACAATGAAGAATCAATTGAGATATCTTTATTTCAAAAATAAATACAAAAGATAAAAAATTTGCTTAAAATATTATATTTTAAAACTACTTAGTTTTCCATATTGTGTACGAAGTCGCCATTTGTAAAAGCAAGCATTATAAAACAACATCGAAGTTTAGTATTTTTGGCCAAATTCTAATACAAGTTTGTACATGCACAGCCCCACGCCCACATTTAAAAATATAGTGGTGAGGCGCACATAACAGTTTAAAGGGGGGGGGCGTAAGTCAGTGACGGTTGGTGGTTGTAGTAGTTGGTTGTGTGGGGGTGAGGATTCAAAGAACACATTTAAACAGTAGCCAGACCTACATATCTGCATCAGCATAGTGCTGTCATATGAAAAAAATAGAAAGTTATTGTTTTCCCCCAAAAGAGAGCTGCCATTGATAATGCAGGGACCTCACTTCTGGCCACCTATGCCAGATTTCAGTTTCCTTCATACTCAAGAATGTTCGCTAAAAGCATCACTAACTAATTTGCAGTAACCAAATACTAAATATGCAAAGAAAGGCGAAAGTTAAACAGTATCGCGTTTTTTACAAAATACACATGGTTTGAAAGCACACAGAATCTTCTTCTATGGCGTCACAGTTCGGGGTCGAACCTTAGCCTCCATAATCATCCGCCTCCTTTTCCCCTGTCCTTGGCGATCGATGTCCATAGTTTTATTTTAAGTAAAGTATCAGCATCCCTCGCCACTGCGTCAATCCGGTGATGCTTGGGTCTTCCGACAGGCCTTATACCCTCGCTTTGACTAAACAGTACCTTCCTAGGTATTCGCTTGCATTCCATCCTTATGATGTGTCCTGCCCATTGCAATCTATGCAGTCGGGTGGTGGTGGTCAGATCATTGTATGCCGCAAAAGGCGGAAGAGGCAACCCATTCTCCCTGGGCTCCCTGGGGTAAATAGAGAGAATCGCTGCCTTGCGAAGAATAGGGATCTTCAAAGGCTAAGGGAGTAAACCCCGACAGAAAATCAGGGTAGACCAGACTTTAAGCTGGGGTGAAAGCAGCTGGTCTAGGGGACGGAAGCCCTGAATAAAAACGACCCGACTCTCCAGGTTGGGGGTTGGGCGAAGAGCCAACAATCCCTCTCCGTAAACCAATATGTTTAGGTACCAATCATGATGTCTCGGAATATGGATGGGATTAAACGGCAACGACTAAGGCACATGAAATTGGACTATGCGATAGGAACTTGGAACCTTAGATCACTGATGAAAACAGGAGCAGCACATAGAATCACTTCATAACTTACACAGAAGCTGTAAACAAAGAAAAACAACGTAATACTTATCACACGTTAATTAAAACACAGCTGATTGACACTTTACTATCATAATCACAGTTACACGAAATTATTGTTATTTTATAACCTCAAACGACGTGTAACGTTTACCTTCAACTAACGTAAACACATAACCAGACAGCTGATTTCATGACACAACTAAGGATGCGCTACAACGCTCCTATTAGAGCTCACATATGAAGCACGGGGGCATTATGAAGAGTAACGGACATCCTCCCATATGTTTGTGTAGCATCCTATGCCGTTTACTCTTCAAGTTGCAATCAGCTACAACCACCAACCTGGCCGCCACATTTGAATTGTACGTGAACTTTCGCGCATAGAAACTAATACGTTTACCGTTGAAATTGATGACACTTTTAACTGCCTAATGTTTTTGTATATTATTTTACAGTTTAGTTATTCTCAATTGGTGGTTGTGGAACACTGCAACCATAACACCAGCTGCCACTGGCGTAGATAAGAAACCGTGATAGTATCTAGTAGACAGAATGTGGAGGAACGTAAAATAGTTCTCGCAGATCGTAGCGGGGAGCGGGGAAGGCAGTGTTGTGTACACACCAACCATGCAGCTGCGCTGAACACAAAATGATTGCTCCGTCAACAACGCGTCAAAGCTACGCATGCGCAATGAGATCTTCTCACACTGCGCAACCAGACACCCTTTCATGTCTAATTATTTTGAGCTGTACACCCGACAAGGATAGTGTTGATTATATCAGTCCTTTTAACGCCTAACTTAATGGCATTGGCCCTTGTATAAACAAAAATGGTCGCGTTATTCCTTCTAAGAAACGCGGCAATAATGAGCACAACAACCCTTGAAAGGGCGAAAAAGCAATGGAACTGCATTCAGTGGCGTAGCTTGAAGGTGCTTCTGGGGGGGGGGGGATATAAGGCTAAATTGAAAATTGGACTGCCCATTTTCTTCAGGACAAAGGAGAAATTCAGTATTCTTCCCATATAATTTTATAAATATATTTCCTAAATTCTTTGCGTCTCAAAAGTTTTGAGTAAACAAATATGAAGTATAAGAGTTGAACAAAATTTTGAAAAACCTGACTTAAAAATATTCTATCTTGATTAACTGTTATTCAAATTAAATATAATAAATCTCATGTAATTAGGAATAGTTTTAATTCTAAATTTGTGTTAATAACTCTTACGATAATGAACATTTCTAAAAAACATTAAAAAGAAAACGGTTTTATTAACCCTTTGTACTTTAATTGATGGATGTTTCCTAAGAATGTTTTAAGTAACTTATAGTTCATGCTAAAGTACGTTATTTTTTATGTAAAATCCAGCAATAAAATCTCATTTTTCTGAATGAAAGTCAAGAAACTGATAGTTTACCTGTGCAAAGACGTCTGTTCGAACCTTAGAGATATTAGACTAGAGGAGTCATGACATAGACAACACTGTAGCGGAAGTGTACCTGGGGGGAAAAATAGAGGTAGATTAGCAAGCTCTGCCTTCTTTTATGGTACGTGCGTAATTCCTTTTTTTTTTTTTAATGCTGCAAAACGTACGTTATTTACTAAATGTTGAGTGATTCTCATATTTAAAAAAGCTCCAACTTGAATTTATTAATTCCGGACGAAGCAACTGGAAAAACTCCGAGAGGCGTTAGTGATGATGATGTTATCGAAACGTCGCTTCAGGACTTTTAACAGCTATCTCTACTGCGTCAGCCCTTTTAAGGGCAAAAATAAGTACCGGTATGTTAGCCCTTTTAGGGGCAAGAACATCTACGCTGACACTTTATAGGACAAGAAAGAAACATGCGAAATCAATAAAAACATATACATATACACACGCCCGCGCGCATAACGCATAATACGATCTAATTTATGGGCCATATCATTTTGATGTAAGACTAACGTGGAGAAAGCATATATGAGTTAGAAGAAAACAAATCACTTATTTCAAAATGTTTTGGAGTTTCAAGTATCCCAATCGCATCCCCCCCCCGCCCATAGAGTCTCAAGGAAAAACTAGTGCTGCAATGAATTATATTGTTTAGAAACTTGAAATGTGAAATCTATGTCTAGAACAATTAGAAAAAATAAAACGTGAGATGACAGAGGTAAACATTGATATCTTGGAAGTTAGCGAATTAAAATAGTTTGAAATATCGGAATTTCCTACGAAATTTTCTTCTTGTTGGGGAATCAAATATTACAGCTGACGCTTCGATACTTTGGTTATGTAATGAGAAGACAGGACTCGCTAGAAAAGAAATTGATGATAGGAAAAGTGGAAGGCAAAAGTAGAAGAGGACTCGGCTGATCGACGGAATCATTGAAGCAACAGTAAGAATATAGATCTTCGGGAAATAATCCGAGATGGAAGGACTTGTCGAGACGTGGTTCGTAGGGTCGGCCACGACTGAACGATTTAACTCACTGGCTACCAACTCAAACGTTGAAATTTTACAATGTTACAAAATGAAATCCCTCGAACAGTAGCAAATGTATCATAGTGTGAACCTAACAGACTTCTACGGGCAGACAGAGAAGAAATCACCGAAATCAGCATTACGTAGAGAGACGAAATCGCAACACGCTGTCATGAGCATACATACAACATTATTGGAAGAGAGGGAGTACATAAGAGTAACATTTTCAGAAACAACTGACCCAGATAGGGTACTAAATTTTCGTAAACATTCGGTTGAATTGTGAAATTATTCACTGTGACATCACTCTACAAAAACTTTTAAGCTAAGATTAGGCTCATACAGTTTGTAAGTACTTAATGATTGTATAATAGAGAGTCAAAATAATATTAGTCTCCTTTTTCTTCTTTTACATTTCATGGGTTAAGCAAGGCTGTTTGTTCCAGAAACGTCAGCGACCAACACCTATGTATCCAATGGGTGCATAGCAAGACCCAGTCTTTCATAACCCATCCTATTCAAATAACCGCACTAATTGAATTTTTTATTTTTTATTTTTCTTCTAATCTAACAAATTAAAATCCTTGCTGATGTCTTCATTCTTCTCGTTCTTACAAAGCTTGACGGTCTTATGTTAAGACAAGTAGCGTCGCCGTTTCGGAATATTTTAATTACGAAATTTTAATTCCTAAATAAAATCAAAATTTTAATTCCTAATTAAAATCCTGAACTCTTTTTTAATATGGTTTTTAACAGTGCTACATTAATGATTTTTGCTAGGAAACACCCACCACATACCGTTCCGAGTAACGCACATCCGGCTTGGTTTTCCGAGAGGGGATTCTGTTTTGTGAAAACAGACTCTCTTCAGTCATTAATATTTTATAATTTTGTAAAATTTTAAAATTTTAATTACTCTTTCCTAGTCTTGTTTTTAAGTGTTCGACGAATCGGGTAATCGGGGTTTTCGTAATTTTTTCAGTAACTGAATAATTATCTAATATCAAAATTTTTCTAATAATAAATGTACTTCATACAAAATAGCGAGCGAGTTCTGCAGCTCAGGGAGCCTACTAGTTTTAAACAATTAATATTTAGGAACACTAGTAGACGAACATAATGGGACGAGTGAGGAGACAAAAAGAAAAGAGACAGTCCACAAGCATATTTAGATTTAAAACGTTAGTGAGGAGTAAAGAATTAGTAATAACACCGAAATGAAAGTAAAGAAAGCTGGGTGACGTATCCGGCAGACACAAGCGAAAAGCGACAAATTGTGAAATAAGAAAACACCGCGAGGATAAGATATCCTAAAGCTAAAAAGGCCAAAGTAATACGGTGGTATGGGCAGGTGCGCGATAGGAAACAAGCCTTACCTATAAAGAAGTCAAGCGAAGTAAGAGGAAGACGCAGCGTATTATACCTGGTGCTTGGTGGCCGCCGTGACTCACATACTGGACATTTCTAAGCCCAAGAGCATTTTTTTATTGTGCTAAAACATTGCAAAACCGTTATTGTTTTTGAATTCTGCGCAAAATTCTAAGAAAAATGATACCAAACAACAACTATCAACAAGCAATCACTATCCTTGACAGTCATAATGAATCAGTGTTGTAATCACAAGTCGTCTGTTCAGTAAAATGTTTTTTTTGTAACTTTGTACGAGTAAAATTGAAATTACTGTAGCTTATATACTGTCATGTTTGAGTCGGAATGTAACTCCTGAATTTGTGTTTAATTATTGGCTTAATTAATGGTTTTAATGGGCATCCACATTTTTAAAAACGAGTTCTCGTCATAAGTCAAATACTGTATGTCAGTGATAACTAACTTCTCAAGTTGTAACTTGCCTGATTCTAATTTTTTACAATGCAAAGTTTTACTGTTGTCTCCTCAATTTCGAATTACCCAATTATATTTACATTGTGAATATACAATGGATGGCGCTGGCGCCTGAACCGCACATAAACAGATGTTTGTCGCAATTATGTCGTGTTTAGACTCATTTTTCTTAAAATTTCGTAGAGGTTACAAAAATGGTAATTTCGTTTGGTATTAAAATCAAATTAAAAAAGTTGTAATTATGTAGTGGACGGGACATTTTGGGAATCATACCTGTGGCGCGCGGGCCGGCTGTGAATGTGCGTGTGTCAGTGAGGGCACCTCAGTCAGTCTGACCGGTCCCAACCGCCACCGTTCATTTTACAGACTGTAGTGCCGCCTAGTGGCAGGTATTATTGCGGATGCCGAAAACTGAGAAAATGATGATCAGATTTAAAATAAGACAGGAAACTCCTTGAGTAACAAAATTTCAAAGTGAGCTTTTCGCCTAAGACCGTGAAAACTGGGTACCCCCTAAACATTTTATTAACTTTATTTGGTACTTTACCAATACCTTTATTTATACTTTATTTAAGGCCCAACGTAACCCCACGGTTACAAAAAAGTTTAACATGATGCTGAGGCTAGGTTAAAAAAGTTAAAAACAATTGCGTATCAAAACAGAACTATTTGAGGTGTTTGTAATTTTTTTTTTTTTTTGCAAAATAAACACTATAACGTATATAACAAAAATTATAAGCCTATTCATGTTTTCACAGGCATTTTGTAACCACAAATGTTAATTTCACAAGTAAAGAATGAACATGATCATGGTTAAATTCAAATTACATCATTTTCAATATTATTTAGAAATCACACACACACACACACACACACACACACACACACACACACACACACACACACACACACACACACACACACACACACACATTGTTTGGTTTAGTGCCGCCTAGTGCAATTCCCTAAAATATGCTCTGCTATAACATCATTTTCAATATTATTTAGAAATCACACACACACACACACACACACACACACACATTGTTTGGTTTAGTGCCGCCTAGTGCAATTCCCTAAAATATGCTCTGCTATAACATCATTTTCAATATTATTTAGAAATCACACACACACACACACACACACACACACACACACACACACACACATTGTTTGGTTTAGTGCCGCCTAGTGCAATTCCCTAAAATATGCTCTGCTATAACATCATTTTCAATATTATTTAGAAATCACACACACACATTGTTTGGTTTAGTGCCTAACACATGCTCCGCTATAACATCGTTTTTTTGCGTATGAGCCACTGTGGGCTACGTTTGGTTCGACTGGTTCCTCCCGCCATCTCCTCTCTCTTCCTCCACTCCCATATCCCGTCCATTCTTGATCGATGTCCCTCCCTCCTTTCGTCAGTTCAGATGTCACCTATCCTCTTCTTCGTTTTTCCCTCAAAACCTTGGCCATTTTTTAATTTCTTTTCGAGTGGCAAGCATTCTTCAGTGTCTTCTTGAGTTATCTGGAGTTTTTCTATGTCTTTTTCTTTGAACCACGTATTGAGATTTTGAGCTTTCTGAAATAGTTAAAAAGCTTTCTTGTTAGTCTGTCAGGATTCATTCTTTGAACATGTCCGTAGAAAGTAATTCTTCTTTTTCTAATTACGTCTGTGATTTTCTCAACACGTGTGTACAGTTCATTATCGTGTCGTCTTCTGTACTGATCTCCATTCTTTACTGATCCCAAGATTTTTCTTAATATTATCCTTTCTGTGTTAGTATTATCCTTCCAGTGCTTCCGTCATCATTTTCTTGTTCAGTCACTCTTCCGGTCGAATTACTGTTGAACAATGTCTAAGTTTGGCACTAATGGATATTGATTTCTGGTTATATGTGTCCTTGGTTAAACGGTAAGCAACTTTCATCTCATTTACGCGTGCTTTAGTGGCTTCTTTCTCTGAAACATTTTGTTCAATAACTTCTCCAAGATACTTGAATTTGTCAGTTTCATAGGTTTGCCCGTATCGAGTTTTCATTTTCTTGGATATTGTCTTGATGTTTGTCATGAACTTGGTTTTCCCGAAAGCAATTTGTAAACCCGCTCTTTCGGCTTGATCTGTCAGCAATTCTACATGTCTAATGTCATTATTATTATTATTACGTATTACCTACACTTATTAATGTTAAGTGCCCTTTGTTATTAATGAGGTATACGTGCAATAAGAAAACCTTAAATAATAAAAATAAATTAGTCACGTAGGGTAATAACAGCATAATGAAATGGCATGAGTAGGCCTGGTTTAAAAGAACTAGACTTTACACGACTGATTTTAGAAACTACACTTGCTCAACGAATTTTTTTTGAAAAAAATTGTACAGTTTGCGTTGACATTTTCCTTTTTGTGATTGAAGTTCCGTAAATTTTGAACAAGTAACAATTGTGTTCAATGCCTTCTTGCATAAACGTCGCTGAAGTACGGGTATAAATTTTTTCGCATCTTGCCTTGTTATGTGGTGAACTTCTGGTTCATCTTCATCGTTTTTGCCCGCCGCATTTAGGCCTACCACATTCCTTTCTAATATGCATTTCTATTTCTAATCGTCATCGTCGCATTCTTCGTTTTTGTTAAAGTATTCTATATGTTTATCAATGTGCATACATTTTTCTTGCCTTTCTACTTCTTTTTTAATAAGCGGCTTGCGTTTTGTTCTGAAACAGCAGCAGGTGACTCGCTGGTTGACTGATTAATAGACCACGATGGGCAAAGCAATTTCGAATTTGTTTTTAGACTTATTTTTCACAAATTGATTTCCACAGACTGTAATGGAGCGCACAGTTGGTCTGTATGTAGTATGTATTATAGGCAATATCCTATATCTTCTCCTCGTAAAAATTATGTGCTCCAAAAATTAAAAAAGAAAAAGAAAATGTATTGTTCCCCTATTTAAAAACATAAAAAAATTGAGCCATTAATTGGACCCGATAATCTGCTGTCTGGACCCATTATCAGAAGCGACTTTCATTGTGTAACCCTGATTTATTTTTGTATTTTGAATTTTGGACCGACAAAACGGCTGCTCCTGACAACCGGTAGCTTCATTAGCCGGAATCCACTTTATTTTTACTTATAGGAAATATATTTATTATTTATATTGTCCCATATTTTGTACCAAAAACTGCTTCCAGATGCTGATCAGGTGATTGGTCGATATCAGTGCGGATTTAGAAGAGGGAAATGGACAACAGACCAAGTTTCCGACAAATTCTGGAGAAAGGTAGGGAACATAAGCTACAAACCCGTCACCTCTTCGCAGATTTCAGAAATGCATACGATAGCATTGATAGACAAGAACTTTACACAGCTCTTGAAGAATTAGGCATTCTAAAGAAATTAATAAGATTGTGTGGGATGACAATGCTGACAGTGAAGGGCATGGTGAGGATCCAGAATAACTTATCAGGAGAATCTGTTTATGGAAAGGGAGTGTCCTCCAAGGCGATGCTCTTGCTTGCCTCCTCTTCATTATTGCCTCAGAAAAAGCTATGAGAGATGCTGGAATAGATTCCTCCAAGACTGTATTCAACAGGTCAGTGCAGGTCCTAGGACACGCCGATAACCTAGATGTAATCGGGAGGCCCTTTCGAGCAGTCACTGAAGCCTTTCTTGATCTTGCAGATCCTGCAAGGAGGCTGGGTCTCATAATAAACGAAAGCAAGACAAAATACGTGGTCACAGGACAGGAAGCTAGAGAAGGAGAGCGCGTCCAAATTGCCATCTATTCCTTCGAAAAAGTCAACAACTTTGTTTATTTAGCATGCCAAGTTAACTCAAATGGTGAAACAACAGAAGAAATAAAGCAAAGAATCACCTCAGCTAATAGGTGCTTCTATTTAAAACACTGATCCGCCCAGTTCTCACCTATGGTTCTGAGACCTGGACCATTTCTAGAAAGTCTGAGTTGAGTCTGCTGGTTCATGAACGCAAAACTCTCCGCAGTATTTTTGATCCAATATGTGTGGTAGGTGAATGGAGGAAAAGGACCAACCAAGAACTGAACACTTTTCTGAATGAACCAGATATTGTGAAAATTATAAAACTTGGTGGTAGACTCAGGTCAGGACAGAATCAGAATGGTACTCAGGACATGTGATCAGAATGGAGGAAATGAAATACTCAAAAAGGCACTCACAGAACAGACCTATGGCACCAGGAGAGTTGGTAGACCCAAACTACGTTGGGAAGACGGTGTGAACTATGATGCGCGCCATATCCTTGGGACCTGGAACGGAGAGCAGCTGCACTTGACCGGAACAACTGGCGGAGGCTATTAAGGGAGTCCTTGACTCAGTAATGGGTTGTCGCGCTGCTGAAGAAGAAGAAGATATTTATTATTTATTAAATAGCTTTCATACAGGCCATACTTAGGCCCAAACTTAATAATTTTTCCAAATTCTTTCCTTTTTAGAATCTGCTAACCCAGTCTTATAATAGAAAAGCATAATAATCAAAAGTCTGTTTACTACTCTATAAATTTTTGCGTTGATCTCCATATGACAGTAATACTTGAGCGCGGTTCACACGTTCAAGTAAAATAAGTTGTTGGTATTATGGGGCGTCCACACCCCTTGGCTACTCGTCAGTTTTAATCAAGTCGCTGGGGAAAAGCGATGTACCGTCGCGCCTCGTCTCACCGTAAAAAAGCGAAAAAACATCATATGCGATTGGAACGGTATAGTTTGGCCAGGGGATGGTTTCAAAAGAGGTGTCAATATTCCCACGAGAGACTTCTGCGGGAACTGCTTAATGAACCTAACGACTGGTGTATTTAAGGACGGACGTCGATTATTACAGCCAGTTATTACAACTTGTCGCTTGACGAGTTCGTGCGCAAGTTCTTCAACCGTGCCTCCACCTCTCCTTACCGCCATCTCCGCCGCCTTTATACGGACGAAGGTCCATCACCACGACAGCACGAACGCCCCCGAGCCTTGCTTGACGATCCACCATAAGCTCTCTTCTGCCAAATATAATTAAATCACTACCGACTCGGAACACAAAGTTTTTTATGGGTAAAAATATAAAAGTTCTACCTTATAACCTGAACCAGTTTTCGCTTATTATACGCTTCGTCTCTTCTGCCCAATCCGCCGTCGTTACGAAGCTTCACCTCCCATCCCTCCTGCCAACACCGCCTCCGTGTCGGATGCTGTGCTTGCCTTGAGTGTCCCTAGTGCGCCATTGTCATACGGCAGCCTCTTGTGACTTTTTCTGGGCTGGTGGGCATTCTTCGACCCGTTGTGAGCGAGCGAATTCTGCCTTCCCAAACGAAAGGTCTTCAGAGACTCCCCCGTTCAAGTCGTTGCGAATTGCTGCACGGTTCAGAACTAAAAAGACAGCTTTCCATCCCCACGAAAAATAAAAATAAAAAAGGAGGATACCATCTCAACGTGCGCAAGTTCGCTACTCAGGTTGTACAGAGCGCCAGGCAGTCATCGGACAATGTGGTCACTAGGCGGCCAGCAATCGAACTGAATTAAGTAAATTAAGTACAACCAGTTGCTAGTAGCACTCCACATTATGAGATAAATCACCAGCATGAGGAAAGCTATTTCGGCTCATGAGAGGTTAACAGCGACCTTAGCTGTTATAGGGACATCGAATTCATGACCAGCAGGCCAAAACAGTCACGTAATTAACCTGACAATGGTTGTTGTCGCACAATTTGTGTTGTGCACTGCACAATTTTTTCGTCGAAATTCTCAAGTTCAGATACCTGGGTAACATGATAGATAATGAAGGGTCCATAAACATGACAATTCATGACAGGATACAAGTAGGAAATAGGGCATATTATGCCAACTGCAGACTATTAAGAAGCAAACTCATTAGTCGTAACACAAAAATAAAAATATATAAGACGCTTACCAGACCCGTTGTTACTTATGGAGGCAAGACGTGGACATTGACAAAAAGGAACAAGAAACACTAAGAAGGCTTGAAAGAAAGATCGTAAGACGTGTTTATGGTCCGGTTAAAGAAGTTGACGAATGGAGAATAAGAAATAACCAGGAGATATATGAGCTATTGAATCATGAGGACATTGTAAGATTCAAAAGGCTCAACGAATACAATGGCTAGGTCACCTAGAGCGGATGGATGATCAGCGTATCAAAGAAAATCCTGAGGGAGCAAGTCTATAAAAGCAGAAAAGAGTGGCCGACCTAGGATAAGATGATTGGATGATGTGGTGGAAGATCTCAGAAGAATGGATGTGAGGGGTTATATTGAGATGGCAATGGAGAGGAGAATATTGGTGTTGGAAGAAGCTAACATATTTTTTCTAAACTAAGAAGATGAAGGACGCCCGTTTGCTTTATTAAAGTCCTTTATTAAAAGTCCCAGGACTCCGGCATATTCGCCTTATGTTTGTATGTCATATAATCTTGTCGCTTAAGTTCCTCAGCGAACAAAGAGTTTCAAAAGATGTCAGCTGCATAATCTACCAGAATACGTACTAAGAACAGAAAAAAAATATGTATATAGGCCTACAGTTCCATTCTCAGAAGGAAGACATTGTGATTTAATAAACTATGCACGAGGGCAAGATATAATGATTTGATGCCCACCACCAACGACCTCCGGCTACGTTTCGCGAGGAAGGATGACGTTCGGCTTAGGCTGACATTTCCTCCATGCCTTTTACTTCGATTTTGACGCTGGTACTCTGGTGGTACGCTAGTAAAGTAGGTATAACACGTCCCTACGCTATCATACCAAGTTTATGTTTTTTTTTTTACAGAAATTTTACAAGTTTCTTTTGTTTTCAGAAACTTAGCTTCGGCTGCTTTAAAACGATGTCATTTAATACAAGTATTTATGACTTTGGTCGTTTTCAAAGGACTGATCCTAGCATTCGGGGTTGCTCCCAGCATATACACTGACGATTTCTATAAATAAATGGAATTTGAATCTAGCTGAACTGACAGACTTACTTATGTTTGTTACTGTTTGCTGATTATACGAAAATAATACAACGGACTGATGATGGCGTTGCATCAGCTACACAGAATGTGTCCGCATCTTCATCTTCAAATTTACCTACTTAAACTAAATTTCCCCTAAACTAAACGTGTGATCGACGAGTAAATTGAATAAGTCTATCATTTTGCTACTTAGGTTGTGAAACGAGATATAATTACAACTATGACATGGATTCTTGGCATTATCTAGTACAGTCCATAGTAAAACACGAAAGAATATAAATAGCCTATATTAATTTCATAAGTCAAGGCTGCACCAGTAGGTGCCTATGGTACGTTATAGTAATTAATATTAATTACGTAGTCTTCTTTTATTAAAATTTATCTAAGAAACGAAAGCAACAAGAGAGGTTGCTTTTAGGTTAATTGTAGAAAAAAAGGTTAGAAAAAGACAGAAGATCTACTTAAATTTTGTCGATATATAGGAAAGCGTTTGACAGTGTTAAACGGCGAAGAGTAGTAGGTCTGAATCTGGCTTAAAGGAAGCCTTTCAGGAACTGGAGTTGTCCGCTAAGGCTATGGGCTTGGTTATAAACCAAAGCAAAACCAAATATATGGTTGTAGGTGCCAACACTCGTGCCCTGTCCCTGCGCATTAACGATTATGAATTTGAAAAGGTTCAGGGTTTTCCATATCTCGGGTCATATGTGGACTCTGGAAATGACTCCTCTAGAGATATTGAAAAACGAATATTATCTGCTAATAGGTGTTACTACGGACTGGTGAAACATTTTAAATCAAAATTAATAACTAAAGATACAAAAGCCTCCCTATACAAGACCTTGATTAGACCAGTCCTGATGTATGGCTCGGAATGCTGGGTGTTAAAAAAACTAGATGAGCAGAGACTATCCGTTTTTGAGAGGAGGGTACTGAGGAGAATCTATGGCCCTGTGAGGGAAAACAACATTTGGAGGCGGCTGCATAATCGAGAGTTGTACGAAAGGTTTAAAGATCTTCCGATCGTGCAACTCATACAAATTAACAGATTGCGTTGGGCTGGTCATGTGCAGAGAATGGCGGAGGATAGAATCCCAAAAAGAGTGATGAATTATTTGCCGATGGGAAGGAGAAGGAAGGGAAGACCGCGTACAAGATGGCTGGACCAGGTTGGTAAGGAGGCAGTGAGGCTGGGTGCAGCAAACTGGTGGACATTGGCCGGGAGTAGAGACCAGTGGGGAAGATTTCTTTTGGAGGCCAGGGCCCGGACTGGGCTGTAGCGCCGAGGATGTATGTATGTATGTAAACGGCGAAGATGCTTGAGGTCCTCTTTCAGTATGGTGACAGACGACTCATTTGGAACAAAAATAAAACTGCTGTTATCATCGTTGATAAGTTTAGAATTATAACATTTTATTGTTTACCATTAGCACAACATCTAAATTATAGGTTTTTTTTAGTTTCATTAGTATTAAGAAATTAATTGACGTAGAACATAAGACAATAAAGATGTTATATTATGCGACGCAGTCCACTACCGTCGTGTTCATTTCATTACCGTTCAGACGAAATTCATTGACGTTCCAGATTCGGAATGGTCTTCCCCCTAACAGAACAGAACTACTTAGCGAGGTTATTGGTATAGCAAAAAAATAATAATAAAATGAAATAAAAATAAAAATCTGATAATTGAAAAATACAAACAAAAACAAGAAAATAATGTTACAACAAAAATCGAAATAGTATTTATAACAGTAAACATTGTCATACGAAAGATTTTACTGTGTATTTTTCATGTATTTTTTATTTAAAGATGTATCATGTTCTTTTTATATCTATAATCAATAATTAATTATAAATAGGTCTACAGTTCTTTAAACGAATAGTACTACAGCAATTTGTTTCGCGCGTCTGTGATCAGAAAGTCTTGGACTGTCGTCATCGATACTGCGGCTGTGTTTTGGCCAAGAAATCGAAATACTAAAGATAAGGCTTATGTTCCTATAGGTCGGCCCCAGAGTGCAATGAGGTCTTCACTTTAGCGATAGGAAGTTCGTTTTTGTCACTCTGTTTGTAGTTGCCTGCAGACTTCACTTCATTTGCTACTACTTCTTTAAACTTTTCTATTAGAGTGTAATAGGCATTATTTTTGTCACGGCCACTGCAGTCTTTGCCATTCCCTTGTCACAGAAAATGAAAAATTCCGTGTAATTCTATACACTGTTAATAATTTACGATCGATCGGGCATTACTGTAAATGAAATATGTCACCAAAGTCGAATGAAACATTCAATCTACAAACGGAAACGGAGCGAGACATGACGAGTGGAGCCCCTCTTGTGTAGTTCTTGCAAATCACCCCCCCACATACTGTTCAGTATTCGTTCAGTTCTTAAAAACTCCAAACACTCTCCACCTTCCTTGAACATTTTTAGTTCCGTCATCATTCCTTGCGTCTGAACAGGGATTTTAAAACGTGTAGGAAATTTCCTTGTGCTGTTTTTATCAAAAGGAAGCTGTAAGAATATAAATTTTAATGAAAATCAGACATTGGTTTTAATAAAAAAAAAAAATTAGATGAGAACTTTATGATAGAATCTTAAAAAAAAAAAAAAAACTGTAGAACTATCAAATTTTCATTCAACTGATAAATTGATATACCTGTCAAGCTGAAGTCATCTGTGTACCATGTGTTTGGGCGCACGTGCACACGTTTGAATTGTTTACAATCATACAATTGGGTATTTTTTTGTTTTCAGGATCTGTAAAAAATTACGACAAAAATGTATTATATTTAAAATATATAAACATATTACTGGACACTTAATAACGTTTTTTTGAATACTTAAGGGGGTACTTTATTAAACCATTCCGTTAGATATTTGAATCTGAGTTTTTGACTGTGGTGTATTCACGATAAATAGTCGTGCCCTGTTTGACGGAAAACGGAAATTTTTTTTTTAACTCAAAAATTTGATAGCCGATGCTCACGTGAGTTTTAATGAAGTATGAAAAAATTAATTATTGAAATACAACTACAAGATGTACGGAATTGTTTGTATTTACAACTAAACCAAATTGAAGGGCTAAACCAAGTTAGTTTAAAGTAATGAATTGAAACATGAACAATCTTCAAACTCTGAAGTAAAATATGTATTTCTTACAGTATTTTTAAATACTTTTATTATCAAGAAAAGACGTTTAAAATCGTAGGGCGATGAGAAACGCGCCACTCCTGCATGTCGTCATGCACAAGGCATTGTTAAAAATAGGCTTTTGTTTTTATTTGAAAATATTGCATAATTTATAACATAACTGGTCTGTATAATTTAAGTGGTCTGTTAATAATTTTGATGTTTCATTTATTGTATACAAAGTGAGCGCTGAAGGTTTTGATATGAAAAGGTTATTTCACTTTCTTGAGTTTACGATAGTTTTAAACAAACAAACGGACGCGTACGATATTTCGGCGTACAATAGTATGGCAAGCGTTGGCAGCAGTGTGCGAGGGCGCGGCGAAGCTCAACCTGAGTTAGTAAAACAGTTGACTGTGGCAACAGGTGGATCGTGGTTGTTTTGTGATTGTCGTTACGAATCGTGCACGTCACACATTTGTTTGGTGAAAGTTTCACTTGAATGAAAAGTTAATTGTTGCTGCATGCTTAACTGACTAGAAATCGCGCGTAGTGGTGTTTAAAAATTGACATTCCAGTCGACATATGACAGTTATCATTGTTGACTCGCGTGGAAGTGATCTCCATAGAAACTAGTTTTGTTATTGTTTATATGAAGAGAGTTTAAGTTTGAAACCAAGATGGCCGTTTCATTTAGGAAGATTGCCGTGTTTCTCGCTTTAACACAAGGTAAATTGTCAATTTAATATTAATATAATGTCCATGTGTTTTAGTTAAGCGTTTGGTAGGCGTAGGAAATCTTTGAAAATTGCTTACTGTTCGTATTATTAAATGTTACCGGGCTATGCAAATTACTCTCATCATCAGCGCGCGCTTTCTCAATTTATGATATTTAACGTAAGTTTGAAAACTGGGCTAAGTTACTTTACGGGAGATGTTATAATAAAATAATGCTTAAATCCGAGACTGCCCAATTCGATTAATTACGTTCAGAAATGACAAAACAGTAAAAGGTGTCTGTAACGATAGTGATTATTACGCCCATTGTTAACTTTGATTTGTAATTTCTCCGCGGATTCGATTTGGTTTTACACCGTCAACGGAATCCGCGATGATTGTACACGAACCGAAACTACGGAAACTTTCGTTTTAGAGTATACTTGTTTATGATGCGAACACAGTGAGGAAAACATTATATCGTCCGGCTTTGTCTACTTTCTCTGCCCAACATTGACTCTCGTACGCACACGTGCGTGCAAACCAGTTATCCTGCCGATCACATCATCGTACGGATAAGTTGAACTATGAAATCGTTAGCTCGGCAACTTAGTAATAATCAAGCGCTCGCAAATTAACAACACTACAGCCGAATACAAACTGAACGCAACATTCGCGCTAAAAGGTTAATACGTATCGATTAAAATACTGGAGTCAAAACTTATAATACCGTTTATAAAAAAAATTATCTTTCTCGGCGTTATTTTATGCAACACGTTTAAAAATGACATATTGCGTTTAATAGTGACGTGGAAGTTAATGAGTCATTTGTTATGGTTCTGTAAAATAGTACTCGGTAAAGATATGGCACGTTCTCAAGCTATTCAAAAAAAGTAATAAACTTCAAGTGTCAAACAGGTAGACCTTTATACCATGGTTGTTTAACCGGTTGTTTGTAAATTTCTTGGTTGGATCCATACGGGGGAAGAGTCTCGAACGTTCGGAGATATTTCACCGCGAATTAAGCATGTTACAGATTAAAAGGCACAGAATATTAATTTATTTAAAAATTTTTTTGATATTACGGTAATTGCTGCTGTGTGTGTGTGTGTGTGTGTGTAATATTTATATGATTTTACCTCAAGATGTATTTTCCTTATTTGGAACATGTTTTGGGAGGTTTTGTGTTCCCATCATCAGCGTTACTCAAATCCAAAGCCTTACTCATGCGAGTAAGGCTGAGGATGGGAACACAAAGCGTCCCGAAACATGCTCCAAATAAGGAAAATACATCTTGATGTAAAATCATATAAATATTAAATATATTATATACATTAAGAAATAGACTGTAGCTTAAAGTGTTTCAATATATATATGTTTACGACAGATATCATCTATTTATTGCTTTTAGTGCCATAAATTATTCCCTTGAATAAGCATGTTATTATGGTGCCTTGCTAAGTTCTTCAGTACGTTTGAGAGCTCAAACCTCGTGTCTTTCTGTTTTCCAATGTCTGCACAGCAGATTCTGAAGTCTCCGTGTTAGTGGTATGTTTCTTTAGTTCTTATTCCTTCATTAATTGTATCTATTTTAAGAAACGTTAAAGTATGTATAGTCATTGCAAGCTTGACACGCTGTACCATTTTCCGAAAGCCTCGTGTAATTTTGTTATCGGATTTCGTTTTGCAACCCCTAAGATATTTTCCCCTAATAATTTGTCCGCGTTTATAATTTTTCTTCGTAATAAATACCATTGAATCAAACCTGACTCTTAGGCGTTATTCCTAAACACTTAACTCATATTTTTCACTTGAATTACTTCACTTGAATCTGATGGTACGGGGATTTTTCCCCAATCTTGTTGTTTTTTAAATTTATACGGGCAGGTAAACTATAAATAAATGCAGAATGCAGACTTCGTCCACACATTTTATTTGCAATTTTCGTACGTCCTCAGCCGACAACCATAATGCCGGAGTTATCTGTACATTCGTCTTGTCTTATGTATCGGTGTCGGATGAAAATCGTCCTTGCAGTTCTCCTGCATAGATTTTCGTGAATTCTGAATATTCCCTTTTGTCGTGTAAGAGACTATCTGGTAAGATTGCAGAATTGGCAGTACTGTCTGTATAGATATCGGTTTACCTTCCATAGCCTATCAGTTGGTTGGAACATTCCAGTGGTTCATCAGTTATTCCGGTATACCACCGAAATTGTCCGTTATTGAATATTAGTTTCGTAAATAAAATCAGCTGAGTTGGATCAGGTTATAGCGGACAGCTCCCAGGGTCGGAAAGTTTCAAACTACAATAGAGTTCTAAACAGCCGGTAACCTCTGTAGGCGTTTCGTAAGAAAAACAAATTTTCCTTTTTTATTTCGTTTCTTGTTTACGTAAGATATTAAAAAACTTGATTGACTCGCGTAACGAGAAAAAGGAAATGGTTCTCCGTACGAAAAATGCCCCCCCTGTTTACACTCCCGAATTATTTCTCACCGATTTTAACCCTTAATTTTTGTGACTAGCATACGGAACACCTTGAAGCAGAATGAAGTCAACCTGGTGCTCAAGGCTGAGGACTGGCATATTTCCACGTATTTGCGTGTCAGATCCTCACCCGGTGGTGTATTACGGGGATGTTGTTTGTCCCCGGGGTTTGTGCCGTTTGCTGGGTCCACGGTTAATCGTGGAGAAATTCGGTGTTAGCAATCGAAGTTTTCAGGACGTGACTTGTGTACCTACCGCACTGAGATAACATATTACAGATCTATTAGTATCCGTTAGAAAGCGCGCTCGCGTGAGTTTGCAGGCCGAATTCTAAATTACCAATTTACAGCAAGTCCCTAATTTACAGTCATCATCAGTCAGATGACATCAGCACGAGGATCTTGGAAGGTAATGATCAGTCATACAAAGGAGCCATTGTGGGAGGGGGATCTTGGCCACGGATGTCTTGCAACGTTTTACGATATGCGGGATAAGACTTGGAAATTCCGTGATGATTAGCAGTAATGAGGACGAGTCGAAGACAACGCAGGTGGAGATTATCGAGTGATTGGAGACAACACGTTTCAAAAAGAAAAACTCAGCAACGAGATTGGAAGACCGACTGAAGAAGATCGATTGGAGACCGTATACTGTACAAAGAACAGAACACGTCAGATCTGGTGAGGGTGTTGAGACCGACAGCGTTATCAGGACTGTGGAAGAATGTCTGAATCGGATGTAGTGCACAGTGATGAAACGGTCGTAATGTTAACGTTCAGTGAGTAAAGAGGGTGAACAAAGAAGAAATTTTAGTGAAGAAAAGAGTGAAAAAAGAGATTAAAAGAATTTGGGTCCCCCCATTGTTGCCTTTTTGTCCGACAGTCCTTTTGATACTTTTGCGTCACCTTTCGATTTCACAATACGATCGGCTGTACATTTTATGATAAATTCAAACGTTGAGAGGTAAATCGTTCATATAAAAATCAACGAATAAGTTAAGTTATTCAAATTTTCACCTGACGCAGAGGTATGTGTCTCGACAGTACGGTTTGTCGCTGTGAGAGGCGTTTTGTCCGAGCGTTCGAGACTCTTCCCGCTTATGGATCCAACCAAGAAATTTACAAACAACCATGGTATGAAGGTCTACCTGTTTGACACTTGAGGTTTATTACTTTTTTTTGAATAGCTTGAGAACGTGCCATATCTTTACTGAGTACTATTTTACAGAACCATAACAAATGACTCATTAACGTCCACAACTTCACTATTACACGGAATGTCGCACCTTGAAACGTAGAGGGCTACAAGTGCTGAAAGACACATTTGTGGGAAATCGAGTTTTAAGTTTCCAATGGTTGTTAAACATTGATAAGCGCATATTCATAAAACATATTTTCATCCATTTTAATAAAATGTAATTCTCTAAATGCTGTTACAAAAATTTTCGGGTTATCTATGAGATATAATTTTTTTTGGCACTTATGGCCGTCTACAACAAAAAATGTATTCAAGAATTTAATTTTGTTTTTATTGAAAACATCTATAAGCGCTATTAAAATACTCTATTACACATTTTCTGTTTTTTTCAATAATTTTTAAAGTATGGTTGTTAAAATCCATTTTTATTGTTATTTTTTAACATCTTTTATAACTGAAACATGGTGACCATCATTTATTACAAGAACCATGGTTAAATAACTACAGAAAGTAATGAACAAAATATTTAACTAATTATAAAATTTAGCTATTTGTTAATACATTAACAATTTGTCTTACATTGTCATACTAGCGCACATAAGTGAATAGTAACAAAACTGTAACAAAATTGTAATAGCAGCAACTGAAATTTAAATTATCATGAGAAAATTGGCTTAAACAATAGAGCTTAAAATAGTTTATTATATACACAATTATTATAACACAATCACGAATGTTAATTGTACTACTAATAGTAGCCTATATTACTAATTACTAATAATATATTCTTTTAACAAACTTAACAATACACAAAATATATATTTTTGAATATGTAAATTATTTAAATCCTTACATAATGTCGAATAAATTTACAGGTTACGTTCATCTGAATCTACATCATTTTTTTTCATTTGATGCCGTAACGGTTAGAATTTTATAGAATGAGTGAATTGCTCTTTATAATTCCACTTTGCCAGAGAGGTATTAAATCTCGTTTCTTGGCATCAGTTATTCCTGTTGGAGAGGTAAATGCACAATTCAGTTTTGGTAATGAATGCTTGCGTCTTGTATTTTTTCGTGTACATATTTTCTTATAATCTTCCCTGAAGCGTGTTTTATAGAAAAATTGAAGAGGTTTTTCTTTCTCTACTCTGATTTCTCGTATGTCCAGCCAAAAAACTTTCTCATCATTTTCGCTTACTGTAAAAGTTTCTCAAAAAATACTAAAAATAATAAGTCCACTTTTTAGGACAAACTTTCTTTGTTTAATGAATGCAAACGGTCTCTTACGGTCTCTTTCATTTTGGTTATGACCAGTTACTAAAAATTTATACGTAATGCTTGAAATATTATAAGCAAATTCCTCTACAGTTGTCAGAGTAAAAGACAACCATATCTCCTTTGCATTCATTTTGTTAAAACTGAAAAACACATGAACCAATTTCATTCGGACCTCTTTTGGCAGCACCCTCGTGTCAAACATAGCAATGTCCTGTACTTCTCCCCATATCGTAAACTGTAAAATTCAGAAGTGACAGCTGCCGTTTATAATATAGAACAGAAAAGTTATCACAAGGATCTGGGAGGACTGTCTGTAAATCATAGCATGCTGTGATAGACTTCTTTTCCTTTGCAAGCGCTGCCTTTTCTTCTCTGCTTAATTTAACCTCTTTACGATGATTTTTATACTCAAATTGTAGAAATTATCTTTCATATGGATTTTTCCATTTCTCACAGAATAAAAACTGCTCTTTTCTAGGGACAAAAAGGTAATATTAAATTCTGTCAAGAAAATGTTGCTGTAGGATGAGTAATTTTCATGTCTTCTTGCTTGTTCGTGGCACTCCTTTACATAATCTCTGTGTGGATTTGCTAATGTTTTTCCACCACTAATATATTCTCTACTTGTTTGTTTGCGGAGGTAGTGAGACTCAATTCGTGGTATAGAATTAATATGTTTTCGAACATATTGTATTTTTACTGTGGACTCTATTGTAGGTTGGTTGTTGTGTTTGCCACGCATATCATCTTTGACAATTCCATCTGTTGTCTTCTTGATAATATTCCTTATCATTTTGTCTCCTACTTTTAATGTATCCAAGAATTTTTTTTACATTACAAAGTTAGATTTCTCTATCTACTTTTAAGTAGTACTCATCACTTATACTTTTCTTAGTGCCTTCTATAAATCTCCGATATTGAGGTCTCGATCTGTTCACACATGTTCACGCATTGTTAATATCTCCAAGCTTCCAAAATGTCGTAAAAATCTGAGCAAGTTGGTCATCTTGAATGTGCTTACATTTATAATGGCACTTCCCCTGGCAAACGTTTCTCATTAGAATTTCTTATACATGGTTACCCTTCGAGTCTATGTATGCCTCACCTTTTCCTTTTCACCATGGCTGTATTTCTCTTCCATTCACTTCCCCTTACTTTTCGTTTCTGTCCTCTTGTCTTCTGTTCATCTTGTACTTCGTTATGTAGCACTTGAAGCAAGGCTGTTTCAGAAAAATTACATAAAGCTTACCTCATTTCTTTCATCGAACTTCACCTGACTCAGCAGTGTTCTGTTTGAAAACGTTGTGTAAAACTTAACACAATCCAACAAAATAATCTGTAACTTATTCATATGTTGTACCAATGAAATGTGAAAGCTATAGAAAAAGGCAGGAAAGGGAACAAGTGCTACCAGCTTAAGAAACTAAAACTATACTATTCTCGTATATGGCCACAACTACAGTACATTCAAAACCTTCCTAAATAGAGTTTATTCTTTTAATGAAATACAGCCATTAGTGACATGTGCCCGAATTGCATTAAAATGTGTGTTCCAGATTTTCAACAGCATAAGGACACTTTATAGCAACTGTACCTTTGATGATATCATTTATGGCTCTACTGTTTTAATACAGCTCTCACTAATCAGTTAATATTGTGCCATACCTCAATTTCCACATTTTTTGCACTTGTGGCCCTCTTGAATTCAGCGTGCGATATGTAATTTTTAAACGTGCTGCATAAAATAACGCCGAGAAAGATTATTTTTTGTAAACGCTATTATAAGTTTTGACTCGATAAAAATTGTTTTCCAATATAAATGAGTGAACTATGTTTCCCGGTTACTGTCTCAAACTATTTATCTGTTTATGTAAGTGCCAACGTGTGCTGACTGGGTTTTTACTGTGTATGTAGAAACCTGACAGCCGTTCTAGAGCGGTGAACCGCGCGGAGCCAAAGAAAAAAGTTAGCGCCACTTAAAAGTATCCAAAAGTTATGGACCCATAGGAGGAATGGGCGCAACTGTTTGCTGTATCACTCACATACTATCTCTTTCTATCACATACCGTCGCTTCACAACGACACTTGCTTGCTTGTAATGTCCTCATCAGCCTCGTTGTTTCGTTACACACTACGATACACTCTACAAGACTGATCTGCTCATATCCGAAATGTATGAAATTTTCTTAGCCTCGCAAGAGGTGTTTGTCCATTGCGCATATCGAAGGCACTATTCAAAGTCTACCCTCAGGTCTACACTAGCCTACGGGGTTTCGGTCCTGTAACCCACTTAACACGCGCGTGTGGAAAACTAAAGGCAAGCACCTATAACTGAACATCATAAAAGAACATATATTGTTTTTTCGCAAAATCTGGTATTTAAAAAAAATATAATTTAAGGATAAATATTACATTGCTGTACAGCTAATTTCTATAACTTACTTAAAAACGTAGAACTTTTTAAAACGCTCGCGCGCTTATACACGCGCGCGCGCGAACCGTCTGCAAATGGTTTTGGTAATTTAGTTAGAACTCGTCTGTGCCACTGATATGTCGTCATGGGACGTATCCACTGGTGAGGAGGGTTAAGATTAAAATTGATTGAGATGGGAAATAAGGAATGCTCACATTAACCGATACTCGAATCTGCGGTCTCGCGTAATTCTACCCCAATCAAAATGAAATTCTGTTTCTTTGTTATAGTAAGGACAATTTGGTTTTTGATGTTTTGAAGAGACGTTATAATACAACAATCAAACAATTACTGTTGGTTACTTTTATTCAGTTACTTCGTATTCTAATTTTTATGAGATGCTACATAATGTTTTGTTCTCAATGCGTATAAAATAAAAGCATGATTCACACATAACACGTTTTATTCGTAGTCAAACCGGATGAGGGGCTTAAGTCTGTCACGATTGATGTTCTCTTCCAAACTCAATAAAATAATCATAAAGGAAACGTTAAAGAAAGTACAAATAATCTGCCTCAGCAGACCGTACTTTGTGAGAACGCGCTTTCTCGCCATTGAGAAATCCCTCCTTAAAAAATACAAAAGACTGTTGAAATACCGTAATTACTGCAACTTGCTAACATATCTTGTAACACGAAACATTAATATTGAAAACATAACGGTGCGTGCGTAAGAATACTTTAACAAGGCTCAAAATGTTTATTGGAAAACCTTTAAGAGTCTACAGGCATTTTCTATGATACAGCAGCAACAAAGAGGAATAAAATCTGATCAGACAGTCGGATTATCAACACTAACAGAACGCACAAAACATACCTTGCTACGATTTTATTTATTTGCGACAAACGTGTTTCTCGTAAAATGTAATAACCGCCGTGTCAAGACTGAGCCACATGTGTATCTGTTAAAATGTCTGATCCAATTACTATAACAGATGTAAAGGTCTGCGACTCGCAACCTCGCGACAATATTCGGTACGCACGCAATATAGAAAATTACGCTGACGGTAAAGTCAATAACAAACTATGATAAATACTGTAATAAAACTCGTTTTCCGACTGACTAAATTACGCTACTAGTAAATATAAAACTAATTTACTAAACAGACTTTAGTGGATCAGCGAGTATTGGCTTGTAACTGTATGTGTACACGGCCACTCTGTCTTCCTTGTACACAGTAGGCCTACATCTAACAAAGGCAGCCTATCCTATACTGTCTAATATGTTATACAAATTAATGTATTATTATTACTATTATTATTGTCATTATTATTATTTAGACAATAAGTACTGTATAAGGCACAATGGAATTTACGGTCATGTAGAGGTGCCCGCTCAAGAAACAGACTAAGATATTGTATTAACTTACAGTACAAATTTTTTTATTAACAGGTATTTGACATATATTTTATTTAACACTTGCTGGTGAATATTAATAATTGTTTGTTAATAGTAGTTTAGGTGTAATCAGGATTTTTGGTGATAAGAATTAAACAGAATTAGTATTAATCAATGGCTAATCGATTTCTTGTCAGGTTATGAATTTGCCTTTAACAGCGGAGTTTAATATACGGACTGCAAGTGTAATTTTTAGTTGCCTAAGGCTATTACATACGTCCTAAAAGTCCACAGCTCATGAGTTCGCCTTTACCGAGTGCACAAACATAAGGTCTGGGTAATTCTGGTGGACAGGAAATTGTCAGTGTTGTAAATGTAATTAATATTCTAAACTTTAATAATATGAATAAAAACATTACTACTACTACTACTATGTGAAGGTCGCAGGATCAATTCGAACTTCTAGTTGCTGCAAATCGAATCAAAACAATTAATTGGGCACTTACAGTTTTATTGCTATTCGCAGAGGTTTATTTGTATTCTTGTAATCTTGCTCACTGTTATACAGAAAACTTTTTTTTTTTCATACACAGAATATTCGTCAGGTATCTGTATGTCGTAGGTCCGGATAAGTCTACCAGCTGAGTGTACTTTCCTAAACGCATATGTTAAATAATAATACTTTAACGAAATAGCGGGCGCGTGCGTCTGTTGTACTGATTTCGAGATGTTACCTTTTTCTCCGACAGTGCTTTTGAGTCGCCTTTAGATTTCGCAATACGATCGGCTGTACATTTTATGACAAATTTAAACGTTGAGAGGTAAATCATTCATATAAAAATTAAGGAATAAGTTCAGTTATTTAAATTTTCACCTGACGCAGAGATATGTGTCTCGACAGTACAGTTTGTCGCTGTGAGAGACGCTTTTTTGTCGCCACGGTTTCGACGCTTGATTTCAAACTTACCGATTTGAGTATAAAACTAAGTGTAAGTTAATTACTACGCGATTTCAGTGTGAACATTGGATACAGATTGCTCTTTGCAAATAGGCCTACATCGAAATCTGCCGGATACACGCAACTTATAAAACTTCTACGAAAAACGAAATAAATCAGGCCGAAATATTTAAGCTATATTAGTGTTTGATTTCTAATCCGTAGCGAGTGGATTGAATCCTCCATTTGCATTGGCAGGATGTTAGTGATGAAAGCGTTTTTGTGTAATTTTACATTACGTTTCTTGCCATGAAGACATTACATTGTTATGAGGATCGAAACCTGGTTCGCAATAATTTTGCCATACGAGGTCATATAGTCGAAGGTGTAACGTGCGTTCGTGGAGTCACAAGCCAGAATTCCTGTTAGGATATGCTTTGTAGCTTTCGCTGAAATTCTTCCGATTCTGTATCCACACTATAATTTTGTTTCTTTCTTTTATATGTTACATCATTGTTTGCGGCCAAATAACATAATATGTTCAGTACCCGTTGGAGTATATAAAAGACATTTGTTTCGATCTCAAAACCGTGTCAACGGGAGACGTTAAAAATGTTATTTCGTTAAAGTATTGTTATATGCGTTTAGGAAAGTTCACTCGGTCAGTTGTTAGACTTATCGCGGAGCTACGACATACAGATATCTCTGACGAATATTCTGTGTGTGTAAAAAAAATGTTTTCTGTATTTTTTAACAGTGAGAAAAATTACAAGAATACAAATAAACCGCTGCGAATAGTAATAAAACGGTAAGTGCCCAATTAATTTTTTGATTCGATTTGCAGCAACTAGAAGTTCGAGTAGATACTGCAACCTTCACATAGAAGTAATACTAATAATAATAATGTTTTATTCCTATTATTAAAGTTTAGAATATTAAATTACATTTACAACACTGACAATTGCCTCCCCACCACAGTTACCCAGACCTTACGTTTGTGCAATCAGTAAAGGCGAACTCATGGTCTGTGGACCTTTAGGAGGTATGTAAAAGCCTTAAGCAACTAAAAATTACACTTGCAGTCCGTATATTAAACTCTGTTGTTAAAGGAAAATTCGTAACCTGACAGGAAATCGATTAGCCATTGATTAATACCAATTTTGTTTAATTCGTATCACCAAAAAGTCTTAATACACCTAAATAACTATTAACAACCAATTATTAATATTCACCAGCAACTGTTAAATAAAATGTATGTCAAACACCTGTTAATAAAAAAGTTTGTAGGGCATTAAAAAAAAATTAACTGAAAAATTATTCCTTAAAGAAAAACGTATTACTTTCCATAAGTCTGATGATGTTTTGCTGTTTCGTATTTTGACGCAATGTGTTGGTTCTTCTTTTTATATCAGTAGTCACAGTTAAATGGGAGTCTGGGAGACGTTAATGACGGTGGGACTTAAAAACCGTCATTTCTTTATGATAGATAACACCACTTCGGCCGCCCGTTGATAAATGAGAAATACACATTAATTGATATTTTATTTGCGTTTCAGTATTTAATTTATGTAAATTAACTCATACAATATCTTGGTCTGTTTCTTGAGCGGGCACCTCTACATGACCACCATAAATTCAATCGTGTCTTCTACAGTATGCTACTTATTGTCTAAATACTAATAATGATAATAATAATAATGATACATTAATTTTTATACCATATTAGACAGTATAGGTAGGCTGCCTTTGTTAGCTGTACTGTGTACAAGGAAGGCAGAGTGGCTCTGTACACATACAGTTACAAGCCAGTACTCGCTGATCCACTAAGGTCTGTTTAGTAAATTATTTTTATATTTACTAGTAGCGTAATTTAGTCAGTCGGAAAACGAGTTTTATTACAGATTTATCATCGTTTGTTATTGAATTTATTTGTCTGCGTAATTTACTATATTGCGTGCGTACCGAATATTGTCGCGAGGTTGACAGAGTCACAGACCTTTAAATCTGTTATAGTAATTGGATCAGACATTTTAACAGATACACATGTGGCTCAGTCTTGACACGGCGGTTATTACATTTTACGAGAAACGTGGTTGTCGCAAATAAATACAATCGTCGTAAGGTAAGTTTTGTACGTTCTGTTAGTATTGATAATCCGACTTTTTGATCAGATTTTATTCCTCTTTGTTACTGCTGTACAATAGAAAACGCCTGTAGACTCTTAAAGGTTTTCCAATAAACATTTTGATTGTTGTATTATAACGTCTCTTCGAAACATCAAAAACCAAATTGCCCTTAATAGAACACAGAAACAGAATTTCATTTTGATTGGGGTAGAATTACGCGAGACCGCAGATTCGCGGCTCGGTTAATGTGAGCATTCCTTATATCCCATTCCCATCAATTTTAACCTTAACCCTCCTCACCAGTGGATACGTCCCATGACGACATATCAGTTGTAAAGACGAGATGGGGTTCTAACTAAATTACTAAAACCATTTGCAGACGGTTTGTGTGTGTGTGTGTGGGGGGGGGGTGCGCTCGTTTTAAAAAGTCCTTCGTTTTTAAGTAGGTTATAGAAATTAGCTGTACAGCAATGTAATATTTATCCTTAAATTATATGTAAAAAAAAGCAGATTTTGCAAAAAAAACAGGATATATGTTCTTTTCTGATGTTCACTTATAGATGCTCGCCTTTAGTTTTCCACACGCGCGTGTGTACTGACGAAGGTATGCAGAGGGCTGTATTTAGAATTAATTGAATTTCTTGGAGCCGCACACTGGTACGATTTTGCAAAAGAAAAAAATGTTAAATTTCCGTCAAGCAGTTTAATATCATTTGTTGTAGTTTAGCGTATCGCGTCTTTTGTTACTCACACAGGTGCGCGATATGCAAATCACTTTACTGATATCTGCGATAAGAACGTCCATAGTATAATAGTTTACGTTTCATTTGCGTCATGCGGTTTGTGTATTGTAATGCATAAAACGTTTGCGAGGTAGTGTCGTGAGATCCTTGTTATCCAGCAGCTAATTGAAACTCGCTCGTCATCACGTTCTTCTTCCTACATTTCTCTTCGTGTTTGTTTTCGTTTCTATGATCAATCGTAGCACAGAATATCACACTTCTGCGAACGAACAACCCTCTCTTTAATGACTCAACATATGTGACGTAAAAGATCTATAGGCCTACAATAGACATTTTCGTATCTTCCATGATTCCAGTTGGATTTTTTCTACATCTGTTTTCGAATATTGACATTTAGAATACAGTAGGCATATATGTGTGTACAGAAATCGGATAGTTCATTTTAAATCTGTCAGAGACCTCCCCCAGATTATTCATGTAATCTTGAGTCGCAACAAAGAGTTTCTCCGTCACGAGTTTAATACAAAACCTTTTATTTCCAGTTTCCGTTTTCACTTGAAAACCACGACTAAATTTGTTTGTTTTTTTTCTGTGTAAATTGGGGCGTGGAAATATGTGAGGTGGCAGCTGTAATGAGCAAACTGTTCACACTTCAGTGGAATGGGACGTACTTTGTTGACGTCTAGCAGAGCTGGGCGATTCCCGAGGCACTGCAAGAAGGGATGTCTCAAGTCAGCGTAGGATGACTTCGAAACAATAAATCGTGGTGACAAGTTTTTTTTAAAGTGTCCGCGTTTATTGGTTGATACATAAATTGCCCGTCGGAAAAAGTAACGTTTTTTTAATTGTATTTTTGATCAAAAACTGAATTGTTTGTTTTAGATTCAGTAGATTTGCAGTGAAGGCAGTAGCACATATGGTTACCATTAAATAATACATCTGTTTACATGCGTTAAGTGGGTTACAGGACCGAAACCCCGTAGGCTAGTGTAGACCTGACGGTAGATTTTGAACAGTGTATGCGATATGCGCAGTGGACAAACTCCTCTTGCGAAGCTAAGAAACGTTCATACATTTCGCATATGCGCAGATCAGCCTTGTATAGTGTTTCGTAGTGTGTAACACGACTGCAACAAGGCCGACGAGGACATTAACAATTGTCGTTGTGAAGTGACAGTATGTGTTAGAAAGAGATAGTAAGTGATACAGCAAACAGTTGTCGCGCTCATTCCTCCTATGGGCCCATAACTTTTGGTACGCCTATACTTTTAAGTGGCGCTAACTCTTTCTTTGGCTCCGCGCGGTTCACCGCTCTAGAACGGCTGTCAGGTTTCTACATACACAGTAAAAAGCCATGAAATGAAGCTAAGAAACGTTCATACATTTCGCATATGCGCAGATCAGCCTTGTATAGTGTTTCGTAGTGTGTAACACGACTGCAACAAGGCCGACGAGGACATTAACAATTGTCGTTGTGAAGTGACAGTATGTGTTAGAAAGAGATAGTAAGTGATACAGCAAACAGTTGTCGCGCTCATTCCTCCTATGGGCCCATAACTTTTGGTACGCCTATACTTTTAAGTGGCGCTAACTCTTTCTTTGGCTCCGCGCGGTTCACCGCTCTAGAACGGCTGTCAGGTTTCTACATACACAGTAAAAAGCCAGTGAGCACACGTTGGCAGTTAAATAAATAGATACATAGTTTGAGACAGTAACCCGGAAACATAGTTCACTCATGTATATTGGAAAACAATTTTTATTGTGCACTGTTAGCTGTCCCACTTAAAATAATTTGTTTCAATTGTCTTCGTGATGTAATGCGCGATTGGAAAGGACAAAGTGATCCGTGAAAAGTGGATATGTATCTGTACACAGTGTTTGGGATGGCCAAGTGGTGACTGCCTAGGATGGAGTTACGAGATACACGGTGAAGAAATGACAGGAAAAATATGCAAAAATAAGGCTGAAAAACGATCTACTTGGAAGGAACAGAAGAAAGAAAATGTAAAGATAGAAAACAACATGTAATGTAGGGAACAGATATTTTTAGTAATCTACGATTTATGATAGTTTCGGACTGGTTATAGGAGGCTCACTCTTTCCACATAAACTGTCACAAGGTTACGAGGATATCACGGGACCTTCGGACAGAAACTCAAATTGACCATCTGGCAATAAGCAAGAGATGGAGACATTCACTTTTGGATGTGAGAAACAAACGCGGAGCAGTCGTGGGGAGTGACCATCACCTTATGATTGGAGAAATCCGACTCAAGATTGTAGCATTGAAAAATCAGGCAATAGTAAGGAAGAAACGATTTGGCACTGAGAAACTTGGAGATATGTGTGTACAGAATGCTTTTAGGATTCATTTGAGAAACAAATTTGAAGCCCTGGATGAACAACCAAACGAAGAGTTTGAACTCTAAATGGTGCACAATTAAGGGACTCTTTCTTAATACATGCGAAGGGATTGTGGGCTACAGGGAACCAGGAAGGAAAGAATGGATGTTAGATGACACTTGGATATCTATCAAAAGGCGAAGAGAATGTAAGGCAGTGATAAATTTCAGTCGAACAAGAAGTCAAAAAGCAGAAGCAATGGTGAAATATAACGAAGCTAATAGGGAAGTTAAGAGGAGCGTCAGGAAGGATAAAAGAGTGTTCATGGACCAACTGGCAATGCAAGCAGAAGAAGCAGCAAAGTTGGGCAACATTAAAGAAGTATATGCCATCACGAAAAAGTTATCCAGGAGGAAATTCCTAAGAGATAAACCTGTGATGGATAAAAATGGTAAAACTTTGACATCTGAGGTACAGCAACTTGAAAGATGGAGACAACATTTCACAGAAGTATTCAATAATTTCAAGGAAAAAAAAGGAACTGAAGAAGATGAAACCATGTTAAATGAAACCATACAAGAGGACCCAGACATTTCAGTGAAACCACCAACAACACGAGAGATCTCACAAGCTGTGAGACAAATGAAAAGTGGTAAGGCACCTGGTATAGATAATATCATTCCAGAGGTTTTAAAGGCAGACCCAGATCTAACTGCGGAAATTATGGAGCCACTTCTAACACAAATATGGAATGAAGAACACTTCCCTGAAGAATGGAAGAAAGGTGTCCTCATAAAGATCCCAAAGAAGGGTGATCCTGCCGATTGTAATAACTGGTGGGGGATAACATTGCTCTCGTACTGTGGAAACGTGATGTCAAGGGTTATTCTGAACTGAATTAGAAATATTGTAGATAGAAGACTTCGACAGGAACAAGCAGGACTTAGAGAGAGCGGATATAGAGTAGACCAGATAAATAGGCCTACACTTAGGATAATCATTGAAACAATTTGCAGAAAAGCAGGCATCTCTGTATGTATTGTTTGTTGATTTTGAGAGGGCTTTTGATTCTGTTGACAGGAAGAAAATATGGAAGGCCATGGAAAGTTTGGAATTCCACAAAGATTGTACGACTTGTACAGGCAATGTATGATGGATATACTTGTCAAGTAGAGCATAGGGGGAAGTTCTCCCAACCTTTTGCTGTTAACTCGGGAGTAAGACAGGGATGTCGTCTGTCTCCTATCTTGTTTATCATAGCACTGGACAGCGTGTTGCGAGAGGCAACCAATAGAAAACGGGGGATTCAGTGGGGCTTAGGGGCTTAAATAGCCGTTTGGAGGAACTAGATTATGCGGATTACCTGTGCCTTCTTGCAGAAAGCCTACGAGATATGGAAATTAAGTTGAACGATCTGGAAATAGAAGCTAAACATGTATGCTTAAAGGTAAATAACAAAAAGACCAACGAAATTCGTATTAACCATAGAAATAATTTGATTTGATGCTAGACGGAAGAGATATAGAAAGGGTTGAGGAATTTTGCTATCTGGGTAGCATGGTTAGTCAGGATGGAGGTGCTCTTAGGGATGTGATAAGTCATATAAATAAAGCAAAAGGAGCATTTGCACAGTTAAGACCAGTAGGGAGATCACCCCATAGGAAGACATAACTCAGAATATTTGACTCAAATATCGAAACGGTGTTGCTGTATGGATGTGAGACCTGGAAAGTGACAAAGGACATTACCACAAGGTTACAAACTTTCATAAACCGTTGCCTGAGGTACATAATGAAAATTTGGTGGCCCAAGACCATCTCGAACAGAGATTTATGGGAGGCCAAAAGTCAAGAGTACCATCCAACTACAGATAAAGAGAAGAAAATGGAGGTGGGTCGGTCACACCCTGAGAAGACCACCAGAAAATATCGCTAGACAGACACTGAATTGGAATCCGCAAGGTAGCCGCAGACGTGGAAGAGGACTATGGAACGAGAGCTGGCTTGTGTCAACAAGATATGGAGGGAGGTGAAGGCCCTGGCAGTGGACAGAACACGCTGGAGAAATTTCGTCGAGACCCTATGTTCCACCTAGGAATTCAAGGATTTAAGTCAAGTCACGATTTATGATATCGGGAAATGCCTTGCACTAATCATTTTATATTCGATGTGAGAATGGTGGGCAAAATTACAGATGCGAGCTAACCAGAATGGATAAAATAATTAACGTAGAAGAAATGATGAGTTGGATGAGAATGCAGAAAGTAGACATGTCGGTAAAGTCCCAATGGACTAATAACCATGCCACTTTTAATGATATTTTTCTCGTCATTCTGACCTGTTATGGTTTGCCTCTCTTTCTCGCTTTACCGTGTCTTCTTCCTTGTTCATATTGTCGAGACTTGTAAGAGAACGTAGAATAAGTACCAGCGTTCTCTCTCTACGGTACAGTAGAGCCCCGCTACGTAATTTCTTCTTAAAACAAAAAAACATTAGGGACTGTTTTCAGTGATTTAAACAGTTCTGTTTTGTGTATTGTGAAACGTAGCTATGGCTTTTTATTCTTTGTTATTGCTATATTGAGAAACGTTAGGTATCATACTGTCACATATTTTAATCAAGTAAGTACGTATTATAAATGTATTTTTCTTTTAGTGTAACATTATACTAGTGATTCTTGTTTAAAGTGCATTTAAACTTCCGTTTTAATATAGACAGCATTTTGAATAGTCAAAAGGTATTTTATTTTTATCATATTCACACTTTTAACTACTCCCTGCACCTGAAAATAGTCGTAAGTCGCTATATTTTTCTACATCTTCCGGTTAATTCGGATTTTCGTCGATCCGGACTGGGTTCAATCCTGTCGAGTCCGGTTTAGAATTACTCGACTTTACTAGTTTTATTAAGGCTGTTTGACCCCCTAACAAGACATTTTTTGAGCTGGTCACTTTTCTTCTGACGTTGTCTTGTTTTTCTGATTGGCGTTGCGTTTAAAACGCCAGAGATTTATTTTTCACCCTCTCTCCCGTCTTCTACAGAATGAACATCCATTATTTCCCGTCTGTTGACTAGGAATTAGCGATGTACGTTCTCACTGTTGATGTGGGATTAGGATATGAGGGTGGAGCTGTTGACAGCAGTGTGTAGCTGCGAGCGTTATATAGTTTTATCGGTAATACTCTTTAGTTTCCTGTGACCTACTTAACAGATGTCAATTCACTAAACGTTGTACACGTAATTCTTCTTCTTCATCGTCTTCACCTTCTTCACTACATGTCAATTCACTAAACGTTGTACACGTAATTCTTCTTCTTCATCGTCTTCACCTTCTTCACTACATGGCTTGGGCTATAGCCCGTACCGGTATCACAAAGTATCTGACCATTTTTTCGGGCATTTCCACGATATCTCGTCCCCACTGGCCTATATTCAAACACTTGTTTAGGGATACGGGTGTCTACCATGCCTTCCACATGGAACTTCCAGTTCTGCCAGTATTCCTTTATTCTATCCAGAACCGACTGTAACTTCAGGTCTTTCGTTATGTCGTTGTTTCGTAGATGATCTCTCAAACTGCACCCCTTAACTGCTCTTAAAAATTTCATTTCCGAAGCCTGTTTTTTGAAATATCTTTTTACAGGAGAGTCAATGTTTCACATCCATACGTTAAAGTCGGCACAGCCACGACCTTTTAGAACTTTAGCTGTGTCTCCCTCTGTTAGAACTTTAGCTGTGTCTCCCTCTGTTAGAACTTTAGCTGTGTCTCCCTCTGTTAGAACTTTAGCTGTGTCTCCCTCTGTTAGAACTTTAGCTGTGTCTCCCTCTGCGTTTTGTCGCCTTATTGTTCCACAGGTACCCTTATTGTTCCACGGGTACAATTAAATTTATTTAACTTTCTTTTGATATCATTGTCCGTCCTATTTTAGATATAACATCGGAAATGTGATACCTGCTCCAAAAGACTGTTATCAATTACAAGTTTTGCTCTTACATGATTCTTCCCTAGGAAGGCCATATTTCTTATCATTGTAAGAGAAAATTATGTTGTTATGTTTATTTTCTCAATCCGGCGTTACGTCGTGTGATAAAGAATGGTGGGACCAGTTCTAAGCAGTCTAGCACGCAAGCGGACCAATTGTAAGGCCGAGCACCCTGAATCAGCGTTTCCCACGGCGCACTACAAATAGTCAGAAGCCGCGCACACTATCTCCTCCTACATACCGACCCCCGTCACCATCAGTACCTTTCCGTGATGTCTTTAAAATCACACTGCATCATAATATACGATAATAATGAATGTTACGTACTTACTTCAGTGCTACTTGTGGTTTCCCAATTATGTCAGTGGACTTTTCCAACTTTAACGCAAATTTATCAACAAACTTAGATTTTTGTGACTTATGAAGTTACAAAAAGCCATTGAAACATATTTTTTGTCACATAACTCTTATTTGCACTTCTTCATTTACACAAAATAATGAAAAACACAAAGTAACACTTTTCCGCTCTTTATCAAATTAATTTCCATTGTTGGCTTCAAGACAGGACTATTAACCAAGTAAGCAAACGATTTCTTTTTTTTTTTACATTTTATTTTATATTTTCATTATTTTTCAAAAATTTGGCGGCACACCCAGCCGGGTTTCGCTGCCCTAAATCCTGATTGGATGACCGATCCCGGTGATCGCGGATTTTCACACTGTTAAGTGAATTAACGAGGGGGGTAAAGATTCGATTCCAGTTATTTTGTTGTGTGAAATAATTTAAAGAAATAAGTAGAATTTAAATTGGTAAACTCAATATTACTATTTTAAGTTTTGATTGTCGGGTCCCCGGGTTACATTGCCCACTACTTCTTGCCCTCTACGTGTAAATCAATTTCTAACGGTAGATTCATTATGTTTGGGAACGCTGGTGGTGTGACTCCGAAGCGGAGAGTACAGAACGGCAAACCGGTACTCACGTTTCGTGACTGTAGATGCACACCAATTCTGGCGTTTGTGTATAGTGTCATCAATTTAAGAAAGATCCTTTTAAAATGTACAAAAGATTTCAGTTTGCACCTTAATAGATGCGGTAATGTTCATGAGGTTTAGCTACTGTAAATACCTTTCATTTGAGTAGTTGTAGGTAGCAGTGAAGACTGAAGTCTGTAGGCTTAGTGTTGCTAACAGTTTGGAGGGGTTTAGGGGTCCCCCTTCTACTCTGGTCGCAGTGATTAAGTACACACCGTTTTAAGTCTATTGACATTGTTGAAGGTTAATTGTCAGAGTAATAGCGGAACGGTTTTTGAGGTGGAGTTAATACATGTAACTATAAAACCAATTATATGTATATTTATATCGTCCGTTGTGTTGTGTACCTCTTTACTTAATGTCGGTGCGTAGCTACTAAATCCTTGATAAAGACAGCAGAACGTGTACTAAACTCAGGGAACACCAAGGAAACTCGAGACATTACTCTGTACGATTCTGCTTAGGAAAGAACAACTGGCGAATCGAGTTTTCAGATTTGGTGCTAAAACAAAACGAATAGGATTGGATTGTATGGAGGCACTGAATGAGCATTGTTTGAAGTATTTCGCGATGGCAAGACGAAACACGATTGTAGAAGAATCTCATCAGAAGGAAATGCCGATGCCAGAAGTATATAATTACACGCGACAGGTGTGATACAAGGAGAAGACGTTAATGAGAGAAATGTTACAGGTAGCTCGAAAAAAGAGGATCGTCGGTTCAGTAACAGCGAAACGGGGTTTTGAGGGAAACGGGAATTTAAATATAGGGCGATAAGCAGGACGTCTTCATTCAACAATTCCGACATTGGATATAAAAAAAGCTACACAGCCGTTTCTACTCGTTTTGCTTGTTTCCATTAATGGGGCTAAGGGGGTTACAGAATTTTAAGTATGTCAAAACGAAGACCGAAAATCGAATGGCGATCTATAGGAAGACCGAAGCATAGATAAGAGGGTGTCGGGTATGTCTCTATAAAATGCCGGAAAGAAACAGATAGGGACAGGTCGGTCTGATGAAACTTGCTGGAGGAAGCCAGGGCCTGATTTAGGCTGTGCGTTTCAACACTCAAAGTAACGCATTTCTATTTCACAATTGCGTAACGAGTTCTAAGGACAACATCGGGTCCAAAGGATTTTTACGGGCCGCACCTTAAATCTAATATTGATCGACGTTCGTTTTGAAGTCTATTGTTCATATGTGGTTTTGTTAGATCTTGAATGATGTAGGCCTAGTACTGGTCGCTCTGTCTTCACGCCTCATTTCTAAGTTTATCGTGAAAATGAAATCACTTTAATGTAATTAATTGAATATGCTTAATTAAAACATTTTTTGTATCGAATAAGTTATGTTAAACGTTTGTTTCTTTCAATCTTAACCTATAATCTAAACATCATGATTTCCGAAGTTGGTATATCGAGGTTTATAAAGTTTCGCGGGACAAGGTTGGAAACATAAAGTGACGTAAAGAATGTGAGGGCGAAGAGAATATGTCGCACTTATTTTGCCATCTTTGTTATAAAAGTACTACACGTAGAAGTGATGAGAAAATCGATTTTTATATATCGCGTACTGTTAGCTGTGATTCTTTATCAGAATAACGTTAGAAGCGTTGCTTAATCGAGTTGCCAGTTAAATAAATATCGGCCGCTGTAATATTAAATCAATATCAGAAGCTCGGGAGAATTTGATTGAATTGGAACGAACACGTCACACGAAGCCAGTCAGTATTGTAGTTTGAATTTGCTCACACAGAGAAACCCTTAAGCTAATAGTATCGAATAAATTCTGACCTGTTGAAGGCTGCGAACTTTCAGTGAAGACTCCATGATTGATTCGTTTTTTTTTTTAATCTAAACGATAGCCTGCTGCATCATCGACAAGTGGGTACGTGTTCCCTCCTGATACTTTTGATCGATCATTCGTGAGACACACCAGTTAGTACTGCTCTTGCCTAACAAGAACGTATGTGGCTTCTCGTTTTATGCGGAATATTACTGAAAACGTAGTATATATTAACGTTCCTGGCCTCTATTTTTACGAAAACGGAAAGAGGTAGTGATACGAATATTTCATCTAAAGCTGTTTAAAGATATACAGTATTCTCGTCTTGATGGGGTAAAATCCGAGAAGCAAACCGAAGGAACCATATATACGCATGAACGACAATATTTTCTGTGATCCTTCTATGTGTGGTGTAATGGAAAATAGTCATTTTGTTTGATGACAGTAGATCAGTGCGTTCGTTCTCCCGGTATGGCTTTGAACATCTTATCTGATTCGTCCTGTATCCGAAGCAATCTGCAGCCGGCGGTTGAGATTTTTGGTATTTAAAAATAGTGTTTTCGGTTCAAATCTAATTGGTTGTGTATTACAAATGAACGAGTTGTTGGCATTTTCGCTGCTGTAGACAAATTCAAGGGTTTGCCATGCCCCCCTCCCACCCCATCTGTAAGTAGTCTCATTCGGACATAACAGGATTGTGCCAACGTTTTTTCAGTATTCAGAAGATTTCTCGAATGCACTTTGTTGTGTAGGTTTGACCTCGCTCAGTGATTTTTGTTTTACGTCTTCAAGAGTCGCGAAAGGTTATCCTTCCGTGGTAAATTTCATTAGTGGAAAGAGAAAGATCGCATTGAGACATATCTGGCGAATGCAGCTGTTGTGGTGTCGATGCTTCTTTGTTTGTCTAAAGTTTTAACATGATAATGTTTTTAGGCTGGGGATCATTCCACAAAATGCGTGATGCAAAATGTGTAACGTCATCGAAAAATGTAACGCTCCAGGTGATGTTAACACTATATTTTTTCCACGCGTTCGATTCCCCACAGTCTAGAAATCTTCGGTCTCTGTCGTTTTAACATGATAATGTTTGTTATATAGTAAATATTTGTTACTATATTTATATATACACATTCAACATTATCATGCTTCGATGTTTCGGTTTCGTCAACATTTTTGAACAAGCGATTACGTGCGTCCTGATGTATTATCAGGATGCAGTTTCCATAGATTACCCTTCCGTAAAATTTGGCCGTTTTCTATGAATAGCTTCACACAAATGGTTGAAAATACCCGAATACTACTCTATTTACCGTAGCACCTAAAGATAAAAATTCATAGAACATAAAACCACAGTTTCTTCAACTAATTCATGTAAATGTCTGTAGTTTTAGTAGGTACTATTTTTAAACCTCTGGTTCACATGTAGCAGGCTCGCTTGAAACCTGCAACAATTTCACCACGATGGAGCATACGAGGGTGGTCTGAAAAGTTCTCAGCCTCGATCATAGACATCAACTCTATGAGCAAGATTTTTTTTCTTAGGTTGGTATGCCTGTCAAAGCAATTCATGTGAAATTGTGAGTCAATCTATCACGTAGTTTTTTGTATACAGCTATTTGAAGTAGCGTAATTGTGTATATTTTGTACAATGAATAAAATTGAATATTGTGCAGTGATAAAATTTTTTGTTAAAGAAAGTTTGATGCCGAATGAAATTCATTTGAAGTTCACAAACGTTTATGGGGAATCTTTTCCTTCATTTTCGAAAATTAAGAAATGGGCTGCCGAGTTTAAACGTGGCCGTACCAGCCTTGAAGAAGATCGACGTGAGGGACGCCCAAAAAGTGCAACAACATCAGAAATCATCGAACAAATACACGATTTAGTATTGGATGACCGATGGATTAAAGTGTGTGAAATTGCTGAGACTGTGGGCATTTCGAAAAAACATGTAAGTTATGTTTTGCATGAAGAATTGCGTATGAAAAAGTTTTGCGCAAGATGAGTGCCGCGTATGCTCACAGCAGATCAAAAACGCATTCGCATGAAAATCTGTGAACAGAGCTTGAAGCGTTCATACAAAAATAAAACTGATTTTGTGCGTCGGTTTATTACTATGGATGAAACGTGGATTCACCATTACACACCAGAATCTAAACAGCAGTCAAAACAGTGGACAGAAGCTGGCTGTTCAGCGCCAAAGAAACCAAAATCGGTCCCATCAGCTGGAAAGGTCATGGCATCGGTGTTTTGGGATGCTAAAGGCATTTTGTTAATTAGTTACCTCAAAAAGGATAGAACAATAACTGGAGAATATTATTCTAATCTTTTAACCAAAATAGACAAACAAATTCGTGAGAAAAGACCCGGTTTGGAGAAGAAAAAATTCATCTTTCATCACGACAATGCACCCGCCCACAAAAGTGTTTTGGCAGTGGGAAAATTGAGAGATCTGCGCTATGAATTGCTGGAGCATCCAGCCTGTTCTCCAGATCTGGCTCCCTCTGACTTTCATCTCTTTCCGAAACTCAAGCACTTCCTCGCAGGAGAGAGATTTTCTTCTAATGAAGAGGTGGTTGCAGCTGTACAGGGTTATTTTGCGGACTTTCCAGAGAATCACTACAGAGATGGGATAATGGCATTAGAGCATCGCTGGAACAAGTGTATTAGTCTTACGGGAGATTACGTTGAAAAATAAAAACCATTTTGAAATTATAAATTTGTTTTTTCATTGTTAGGCCGAGAACTTTTCAGACCACCCTCGTACTGTCATCCTTTTCGCGAAATTTAATTCATGTACATTGTAGAATGTAAAAAAATCGCCAAATACACCAAAACACAAAGTTACTCAACAAATGTGAACAACACATCCAATAGGTCTTACTATTGTCACTAACATGGCATAAAAAACAGTTTTTTAATCGGACACTCGCCGGAAATTAAAAATATTGCGTGAACTTTTTGATCAAACCTCAAATTACCGTAATTATTTTGAGGGGGTTGCGCCCTCCCTCCCGCACACACACACACAGAGCAAGCCAAAGATTCACCCAGACTTATAAATAATAAACATCTTGTCTAATAATATTAGGTTACCTCTGGAATGCTCTGCATTCCTTTGTAATAATTGAGAGCGTAGTGTCTGATGTTATTCGTATTTCTGCCGTGTACGTGTGTTTTATTGCAGTGTAAACGGAGTGTCTGTCGTGAAACCCTCAATAACAGGATAGAGTGGCGAGATAATACCGACCACCCCACTGCGTCGAGGCCTAATGGCGTATGCCACGTCGGCTCTAAGGGCTGACGTTGACACATTACGCGCGTATGACTCATTCCAAACATATAATTATGAAAACAGTAACGAACGTGTGTCGCCCAGAGGTATAAAAAGCTAACAATATCGATTTTATATTCGGAGAAGTGCGGAGGTGGGCGGGAGAGGTGGCGTGACGTTTGTGTTGAACTTACGACGCACGCAGTCGGCGCAAATTTCTGTTTTTATTTTAATAATTGGTTTTAAGAGTGTGCAGTACTCGAGGAATACGATTTTACACTGACTGGTCGTTGAATGGTGTACCGCGGTCGTAATTGGCATGGTTGGTCGTTGTGTTACAACGAAATGTCGAGTAGTTTAAGACCGCTGAACGAAAACAATCGCTTAAGCGTAATGCGCAGTTATGGTACTAATTAATAAAAAAAAAACCACGTGAACAAACAAATAATTGAACGTACACATCCAGAAGCACGCATGTTCGTTTTAATGAGTGTAAACGAACAATACATTTTAAACACAGAATTTCGAGAAGCTTTATTAAGTTCCGTGGCGTAATAGACGTCTGTGTGTAGCGACTGATGATGCGTTGTGACAAGTGTTTACGCGAATACTTTTTACCGTAGTAAATGCGTTGAACGCGGAAATGTCGCGTCGTCGATTCCCTCAACATGTGTTTATGGTGTTGCGTTTTATTTAGTTTTATTATTTTAACAATTCTGCGTGTGTTGCGTTCTGTGCTTTCCATAAATCTCCATCACTATCGTGTGTGAAATGGTCACGCTTATGGTAAACAAACAACCAGAAGTGACTCGTATTTAAATCGTAAGAAACCGATTTAGAATCAGATGTGTGATATATATGGCGAGAAGAGGGATGGTATTAACGGGAAAATTTGTGTAGATGAATGATTAAAACCTTATCAGCATGTTTTATCTTTTTTTTATAACATCAGTTAATAAAATTTTATAACAAGTTATGACAATTTTGTACACGTAACCTAACACTTTTCATTACAGAAATTATTATTTTAATATTTTGATTGCCACAGTAAATTTTGAGTCAGACGAGTGTGTGAAACTGCGAGTAGTTCGTAACGTACAGTTTGTTGCAACGTTTGTTCCATAACCTATAATTTTAAACCAATTTACAGTCTTACAGTTAACGTACAAGTTGTTCAACCTGTAGTCAGGTGAAAGAAAGAAGATATAGCCGTTAAATTATTTTGATAGTAAACGCACTTTTTTTTAAATAAATTGACATTCGTCAGGACAAACGCGGTTTTCGGTGTAAAACTTGAAACGTTTCGTCTGCTGTACTGTAGGGGATCCTCAGTGGCTAAACTGTGACCGAGTCGTTTGTCTGGTTGTGGGCCTATCTCTCGTTATGTAACGCCTTCGCTCAGAATTGTTACAAAGAAACCACTGGTCTTATAATATATAAGGTCTAGTTTTCACCGATAATTTCAGAATGCCTTATAGTAAAATGAAGGAAAACCATTGGAATGCGTCAGACTGACGAAATAGTGTTGACCTTAATAGGGAAAGCGTGAAAAGTTTGCAAGCAAAATTGACAGTCACTGTTCTTCTGCAGTCTTTTTTTTAAAGTACGGTTATAAGGGAGTCCAAGACCGTGACGTGTTCAGTTTACAAATCGTTTGTACCGGTCCTACCGTCGCCTTTCCCGCGGGTCTAAACTGAAACGTTATAAACGTAATTTTAGGTGAACATAATACTATTTTTTATTATGTTTATACCCATAAAGATTCACTGTTTCTGAACAGTGGAACGCTGGCGGGAATGGGTTTATTTTTATTATTACTGGGAATATTATTACTTTTAATAGTAGCACACAATTTAGTCTTGATTCTAAACGTAACATTAATAAAATAGTAATAATGACAATTAACAGTCGGAGAGAAACAAAATGTATGCTTATAGTACCTGTATGGAGGTGAAAGGGAATATAATAACAGTGACGTAACTACGGAATGATCAGGGTGATCAGTCCCATGGCCCAAGCTATTAAAAATTTCAGCGAAATTCCGTAACCACTTAACGTAGGCCTATTTTGAAGCCAGTTGCGTGAGTTAAAACAAGACTTACAAATAACCGTAGAAATAAAATGAATTAGAATATTTGTGAATTAATAAAATAAAGTTGGAGTTTTCTTAATAATAACAATCACTCAACATCTGGTAAATAACGGTACGTATTTGGAGCCATAAGGGCGCGCGCGCGCAATTACGCACGCGCCAGAAAACGAAGGCAGAGCGTGTTAATCAGCCTTTATTTTTTTCGCCCAGAGACTGACAGAGGTGTCTGTGTCATGATTCCTCTAGTCTGATATTTCTGTTTGAACCATCTTGTTTGCACAGTTAAACTAGCACTTTTTGACTTTAATTCAATGCAATTTAACTAGTTAAAAGGCGAACTACAGGTTTCGTAAAACATTCGTGGGGCAACATCCCGGAATTAAAGTACCAGGGAGTAATGAAACCGGGTTTTTAAAATATCTCCAGAAAGATCCAATATTTTTTCCTCAGTATTTACTAAGAATACAAATTTAGAATTGTAGTGATTCCTAATGGGGTGAGATGTATTACCTTTAATTTTTGGTAACAGTTAATCAAAATTAAATATTTTGAAGTCAGCGCATTTCCCTATTTTTTTTTTAAACCTTCACGTTAGTAAAAGCTTTGAGACGCAAAGCGTTTATAAAATTATATGGGGAGGAGACCCTTGAATTTCTCATTTGACCCGAGGAAAATGGGATGGGAGGTCCAATTTTTAAGTTAGACTCATTCGCTCCCAGAAGTTAGTTTCACCCCCCCCCCCCGCAAGGAGCAGCTCCTATTTACCCCATTGATTAGGCAAAAAAGTGCAGAGTCTGTTAATTATGAATGACCGGTTTTGTCAGTAAGCGTAGAGATCGTATGATGTGTTTAACATTATGGACTGAAGAGAAAGCTAAATGAAAACACGAAGTGACATTAATTATGAGAAACCACGCCTTTCCGCGAATAGGCCTAATTGGCAACGTAAGCATTTGAGAAATAAGTTATCAACAAACACACGTATTCGTCTACTATGTGATCTACAAAATGGTTTGGTCGCATTATTTGTGTATAACATGTAGGCCTATGTTAAATGTATATTATATTGTAAAGTGCATGTGCCGTGTTGTCGGCGGTTATCACGAGCTACTCTGAACAGGTTTGTCCTAACATCAATATGATTTTTACAAGCTACACTGCTTATGTTTTTACTATAACTTCAACGAAGAGGTCTGTTATCGTCCGCTTTTCGAATGACGTCTCCGATGTAGTCCAATTTTTTGTCTTTTACTGTTCTAATGATTTATTTTTCTTTTCATGTGCTCTGTAGAACTGTTTGATCTCTGTGTATGTTTACGACATACAAGCGTTTGCACTATGGTTGCACCCTGTAAGCCATGTCTGGGGTCGAAGCTTCTGCCCGATTAAGTATAGAAACATAATGGACAACTTTTAAACTATATTCGAATTTTCTATCGCTTAATACTTGTACGAAAAATGATAGTATACGCGTGATATTATACCAACAGTAGGCTGCCATCCTAGTTAAGAACTCACTTTACATATGTAATTGTATGTATTACTTCTTCTAATGTGTCAGCAGCATTTGTACCAGTGCATCAACATTCGTTCTTCCCAGTTACCAATAATCTTACTTTCTTGCGTGTTGTCCTATTCCGAAAATGTTGCAGGTCTGCAAGTTGCTTTGTCCGTAATCCGTTTTCACTGTTTGCGGGAAGTACAAGTCGTCTGTACTATTTTATGCTGGTTTTACATCTTCTGTTAATTCTAACACCTTCCTGTGCCACAAGTACGATTTTAAAATTAATTCTGAATGTGAATCGAAGAGACCGGCCTCGACAAACCCCTTGGTTGCTGGCATTTTGTGCGACACTTTAACTCTGACATACAATATGTCCAAAAAGTGTCTCTTGTGTTACTATTATATATCGATGACATCCGTTGATGCACTGCCGTCATTTATCGTGTTTTAACTTGTTCGAAATTCTTTTTCAAAACTAATAAAAATAGGCAGAAACGTCACAGAAAGCCCTCAGCATAGAGCAGTTAAAGTCTGTGCAGCGCTCGGCAAGAATCTGCTTGGTAACGGTGACCTCACTCGAGAATCCGAATTAGGTTTCGTCAAGTTTTCCTGCAAACTTTCTGTGTACGTGACAAACCGTACAGCGGTACGTGCGTGAGTAGCGTTATGATTGATTAGCCGGTCAGTTGTACGCGTGTGGCGACTTAGAGAGGGGTTGCACCCTCCCACCCCTCCCCATGGTGTTGTGTGATCAACAAGTAACTGTACGACCTGTACTGCACGTGTCCAGCTCCACACGGAACACGTTTACACCTGCCCCTCCTCCTCGTATGGCGTTACAGCCTGAAGTCTAGTCTTGGCCTCCTCTATCCTGACCCTCCACCTCTATCCGTAGCAAAGAAATTTCATCTTCGCACTCCCAGCACCTATCGTGCATCCAGTTTTGTCTGGCTATGAATAACTCTTAACTTAAAGGTGATGATAAGCGCGAAGTAGGCCTTGTTGGCCAGAGTTATCCTATCTCTTTATCTTCGTTCCCATCTTCAGATCTCGTCGCTCCTAGGTATGTGAAACCTCTGACTGCCTCTATACAGTCTTCTTCTATTATCAAATTTTGCCTGGGTCGGGTAGACCTTGTCTGAATTATCATTTTGGTTTTATCCACATTTATTGATACTCCTACCTCTTTTGTACGTACTTTCAGGTTTAAGTATTATCCCTTGCAGCCGCACTTGATCGGGTTATGATGGCTATATCGTCAGCATATGCTGATTTTTACTGACTTATGATAAAGTATTCCTGAGCGATCTACATCGTTTTTCTTATGGCATATTCTAGAGACAGTTTAAAGAGGAGAGGGGCCAGCCCATCGCCCTGTTTCAGACCCTGGGTGAGCTCAAAGAATACGTTTAGACACGTCTCGCAATTCGTGTCCACCTCGAACACCGTTGACTGAGGAACAGAAGTCAAAAGTAAAGCTATTGAAAGTGAATATTTTAGCAGAGTGAGGCGAGAACAGAGAAAGAAAAAATGAGAAACATAGAAGTTAATAAAGACTTAGACGTACAGTCTACACTGTAGTTTATAATGAGTCAGCGGCGGGATTCGTACACGAATGGAATCGACCATTGACGATTCTGGAATGGAAAAGATACCTAGACGATAAAATAGTTGCTAGGACCTCTTGTCCAGAGCCGGTTAGTGGCCCATTATCCATAACGCTAGGGTATGCTGCAGCACCGGACACCAGGGCCTCGGCTGTCATAGGGGGCACCATCCAGCCCTAAATCACAAAAACGTTTTGAAGATACTAAATGTGAAAATAAAAACAAAGAAAATATCCGCAATCGACAATCATAAAAATACGTGTGCACACTTTTTGACGAGTTGTCGTTATGTTTTTTAAGCGATATACTTGGATTTAAGCGATTGAAGAAATTATACTAGACTTCGTTAAGGCAAAGTCAAGAAAAAAATGGATCGATTAGTATTTTATAAGCTTGAGTACACTACTACGCTCATTGTAATCACTATTTAGCTAAATATTTGTTGTAATTTGAGAGTTAAAAAAAATAATTAATTTTTTGAAATTGTGTATGCCATTTATCAGTGTAAATAATGGATAAAAGGTGGAATTTTGTATCGAGGGGGACACTAGTCTGATGGCAGCCATAGGGCACCACGCCACTTCTAATCCGCCCCTGCACCCAGTCTGTGGGCACTAACCGACAACGATCGGACGCGGGAGCTAGCTGTGTAGATGCAATGCTCTGCTTGTCCGCCATTAAAACTGGGGGAGGGGGGAATAAGCCCCCTCCCTTATCCCTGTTAACTTAGCTGAACTTAAATAACTTAAACTTTATTTATTAAGTATAACATAATAACAAAATGATTAAATATTTTTGTATTATAGAAATCAAGCTTGAACGAGTCTAGTAATGTATGGCATATAACTTTTGTCAGTGTTAAAGAGAACTTTCTGATAATCTGATTTCGGGCGAAATCAGTTCTGTGCATTAATGAGGATTAACGTACCGCAATACACTTATTTTTTCCTCAATACGTATTTCTTAAAAATAGAGATAAGGAAATATTAAAAATATCGAGAGAAATTTTTATGAGGGGAATTGGTCGGTCCAAAAAGATGTATATAGGAGAATGACAAAGAGTTGTGATCAGGGAAACAAATAAAATCCTTAAAGTAGAGAATATAATGAAAGCAATAAAACAGCAAAGAATTATAGGTACTTTAGGCATATACAGGAACGAAGACACGCCAGTGTTGAGGAGTATGGATGATTTGTAATCTTATTAAAGGTACAGTGGGACCGAGATGATACAATGGGAAGATCACATAAGACGGACATAAGAATTATAGGAATGATAAGACTGAAAGAAGAAGTGCAGACTAGGAGAAGATGGAAGCGATTTGTAGAGAAATTGTCTTACTAGACGAGTAATATCAGTTTACGTTTGTGCACTCAAAGAAATTAGAATTGTGTGCAACAGAACATTAAAGTTTAGTCAGATAGGTTTATTTCAAATCATATTACCGGTAAAGTTATGTTAATACGTGATAACACAATAAATTATGGATAATGATGAGACGGAGGTCGGGATTCTGTAACGTTATCCCAAAAACGTAGTCACGTGTTGTTTTGCGAAACAATCGTTTTTTTTTTATTCAGAGGTATGTTTGTTGAAAGCCGGAAATCGGAGATTTTCGTGATTACAGTAGGTGCGGAATCGAAAGCGTGGTTAGTGAACACGTGCTTCATTCGGTGTGGCGTAACGAGACTGCAAAACCCAGATGTGCAGGCTCAGTTGGGGTTCACACCGCCGCGTGGTCCTTCATACGTCTCTTCTGCTTCATTGATATTGTTCGTTTGTCATAAATATTTTTTATGAGCTTTTTTTTTAAATCTGTTTTGTGTTCTTCTGTCGTAATATTTCGAACAGCACTGCGAATGAATTTCCGCAGAATTATTGAAAAGCGTATCGAGTTAGAGTCACTTTGCACTGTCTCGACTTGTAACGAATTTTTGTGTGTGATCAAAAATGTTTTTAATTTATATTCATTGGAGTGGTAAGCCACTGCAGAAGGCTAAGTATGATTGTCGTATATGTGAAATTTCAAAGAATATCGAACAGTACTGCATAATCAGTGAAGAAGCTATCAAACAGTGGGGGGTTACGAAAGTCGTAAGTGCAGCATACCCCGACTGGGCACGCCATTATATAGTAGAATAGTTTAATTTACTTGTGCTACTTTTCAAAGTAATAAACAACACAAACCGTCACGTGAGACCAGCGGTGGCCCTCAACCTTTAAACGAGACGTTAAAGTATCTACACGTAAGTCGCCGGTTTTGTTGTGTATAGTTTCGTGTGCCGTTACCACGGACTTCCACCATATGCTTTGGTGAAGTCTAATCTATTTCTCACACAATAGTAATTCTAATCTTTGCTTAAATTAGTAATTCTTAAAGGTAGCTTAAAACGCAATAAAGAGGTTCGCTAAGCACGGAGAACTGTGGAGTGACGTACGTGGAGTACAGAATTGAGCCGGACCGAATGGATGGCTGAGGAGGATATATGGAGATGTACTAGATGCCGGAATGTGGCGTACGAGGACAAGTGTCGAATTGGACGATCTACACAAGGAACCGGATGTCGTCACAGTAATAAAACAAGGTAGAATTAGGTTGGCAGGTCCCGTAGAAAACATGACAGAGGAAAGGGCATTGAAAAAAAGTATTCATCGGAGGACCAGGAGAAGAAGAGCAAGAGGGAGGCCAAGAAGAAGATGGGTGGACGACGTAGATGAAGACTTGAGAAGAGGAGACTGGGGGTCAGAAGGTGGCGAAGAGTCGTACAGGATAGAGAGGAGTGGAGGCCAGGGCTCTTCATGAGCTGTAGCGCCTACTACTTCATAGTAGTAGCAGTAGCGAATGGATGGCGGCCACTTTACTGAGTAGTAAAGAGATGAGGAAACTTTGGTCGTGAATTTCCATTGAAAAACGGGAAGACTGTATCCATTGCTGAATACAAAAAGTATAATAGAGAAAATACACAAATAAACTGGCTGAGCAGCAGAACTCGCGCACTATTTTGAACGAAACGCATGTATTGTTAGGTAAATTTCACTATTAGATAATTTTGAAATTATCAAAAAGTTATGAAACTATGATTGCTGAAACTATGATTTTTTGTTAATAAAATGATAATAAGATGACAGTCATGCAATAAACGCAAAAAATTCCAAAGCACTGCTTTGTTTTTTAGTTAAATTTATAACAATAATAACTAAATGACTTGTTATTAGCTTTACTATTAGATAATTTTTAAACTATCAGAAATTTATGAAACCTTTTTTTAGTAAAATTACAATTAAAAGATGGCAGTCATACATTAAATGCAAAATTGCCGAAGTACCGCTTTGGTTTTTAGTTTTTATGACCATAATAACTAAATTGCAGATAATTTAGTCTTAGCTTTTAAGTTTATGTAAGTTTCCATAGATATGCATAAGGATATATCTATACATATAGATAAGGAAATATATCTGTGTATAAGGGTATATACTTTTCGCAAATATACATAACTGATATAAAGTTAAGTTTTTTTTTTTTTTTTGTAAACGTGGCTTACAAACGTTGCGTTTTGAAGGCGATCCAAAACTTGCAGGGAGTGTTTAGAAGTATTAATTCTGTAAAATTATTAAAGATTTTGTGTTGTATTGTGAATAACATTCGTCATAACTTGAGCCCTCCACGTAGACTAATGCAGTTCCTTAACATTTTGAGTTCCATTTTTGACTCGTTGTGCTCCTAAATTAAAAAAGAATTTCATAGTAAACTCTACATTCGGATTTGGGTTAAAATTTCCATTTGGTCTAACACCCGCCTGGATTTTTACATTTTCAAATGTTTGATCCCTTTTTCGGCCCGGTATCCTATAATTTAGAAGTTTCTAGGACTGTCCACTATGTTCAGAAGTTGTTTAACCATTTTCCACATGGATTTTTGCATTTTTTCTTAATGTTGGCATTATTACTTGCTGGAATCTGACGTCCCAGAATTTTGAAACATGAAGTCTCTATTAAGATTCTGCTTAAAATTTCCTTTAATTTTATACTTCACACGCACTTTCCTAATTTTTCACAATTTTGACCCCTTCACATTTTTGCCTCCTGCCCTCTACTTTTGAGGCGATCAGTCTCAAAAACAGTAGGGATAGAGTAAAAACGCGATCAAGCTTCCCAAGTTTTATGAAAGTCGTTTGATGGGTTTACAATTTAACGTGAGACATGCTCCAAATAGACGATCAGACAGACAGACAAATGCCGAACGGTCGAGGTAAAACTGATAACTCGCTCCGCTCCGCTAAGATGATAGCCAGAGTGACAGAAAGAAAAGACTGACAGATTTCCCCGAAATGTAGGAATCAGGATTTGTGACACGAGGTACAGTTGAAACTGTAGGCATTTTCAGCAACGAGTATATACGTACAGAATGCATGCCGTTCGTAATATTGCATCCGTTTTCCTCATACCGTATGGAATGCAGTAGCGTGGGCGAATCTAGCAAGTTTAACTATCCTCCCCCCTCCCCTTTTGTTTCAACAACAAGCAGATTTTGTATTTTTTAATTATAATAAAAAACATTAATTAATCTCAGCGTAGTGTTTTAATAACAGAACAAAACATGAGAATGTGTGCAAACGAAAAGCAGATAGAAATAATGGGCGCTGTATCATAGTAATAGATGTTATTTTTAGTCGTGTATACAGTACCTTTTGTGCAAGATATTAATGTGCACGTATTAATGTACCAACGTAAACCTTATATTAACGATTTCACAGGAACAGTAGCCGCTTGGTAAATGATTATTACGACTGATTAAAAAGCAAGTAAACTGTTTCCAGTTATATTTTTCCAAGAAATACGTCATACGCTAATGAAAGAAAACAATGCATTTCGTACGGTACTGAATACACCACAGCGTTGTTTGCAATAACAATGATCCTCACGTCATAATAAAGCTCAGTGTATAATAGTAATAAAATATTAAAAACAAAATGAAAAATGTTGATCGGTAAAGAATGTTCAATCGTCTTTTCTCTTACTTAATCACTTAAACAAACAGGTGTAAACAATTTAAAGTTCAGTATAACAGTGTAATAAAAATGCACTTTTTATACGAAACAAAGAGGAAGTTCCAGAACAAAACAATCAGCATGATAGGTTTAAGTTGTCGGTTTCCAAGGCTCTTTTTGTTGGAAGAAACCTCAATAAAACCGTCCAATGCGCCATTGTAATTGTCCCAGCCAAACGATTAAATCTGAAGCCTTTGATTTATGAATGCGTTGTTAAAAGCTGCAGAACTGGCTCATGATTTTGAGCTAAGTACATGTATTGTTACTTAAATTTCGATAGTCGATAATTTTTCAATTATGGGAAAAATTACAAAAAAGCCCGATTACTCTACTATTCCTTTGTAAATATAACAGTTGCAGAGCACACAATCTTACAATAAACGCTAAAAATTCGAAACATGTGTATTTGGGTTAAGTTCTGAAAGGATTCAGTCTGACACCGGTGCTGGATTGTCAAACCTTTTTCAAATTTTTGATCACTGGTCCCAAAATTTTGAAATTTCAAAAATTGACATTATACTCAATGTTAGTTAAAAATTCTTTTTAATTTGGCACACACACTAGATTTTGAATTGTATTCAAAACTTTCATCCACTTTTTGGGTTCTGACGTCCAAAAGTTTTGAAATTTTCAAAAATTAACGCTGTACTCAGCTTGAAGTTAAAATGACCTTTACTTTGATACTCCACATGGGTTTTTGCGATTTTTCACAATAATTTTGACTCCTTCACCTATTTGACCCGCGTCCTCCCATTTTGGGGGGGAATCAGTCTCAAAAACAACAATGTTCTATAGGGTAAAAGTGCGGACAGTTATGCCAAGTTTTACGAAAATGGTTGATGCGATCAAAAGTTATTGTGAGGGATACACCAAATAGACGGATAGACAAATGACAAGTTAAAACTGAGAACTCGCTTCACTCGTTCAATGTGCTTTTGAAATCCGTCGCTGTAACGACACTGTTGCTGTGCACCAATCAGATTTCACCGCTAGTGGAGTCCACGTTGGAGCGGGGTTGCCGCAATTAGTATTCAGCTTATGCTGCCGTCGTCATTCTTGAGTCAGCGTGACGTTGACGAATGACGTACAGAGACGTGCCAAGAACGTAACTAGACTAATGATAGACAAGAAACTACTGGTATATCGGTTGTTTTGACTTTAACGGTTTGAATAAGTGAGTTAAATCGGTCATCATTATAATAATTACCTTGAAAATATGCCTAAAATTGTATTGTTAAATGTGAACGAAGAACGCGCATCACAGCGTACGCCTGTGGCGTGCCAGCTGAGTCATTTCCTTTAGTGAAACCACTTGACTAAGCTGTACGTAATCGTTCTGTGTGTGATTATCTGTATTACGCATGACTATGCAGTGATAAGAGAGATGTGGTCTTAGTGATACCAGCTTTTACTGCTGAATTACATTATTTCTTGCGGTATGCAAAGGAGAGGTCGATGTATCTCGTTACAGATAATCACCAGTAAGCAAGACGTTTATGCGGAAGAAGGAAGCAGTTGGAAAAAGAAAAATAAGAGCTTACAAATCAGTTTTCATATGCCATTTGTAATCAGAAGAAGAAGAAGAAGTGAGAACAATGAAAATCAATTTACAGCCAAGGGGATTCAGAAGTGTATCTAGAAGGACACGATGTGATAAATAAGAGGAGAGAAAACAGTACAGGTCATCTTGTTACAGTGCACGATATTGGACGACGAATTGCTTGCGAGGAAGTAAGAATGAAACAAGGTAGACAGGGGCGAGACTGAAGAAAACGAAGTAGCGGTGATCTTAGAGAAATGATATAACAAGTGCAGATGTTAGAGGAATTGGTAAATATAAGGGCGTGTAGTAAATGTGTAAACACATTAGAAATGTAACTTATTACTTTGGGTAGACAGGTGTGTGTGTTTGGGTGGAGGGGCGTTTATATAGTTATATCTCTCTGTTAAAGGGATTAACTTTCTGTGGAAAAGCCATTACATACAATTCATGACGTAAAAAACAATCGTGGAAAAGAGAAATTCATAAACCCGCGTAGGGCCTATACGGAAGTTAGATTGTGTTTGACTGTTAGTTTACAACACTTTGCATCCCCCCCCCCCCCGGGACCGCGGGTTTCGTGGAACCGATGTCATATCGAGGGGTTCGTGGTAAAAGTACCCAAGTCCAAGTTTTAATGATGTTTCAAGATTTTTCAAAAATGAATTTTTTATACATTTATCTTTTTATTCTTTAACCGGCTATATGTAGTCGGTCTAAACGGAAAACGGAAAACGTCTATTAATAAAAACTAACCTTGAAAATCAGTTTTATGATTTATCATTGCACTTGAAAATCTTTAATTTCAGTTCTCCGTAAATTCACGTGAGTGGACGTTGGTAGATTTACCAATAACTCCACGATATTATGTATTGGAACAAGTGCCTGAACGCAGCTGCCACATCGATCTCCAGCGCGTTCGAGTCTTATGTATTGGTTATGATAGTAACCAGGTTGGTAGCGGCCCTATACTTGGCACATCCGTGACGTCACACAATTCTCCTTTCACGAAATTATAACATTAACTTCCTCTACAAGATTTTATATACAGTAGTTTTAAAATCAATTGAAATAAGAAGCTTAACATTATTATGATTTGTGCTTATGATTGTATTATCGTTGTCATCCCACGTGAGAAAAGTAACGTTAGCAGATGCCGATGTTTAAATGTAAAATGAAGGTAACGGATTAATGAAATTGGTTGCGTTTTAGTTGTTAAGATTATGCGCATTGAATTTTTCTAACAAAATACACGTTGTTCCCACTATTACAGGTTGAATTAGCGCTCAGTGTTAGTAGAGAGGGTGTTTTGAGTCCTAGTTTTATACAGTCAAAGCTAACGCGAAACTCTTGACCGCATTAACCGGGGTTCGAACACCGTAACATGGGGGATATAAATTACTGACCATAGTAGCAAACGTTACCGACTGTATACAGTAAGCAGCGCAGCGGTAGGAGTCGTGGGTTCGATGCATCTACAAAAGGATTATAACTAACTTTCTTTCGTATATTTTCGTGAAGCACACTGTATCTGTTTCCCAAGTTCATTGTGTATTAACCACATGGGACGTGTTTCGAAAAGTTATAAGCCTTTCTTGCTGCTAAGCCCCACACACTGTGTAGCGCTGTTTGTGTTTGTTTTTATTAAAAGTGTGATACAAAATTTTTGTGATGTCAAACAAAGATGATATCGAACGCAGGCGTATACTAGTATTCGGTACACTTGACATACACTCCAAACATATTGTAGTGTCCATTCATTAACAGCACTCGCCACGTGTTTCCAAACATTTTACATAATTTACTCGAAGATACAGGGGCTTGGATGCGTTGGCTTAAATAAGATTCGTAAACGAATATGGTCCGCGCATATTCGTACAGTTTCTGTGTATTAGTTACAGAATGCGGGAGTTGAAACGAGAGTTAGTTCCCTAAAGGAACATGAGGCAAGCAGTCGGCGATGCGATGTTTTCCTGAAGTATAGATCCATATATCGATATAGATCTTTATCTACATTACGTAGCAGCCTTTAAGGTACGCTGACCCCGTATTGTCTGAGCCAAAATGCGTGAATTTAAAAAAAGCGAGTTTCGCAAGTTATTTTTGAGTTATTCTTTTTTGCACATTATTTTATTAGAACTATGACTATTGATTATTTTTTGTCGTTATTATTACGTCTATTATCAGAGAGAGAGAGAGAGAGAGAGAGAGAGAGAGAGAGAGAGAGAGAGAGAGAGAGAGAGAGAGAGAGAGAGAGAGAGAGAGAGAGAGAGAGAGAGAGAGAATATTATTCAGATTTTGATGCTTCTGATTTTTAATGACCTCAGCCATGAGTGGCTTTCAGGCTTACGAGTATTTGTTTTTTAAATTCTCTTTTTTTTTAACACAGTTATAAAATTCTATACAGTCCAGTTGAGTCGTAATTCATAGAGAACTTTAAGAATCCCAGCCAGTTTTTAACTTCTTGAGAACTTTTGTCATCACCTGAATTTTCCATGCATCGACGTTGTGAGATTGTATCGCGAACACACAGTTTGCTGTAGGCTACCATCGCAGTTGTGACTATTTTGTTCTCCTCGTCACCAAAACAAAACCTCATACTTGGGACAAACCAGCAAATCGGTAGACCATTCCCGGGACATTGGAACGGTCCGGGGCGAACCCGGATTTCGGGACGTTTGGTCGTCCTGTTTAAAGCCTTACGATAAAGCTTACAGGTAGCATTGAAACTGAAAAAGGAAAATAAAAATATAACGGTCGCGAGTGACCCACTTGTTGGAGTGTTCGCGGGGTGTACTTGTGATTTGCGTTAGGGGTAAATCTAATCTCTATTGTCGCGCGCGCGCGCGTTTTATTAAAGCTCAACTTTTTCCTCGTGGTGCGGAATGAAATGTATAAATCCACTTGTCATGTCTGCTTGTTAAAGTGCTGTATTGTGAAATGTGATCAAACGTGCGAGTATTACTCCCCAGCCTTTGTTTTGCTTTCACAGTGATAAGACTGAATCACTTGTTAGGTGTATTCTTGAAGCCGTCTAATATTGGTTTAGCTGTTGTGTTCAGTGGTTGTCTTGACCTTGCTATTGGAGAAGGGCTACGGCATAGATGTAAGGTGCCAAAACGTCTAGTAGCATGGTAAACGAAGACAAAATTTCGACAAATTTGTGCAAAAATTTCGATCAGGATGAAAATTTGGATTTAGGTAGCTAAAGATGTATACTTTAAAATAAGAAAACCTTACCATCGCGGCGGGACCCCGTTTCCGGGAAAATCGATCGGAAAAGTCGTGATTGTCGGTTTTCTTCACGTAATTGTTTAAATAATGAAAATGAAGCAAAATGTTTCAAATAAATGTTGTAGCTTATGATTTTATCTACACATTTTGTGTAAACAATTTTTCGATATCTGAATTAGTTTACGAGATATAGACGATTTTCCACGACCTTCCGCCGCGCGTCCGCTTTTTTAGCATTCGTTTTTCTGTTGTAGTCATTTAAAAAATGGAAATAGCGAAAAATATTTCAAATGAATGTTGTAGCTCATGATTTTCTCTACAAAACTGGTTCAAAATATGTTTTGATATATTAATGCGTTACAGAGATAACGCCGATTTTCCACTTACACCTCTCGTCATTTTTTCCTTTTTTGATATATAGCTTCTAAAAAATGAAAATTTGTAAAAAACAAGAATGTTACTGTGGTATCGCATACGTTTACCTACAAAACTATAGAGATACACCCGGAAAACAAAACAAAAGCGAGAATTAAATTCCGGGAGACGTAGCATATATCGACGAATTAAAACAAAAACTGTTTGTTTTTGTTCATTTCATTTCACTATTTTAAGAACAGTACTGTTGAAGGAAAACACTGTTTTATAAACGGTAGACAAGCGTTTGATAGTGTAAAGAGGATAAATCTGTTCGACGCTATGAATAAGTTGGGATTACGTGAGAAACTAATAAAACCTACAAAGATGACACGAGCAAAGCTGAGTGCAGGAAGTAAGCAAGGGGATGGTTTATCAGAAGCTCTGCTTCAATTTGGGTTACAGTATGTTATAAAGAGACCTGGACCAAAGTGACACAATCTTCAGTATAACAAGCCATTGTTGTTGACATAGTCGTAGCAAGATCGAAGAAGAAACGGGTTATTGTGCAAGTTTATCAAAAGCTGGAAAGAAGACCTGAGGAGACTGAGGTTAAGTGTCGATGAAAGAAAAACAAAGTACTATTTGGTCATGTCAACATCCAAAGGTAAATGACAGTTGCAGGATCTAAAATTAGAAAATCAAATATTTGAAGAAGGAAGTAACTCCAAAAATATTGGAAAATAATTGATATAAAATATGGAGTGCGATTATGGAAAGAATATAGACAGAAAGTAGGCCATCATTTGCAATTATGAGAATGCTAAGAAGCAAAATACTAACTAAAGCTTGAAAAATACAAATTTTTATAAAAAGTCTTAATACGGCCTGTGGCCACCTATGGACGAGAAACGTATAGATTGACCAAAAATGACTAACAAGTGTTAGGAACATTTGAAAGAAAAATTTTAAATATCTTTGGACAAATTTATGAAAATATTAACTGGATAAGTCGCTATTATCTAGGGCTAAATCATTTAATAAATGGACATGATATAGTAAGAATTGTAAAAGCCCAAAACTTCAGTGGCAGGGTCATGTGAAGAGAAGAAATTATACATTTATGGCTAAAAGTATTTTGAAAGCTGCAGTTACGTATTTAGTGAAAGAAGAGACGAAGACCTCGCTTGCGAAGGATGGATTGTGTATTGGAGAATGTGAGGACGCTGAAAGTGAGGGGATGGATTAAGGATAAGGATAAGGATGCTCGGAGAGGATTGGAAAGGAGGCCAAGACTGTATCCTGAGTAGTAATAGATAGATAGACCTAATACACACACACACACACACACACACCTAAGTTTTAATATATCGACGAATTAAGCAAAACAATATTTTTTGTTCGTTTAAATTCACTATGTTTTAATGATATACAATGATATGCTTTTTATACAACTGTTAAAACCAGTGAACAGGATTCTAAAACACACACACACACACACACACACACACACACACACACACACACACACACACACACACACACACACACACACACACACACACACAGCGAACAGTATTACGCTATAAATAACACTGTATGTATGGAGACGAATTTGGCCATTAACGTGAACCAATATTTGTAATTAAAAGTTATCACTGGACGTCATTGCTTCGATATTTTAACACAAATTTAGCTCGATTTATAACGGCACAACAAATAAAATTATTTGTACAAATACTAGCAAATATTCAAAACGAAACAAAAACCTGTTATTATTTGTATTGCCGTCGTTTATTGCAAAATCGTCTGCTACTGAACAGTTTTTGCAGTAAAGCGTTGCAGAGGAAAATTGACGGTACATCAGCAGCTGTAGGTAACGTATGTATATTACCAGTCCGAGGGATAATGCAACCTGAGGCGACCACAAAAGACGGTCCACAGTCAAAAATAATTCCTAATGGGTGTGTGAATAATAATAAGAAGAAGAAAAGGTTTACAACTTGGTATGAGATGTTCATATGCACCGTTCAGTGTTGATAATAACGTTAATAGTAATTCTCTTTCTCCTCCTCTTTGGTGCTACAGCCCGAAGTGAAGCCGTGGCCCCTTCTATTCTAACCCTCCACCTCTCTCTGTCAGTAGCAAAGGACTTCCATCCTCACACTCCCAACATCTCTCTTGCATCCACAGCGACAGCATCTTCCCATCTTTTCCTTGGACGGCCTTTTGGTCGCTTGCCATCCATACTCCCCATAAGGACTCTTTCAGGTGCTCATTTGTCATCCATTCTTACGACATGGCCAGCCCATTGTAGGCTACTCAGTCTTACGTACACTTCTACCGTTGGTTCGATGGAATGGCAACATATCTCATCATTATGTCGTATCCTCCATTCCCCATTTCTATATACGGGGCCGGGGATCCGTCTCTGGAGCTTCCATTCAAATATCTTCAGGCGTTCAATTGCTCGTTGTGTTAATATCCAGGTTTTGCTGCCATAGCACAGGATGGGTCGTACGATAGTTTTGTATGTCCGCATTTTTGTCTGCCTATGAAAACTCTTGACTTATTCAAAGCGCGAAGTAGGCCTTGTCGGCTACAGTTATCCTTTTGCTTATATCTGCCTCTTCATTCCCATCTTCAGATATCGTCGCTCCTGGGTTAAGGTGACCAGACGTCCCGTATTACTCGGGACAGTTCCTTTTTTTGAGTCTCTGTCCTGTCTTTTTTTGAAGGGAAAACAGGACGCCAAAATGTCCCTTTTTTGTGGCAATCACTTATCGGCATAAAATGCCGTCAACAATATTTAATTTATCATAATGTACTCCTTTGGCTTTGTATCAGTTTGATGAAAATTTTAAAGATTACCGACAACTGACAACACAACAGCTCTGTTTGTATTATCGGTATACACCTGCAACAGTGTGGGGTGAGGCTTGGGGAAGTACAGTAAACGATTGATGTAGCCGACTCGACAAGTTGAACTGCGCTGCTATGGTAAGACGATGCCAAGTAACTAATCGTAATCACTCTGTTTCATATGAATGCCGCCAACAATATTGAAAACTGCAAACATGGCATATGCTTCAGTCGAAAGAAATTCATTACAGTTGTGCTCTTCTTTGTTTACCTGGAACTACCGCCCCCCACTGAACGAGTGTTTTCTTACATGAATGGTTTGTGGACAAGTGACGAGAACGCTCTTCAGTACAAACTTTGAAAGCTATGTTGATTAGTAAGGTGAACTTTAATCACACTTGTGTAAACTTTTACAAAATGCTGAGTGATAAAAAGGACTACTAAAGAAAAGCCATTCATCAGGAAAATATCAATGAATGCTGCACTAATAATTCTAAAAAGGATTGTTTGGTTGGAGTGAACTGAATACTACTACATCATGTCAGTTACACAGTATTTATTTATTATTAGTTTCCAAACGTAAGTATTTATTACAAAACAATTTTTAGCGTCCTCTTTTGTCCCTTTTTTCGTTGAGACAAAGATTAAAATGTCCCGTTTTCTTGTTTTAAAAATTTGGTCACCTTATCCTAGGTATGCGAAACCTCTTGACTGCTTCTATACAGCCTTCTTTTATATCAAATTTTGTCCGGGTCGGGTAGAACTCGTCCGACTTACCGTTTTGGCGTTAATAGTAATTAATATTCGGGCAGAATTCAAGTGCCATAGTCGAGTCGCAGTTAAAGTTCCGTCACTAGCGGTTGTGTAACAGTCGAATAAAACACCTCAAAGATAATGTAGTTATTGGCTGTTGACGATTGACCATACCTTATTTGGAAAGTCAACAGTGTAGGTGTAGTCTGGACTGTCAGCGTAACGTATTTGCTCCTAACACAATATCGTGTTATTTACTTTGTCGTAATACGTTTCTCGTTTATGATTTCTTGTTTGTTTTCCTCTGCACGCTCGTAACACTGGGGAACAGATTTCTCGAACTCGGCGACAGCGATTGTATTTATTATTTCATGGTATTGTTTTTTTTTCGGTCCAGATAAGCCCTTTCTTAATAAGGCAAAAGGTCATACTTGAGTCAACAAGGAAAAGATTTGTAGTATTGATAAACAGACGCAGAAAGGGAGAGAACGGCATCAAAGGAAAGCTAAAAGAATTATAGGAAAGAATTGAAAATTTTGTAAAAAGCGTTATAATATTACGTAGCTTGTTAATAGGCCTAATAGTATGAAAAAAATATCTTTCACATAACATCAGGAATTGTAAATTGTAATTGTAACAAACTGTAAATGTATTCGTGATCTTAAATTGTAATTCCTGGATTGGTTGCAGAAATATTACGTTATTCATGAAAATAATTACTTGCCTTTGCAAGTGTAAAATTGTATTTGCAGATGTTTCACATAATCTTTAGATGCATCCTCAGAGACTAAAAGTGTTACCTTTTTTTACATTGACTGTCTTAGATTTTGTAACACGTACGTGGAACAATACAGTTTTCATACTTAAGCCGAAACTAGTGAGAGCTGTTTACACACACAAAACAGTACAATGCAGAAATGTATATTTTGCTCTGGCGATGTTAAGTTGATTAAATTGTTCTTGCAAGCTACACACAGTAGGCTATAGGCCTACTGTAAATAAAATTCAAGTACAGTGTTTTATAAGGGACAGGTTCGTATAAATATTTAACACGCACACGCGCGCTCGAATATATATGGGAAAATGAACAACTAAGCCAATAGGAAATGATGGCGGGGGGGATAGTTTGGGGCGGCGTTGCTAGTGACACGTGTTTCAAGCAGTGTCCCTAACTGCGCCGAGGGAGAGGGAGAGAGCACAAACACAAGTAAAAGCAGAAGCTATAAAATTTAATCCGCGTCTCTGTTGGTAGTAAACAAGCAAGATTATGAGATTTATACCGTATTAGATTGGGGTCGGCGTACAGCAGAGGGCTGCACATTGTTTGGGTTACTCAGCTCATTATGCTCTTCCAACCGGTGTTTATTGCACCACCTTCAGATTATCTGATATTCTGGTGCGCGCGTCCACCGCGCGCGCAAAACTGAAAAATTTCGGTCGTGAAGCGTTTCGACTTTTCTACGTTTTAATCGTGTGTTGGATTGGATTTTCGATTTCCTGTTTGAACGAGTTTTTGTTTCGTGTGGTGAGTAGATTAACCTGCTCGCGGGGAATCCTCCTATCCGCCGTTAGCGATAACTCGCGAAGAAGTATACAGCTATGAAATTTTGTGAACTGCGTTTAAGTTGAAGCTCTGGAAACGTATATCGACGAGTCAGTCGAACGTGAAAATTGCGAGCTCTTGGTAATGCGGCCAGTTTGCTGTTTTTTGTTGAAAGAATTGTGTTGAAACGCAGGTGAACGGATAAAATTATAAAACGATGGTTGTACTGAAAGTAGGAAGTCAAACTAGTAAAGCGAAAAGTATTTTCTACTCTGCGCGTAGTGTTAGACGTCAAGAGTCGTGCTTTTAATATTACGGGAGTTTGAATATGAGAAGAAGAGGGGGGACGTACGACTTGCCTACCGTACGGTTGGAAGTCTCGAGACGCTGCCAGGAGAACATCGACGACGAGAGAATGGCATCAGTGGGTCTGTCCAGGACAAGCGCAGGATATCGCGCTGCTCCTGGTCTGTCCCTTTCTTAGCTGTTGGAACTGAAGACTGTGGAAAACGACGGGACATCAGTTGACATCAGGAAAAACGAACATGATTGTCAGCGTTTTTGTAAGTTTTTGACCTAACTTCGGTTGTGACCGAGTCTTCCAGATTTATCACCGTAATTCTTAACACTGCCTGAAGTACCCAACACAGGGTATAAGGAAGCGACGGTGAGTGCTCTAAATCTGAAGATGTTATTTACATTGTGATTCTTACAAGAACCTAACAGACTCCTGTTTCTGTCTATTATTAACATAGGGATAATTATTCAGCAAAAGGAAAAAAAAGTTTGTACAAAATAATATTAAAATATTATTATATGTCGTTTTCCTTGAGTCTACTTGTAGACTAATAACTAGCACGAAGAAGACAAATAGATGTCAAAATGGAGATTTGTTTTCATAGTTTCGCAAGCCGTCAGTTTGGGAATTATTCAGATCGATTACACTACTCCACATGAAAAATCTTTCAAACTCTAAAATAGTCAGTTTTTGTTAATTTTGATTTAAGAAAATTTTGATATGTAAGTATCATTCTCTCACTTACCGTGCAAAACATCAATTTTCTTTGCGATTTAGTGAAATGTTCATCGCGCTGCTCCTGGTTTGTCCCTTTCTTAGCTGTTGGAACTGAAGTCTGTGGAAAATGACGGGACATCCAATAACATAAGGAAAAACGATCTCGATAACATTTTTTTTTAATTTTTCTAAAGAATTTGGAAAAAACATTGGGTTGGCAACACGGAGAGATATGCAAATGTCAAACTGTTTTTATAAAAAATTAAATATTAAGACCATCAATGGTAGATATGAGGGAATCTGAAGTATTTCCTTGTTATTCCGTATGCAGTTGAGGTACATGAAATATTGCTGCTCTCTGTGCATGCGGTAGGACTTCACATTACGAAAGAAAAAACTAGCCCAAATGGATTTTGGTAGAGCCTGGAAACGAGAATATTCCCTTAGTTCCCGGTGATGGAATCTGACTGCCACATTTACACCCTGAACTCGGACTGACCAAATATTTTGTGAAAGCCATGAGAGGGGAAGCTTTTCAGGTATTTAAAGAGAAAGTTCCTAGGTCTGTATGATTCTGACATCAAGGAGGGACTCAGATGTAATCTTTGTTGGTCTGGAGATTCGTGAACTATTTAAGGGCGAAACCTTTAATTGGAAAGAATGAGGAAGCAGCTTGGAAAATCTTCAGATCTGTTAATCACAGTCTGTTCTTGGGTAATTATAGAGCTGAAAACTACGGTTAATGAGCTTCTGATAACACAGCATGTGGAGAGTTAGGCTGGGATACGTCGTTTAAAATACTATTTCTTGATTCAAATCTTGACTTCTTCCCAAGCAGTTTTGGAACAGTGAACGGTGAGTTTGGACATCGCTTTCACCAAGACATTTCAGAAAGTATCGGGACAAGTGCAACGCATTTATGTTTGCTGAGTATTATTGGAATGTGAAAAGAAATGACACAGAAATAGACTTAAAATATAAAAAAAAAGGAACGCTCTAGTTAAGAATCCCCCCCCCAATATATATATATATATATATATATATATAGTAGTAGTAGTAGTAGTAGTAGTAGAAATAGTAGTCAAGTGTCCCGTATATGTATATGGAACCTAACGGTAGGAGTAAACGTGTATATACACACACAAACACACATACACGTAAGCTTCCATATGTTTACATCGAGAGCTAATGAAAATGTACTGCTGTCATATTCTGGTTTATCAACACATTTTTGGTTGGAATTGCCTATTTGGCAAAGGAAAGAGACCAATTTTTATTTTTTTGTTTGCCGAGTTGGTGGCTGTATTATTACTGTATTATATTACAAATTGTTCCGCGGCAATTGAGTCACGTTAGCGTTTTCGTTGAAACGCTGCACTAGGAAGCGGATGCACTCACGACTTTCTGTACACGAAAACTTACGCCGCTTCACCGTTTGTTAGTTTTATTTTGGTTACTTACTGGAACATTGAATTTAAACAAAAAAATCTTTATTTTATTATTATAAAAAGTGTGCACGTCACAAATTTTACAGTATTGCAACAAGCGCCATCCTCGCGGTCCTGATACCCGCAGCACTAGTCCGGAACGAATCTTATCCGAAGACATAATTCCGTCGACTTGTTGAAGAATATTTAGTCGGACACACACACACACACACACGCGAAGTTGAGTAGCAAAGATAATGTCAGAAGTAAGTAAGTAAATATAAAATAATAAGCAATAAGCAATAATAAATATAAAATAAGAAAAATATAATGTCAAAAGCAATTAATAAAAAAAAAATGTCTCGCATGGTTTAATAACAACGCTTCTTGGAAACCCACTGTTTGTTGATGTTACATCAAATGTGTGACTGACGCATTCTGTGGTTTGGAATCCTCAGTTGTAGAGCTGAAACTCAGGACGACAGAAGTTGTAGCTTTGGCGCTGAGCATGCTACATTACAGAACGAACGATGTCAATAATATCAGTAAAACGTGATTGCCAACAGAAAAGTTGTGTTATTAAAAATTGGAAAAAAAAATGTCAGAGAAGGAACGCTCAGACTTATGAATAGAAAGTGCTTCAAACTTTTTCAGTAGAATAAATATATTTTAAAATTGAGAAAACTAAACGGTGACCACAAAAACATTTTTCTTTAAATTGGAGCTAAGCACGACAAAACTAAACTTGAACTAACTAAAAGAAAAGAAAATGTTTTTAAAAAGGTAACCGTTGCCAATAAATAGTGAAATATTAATTTTCATTAAAAAGCAAATAATTATTCACAATCATTTTTCTGAATTAAAAAAAAAATCGATCATTAATGATATCGTAATAAGTGTGAAATCGGCAATTTCATTACAAAGGCTAGCAGATATGTTACATTTTTTCACCGCAACCACAACTGATAGGGCTGTTCGCGAGCGGGAGCGGAGTAGTTGACGTCATTTCCGTCGTCAGCAAGTCAGCGTCTTTCTCGGCCCGGTTCCCAGCTGTCGAGAGGCATAGAAGTGGTCTCTTGCAGCTGCTGACAGCGACATGAAGCGGCTGGCCGACGCCTCCTAAAAACGTCGACCAGGAGTCACCCGCCAACACGATTCTGCGATCTCTTGACAATGGCAGGGGCGCCGCCGCCGGGTCGCCGTCTCGGACTGTGACGCCCAATGGTACAACCAGCTAGCAAGCACGATCTTCATGGATCCCGGCAGTCGTCCTCGACCTGATTTCGAGAGTGTACAGATGTCCGCTTTCGAAAGTTGTTGGCCTTGTTCATGGAAGCAACTGACACCTGACAGACGATGTGACTCTGTACGCTTCCTGGATAAAAGAGGAAGCACCGATGGAATCGCTAATAAAGAAGAAAAAGAACAGGTGGAGGTGAATCATTGATCAACAATACCTGAAATCATTACGACCGTTGATGACGTAGACGGCAAAGTATTGAGCACGACGTTCGGAACAGAGAATAAGCAACCGTGTAATCCCGTGTCCACGCCTGAGGGGAGGGGGTTAACTGCACTGCATTAAAAGCGTCTGTTACTACTTAAACGTTTTCTGCATAAACGAGTAAACGTTTATTACCAGTAAAGTTTTTTGTTAAGTTATGGCTAATAAAAGCGTACATAAAACACACGGTAAACTATAAATGTAATTTAAAAGCTAATGTTATGTTAGCGTGCTGTGCATAGTCTTATGGCAGACATTTTTGTTCACAGTTCTGTGTTATGCGTGTAATTTGGTTTTGTTTAAAGAGTATCATATCGAATGGAATGCTAACATTGTGTATAACGATTTTGTTTGGGGGGGGGGGGGAATTCCGAAGGTATTATAAATGTTCGATTTGAAAATCTTGGCATCGTTCCGACTCGTGAATTCTTCGTTTCCGGAATGGTTTCGTTAGAGGTACAAAACCATATGGACGACTGGAGTCTCGAATCTTTGCCAAGTATGCCACGAGTGCAGGGTAATAAGCGTGTAAACTGGAAGTGTTGCGTATGGGATATGTTCCAATTAAATTGCCAACTAATGTTCGTATGAAACACAAATAATGTTTTCGATGTAAAGAGTATGCGTCTTTTGTGTTAACTAACTTTGGGGTTTCTAACTGTCTGGCGAAATCTAATCACACGTTGAACCAAAAGTTCCTTTATGCTTCTGAAATAGTGATAGCTCTCTTGACAAAATAAACATATTTTCCACATTAAGGTAAAAAAACAACGTCACGTATATGTCTCCCGGTGTCAGTTTCGAGGTGGATTCTACTCCATAACAGCTCTGGTACATACACTGTAAGGCTCGATAGTGATTATGTTAAAACGTAAAACTGCACGCTTTTTGTTCTGTGGTTCGATTTAAGACTCATCATGATCTCGCAGACTTGTAATTTTACAATATGAAATGAAATACCTTAAAATGTTGCGGGGTAAGAATAAATGTTTTAGAAACTGATCTTTTATCCCACCCTGTTATAATGTGATTTGTATTTCGCCAAGATTTCTTCCGCCATTGGTCTCGTGACGAGGGTGCGGCTACACACCATGTCGACACCGATATACGAATTTTTCATTTTCGATGGAAACAAGAAAACTAAGAATTTTTTCTGACACTGGCTCCGAAAAGTGACGCTCAGGACTTTAGTTCGCGAGGTTTTGGTCCGATCGCTGCCAAAACAGAGTTACCTCTGTTTCTTCAGCTGAATAAAGTCCGTTTTGAATATAAACATTTTTCGTTCTTACATAACGTTCGGCCCCAGTGATAATCTTCACGCGGAGAAAAACATTGAAATATAAAATAGAAAACAAAGCTCTGGGAACCGTAAGAGACGTTGTAAGGAGAGGGAAAGAAGAAAATGAAGATGAAAATGGTAGTTGTGATCGTGGAGGAGGCGCGGAAGTTGTCTGGATTCGGTCATTTACTGGCAGTAACATAGCGGGTACTCTTTGATACGATTTCTGCGGATATCGTGCACCGCTCACCCATTTGCCATATATCCTTTGATCTTCTTAATTTCTCTTTGGTCTTCTTCAGACGACAGGCTATCTTTTAAGTTTGCGGTTTATTCTATCTGGTACAATATGAAAATATTTGTCCATAATTAGTAAAGTTCGACTGTGAATTTTTAACGCTCATACCGTCAAAACATGAAATTTATTGAGTTATGGTGGTTAAATAAGAAAAATGAGAAATAACGTTGAATTAATGAGAAATATTAATTCTAGGCTCGAACGGAAAATTTGTTTTTAAGTTTACTTATGCAGTGTGTTAATACATAGCAGTAAGCATAATTGTTGACAGAATACATGGCATGGAGAGAAGTAGTGCAGTGACTAGTCATTGCACTAGTTCTCAATACGACAATTTAAAAGTGACATGAATGTAAATTTTAATCGTCTTGTCTGCAGGCTGTTATTCAGCAGATTTATGGCTAGAGGATTTGTGTGCTTTTCGAGCCGTTCCACATATCTTTCCCTGAACATTGCAGTGCTTTCATTGGCTGTTGCAGATCTAACTCGCTATAGATGTCTTTATTATTGACGAACCATGGTGCATTGGTTATGGCACGCAGTACCTTGATCTAAAACCTTTCCATTATAGAGATGTTGGTTGTAGAAGCAGTTCCTATACCCCCTCCACCTTCTGAACTCCATGGATACTGCCTGGAGTAGAGAGGCATATCCATACGCTGCGGCTTGCCGACTCTGGGGTTGCGCAGCGCCCGCCATACACATAGCACTCAGTTAGCACCTGCTTTGCCGTCTCGGCTGGGGTGAAACTCGGAGCATGGGAAACCGCGAGGTGTGCAACGCCTAATTGTAGGAGCCATCCGCCCTGAAGTCTCAGCCCATCGTTACGGACGACTCGCCTCCGGCCAGTGCGCCTCCAAGCTCCTGCGCGCCTCAGGCCTGGCGACTGGCTGGAGCAATTCACTCAGAGATGCCCCATGACACACACGCCCATCGCGTATACGTGGACCACACCAAAATTCCTTGTGCCGGGCGAATGACCGAGCTGAACTGTTTAGAACCTGGCGTTGATAGGGCTCCGGTCTGGACAACGCACACAAACCAGGGCGCGAGACGCCCAGTGTATCTTCTGTCTGTTTGTCTGAAGCAGTTTCCCAAAGCTGTAAGCCGTTATGTTCACGCAGGCTTGAAAACAGTACTGTAAACCACCACAGTAGGAAGAAACAACGTACTGACAAACAATTCGGTTCAATTAGCAGCCTACGCAGACGACATCAACACAATGTGTCGAACAAAAAAATGCAGCAGAGGAAACGTACTTTGAGCTCAAAGAAAATGCTAGGAATATAGGCCTCAAAATCAACAAAACAAAAATATTAGTGCTGACTGGAAGACAAAGAAACTACGGAACAATCGACAATATCGAAAAGGTGGACAACTTTAAATACTTGGGAACCATATTAGAAAAAAACGGCACAGAAAAATCCGAAACCGGATAGTCCAAGCCAGTAAAGCGTATTTCGCCACAGCAAGTATCTTCAGATCCAAAGACATCCACAGAAACACGAAACTAAGGATATACAAGTCAATAATTAAGACCCATCCTAACCTACGGCTGCGAAACGTGTATCTTGAACTCCAAAGCAGCAAACGAACGTTCTCGATATCTTTGAAAGAAAAATATTACGAAAAATCCTGGGACCAGTTAATGACGTACACGGCTGGAGAATAACATATAACTTTGAATTATATCAACTGTATAAAGAACCACCGCTAACACAATATATAAAACTACAGCGTCTAAGGTGGGCTGGTCATGTAGGATGGCGGAAGGCAGAATACCATGAAAACTATTGGATACCAGAATCCACGGAAAAAGACCAGTGGGAAGACTGAGGTGAAGATTGGAGGACGCGGTGGATGAGGATGCTTAAGAAATACTGAAAGTGCGTTCCTGGAGGAGGATGGCTGCCGACGGAAGAGAATGGGGGGAGGGGGAATTGAAGGAGGCCAGGGCCCAACAAGGGCTGTAGTGCCATAGGAGAGAGAGAAACCAACAGCTTATTTCGGATTGACAGTAATGATTGTCTGCCCAAACTTCATGTCCAGTTGTTTCCGCCTCATCCAAATGTGGTTGCGCCATGTCAGTTGTTTGTCTAGGTGGATGCTCAAGTATTTTACAAAGTTGGCTATCGGGATAAAACGGGAAAAATTGCGAGCACCTCGAGGTGATCAATGGCTGCTACCTTATCATAATATGTGCGAGGTCAGAAACCTGTTCGTGTGTCAGGGAAAGTATGTCTTAGACATGTTTCGTCAGCAGAAGGTTACGTTTAGCATAATTGCCGACACGTAGTGGTGATCATAAGTTTTAGTCTCGTAATTATCGTAACCTAAGATAAAGATACGCTGGGACGCAAGGTTCGTAGTGTTAACAGTCTAACGAACTCTTTGTGCCAATACCGATCAGACCCTAATGATGCTGTTAATGTTATATAACTTACGCGGGATGATGACCATGAAGGAGATACGTGATGGACCGTTCCTGTGACACGCTGGAGAGGACGGAGTACGAGGAAACGCAATTTGACATGATTCTGCGGGGTGATATACAGTCTATAATTGCAAACTCTTATTATTCTGTGTTGAGCGGATTGTAAACGTTTGATACTCCTCGGTTATTAAAGAGAGACGGACAACGTTTCTCATCATAAGCCTACGTGGGTCTTAGGTTTGTGGCTATTTTTTGCTTCGTTCCATTTCCTTCGTTTTTTCTCCCAACTTGTTTATTATTTGTCTTAAGCGTCACCTGTCTCATTCCGTTCTTACATCTTTTTATCTTTTTATGGTGCCAGAATTGGGACTTTTAAAAACTTTCAGTCGCATTCCTAAAAACATTTTGTATTACTTCGTTTACAAAATAAATATTGTGTTATGTAAGTAATCTAGTGGATGAGTAGTTGTGCATTAATTGTCAACATTTAACAGCACACAACTTTGACGATACCCAACGCGTTTAGTTGTTATGGGCGCTAAACTTGTGGTGATACAGAAACTAGGAACAACACTAATGTAATGTAATGTAATGTAATGTAGGTATTACTGGCCACCAATAGGTTATGCTACAGTGTATTCACATTGAAGTTCTTAATCGTATTTGTTACAAAAGCATTTTACTTTATGTTTCGTTAACAGTGGGTTCAGTTTTTCGTTACGCTGCAATATAAATATGTTAAGACTGTCTCACTGATCGTCGTACGGTACAGTGGAAACAAAATGCAGACGCAAATGAAATCAGTAATTACCAGCTTTAATGAGTCACAAATAACAATTGGAAATCAACAAGATACTCTCATACAGTAATTCGAGTCAAATTTGTCCACACGCAATAATAATGTCAGCTATAAAGAATTCCGCACTAATTATAACACAATAATCACTTTCAACAACAACCACTTGATATCCGCACTTGATAAATAGCCCAACGTAAACTAACTCACAAAGCCAGGCGCTGTTGATTATATAGGTAGCGCAGGGTTCCAGAATAACTGTCCATCCTTTCTGCGTGCCAGATTAATTTGCGTATTTCGAGTGCTCTCCAGAAGAGTCTCGAAGGTACTTTAGTGCGGCCTTGACTGAGTCGGCTAGCGGAGAAACGGGCAGAAGGACGCTCTCGCCTTTTCGAGAGGGTTCCATCGTTACAATATTTTGTGCACGGGTTGTTAAGTTGTATTGCGCAATAAGATACATATTTATACCAAGGCGAATCAATTTTTGTAACAGATAGTACCTTGGCATAATATAACGACGCTGTATTGCTATGACACATTTCAGAAACTTCTGGCTCTCAGTGTCGGGTTGTAGGGACCCTCCGTCTATCCCTGCCCATGCACACAGTCTTCATCATTCCAAAAACGATTTCCCAAAATTTTCTTTGCCGTTTTGTACCGTCCGTTACGCAGACTTCCCAGGGATATTAACGTTTGCCTTTGTTTTGAATTTAAAGTTTCCGGCCTTCCAATTTAGAGGATCGGCCGTCGTCGTTAGTGCGTCTTTTCCATTTTCCATCGGCATCTTTATTAGTCAGTATACCGTCGCAAACGTTTTGAGCGGTTCTTCATCGTTGTTTGTCATTGTCCGAATCCGACTACCGTTGTACTACCAGACGATGTCCGTGTTCTTGCTTATTAGCTTTGACGTTCTGTCTTCTTCTTCTGCGGTCACAACCCAATGTGGTCTTAACCTCCTCAATAATTTTACTTCATTCCGTCCTGTCACCACAGAATCCATCCTCTACGGCAGGTGTCCATTATTTCTTAGGTCTTCCTCTAATTCTTCTGCCCATTGGTTTCCAGTCTGCGATATTTTTAGTTGTTCTGCTAGGATCCGTCCGTCTTACGTTACCCAGCCATTCTAATCTTCTACTCCTGATGACCCGGAGGACTATGTGAGTACAGTGTTTATTTGATCCGGTTCATATTCGTGCGTATCATCCAGGGGGTAGGGTCGAGGTTCGCCGGTAGTCAAAACATTATTAACGTGATTATATAGGACTCTCGAAGGGAGTGGTCGTGGTGCGCCGGTGGTCAAAGGGGTCAGATAAAGGACCGGAAACGAAGCACCCGCACAGTTAGCGTCAGCGCATTCCGCAGGTAATTCTTGAGTTTGTGTCACAACAGATCTTAACCAACAGAAGTCGTTGTTGTTGCTTTGAAGTCGTTGTTTCCAAGTAGAAAGTTGCATTTGAGTTTGTAGCTCTGAAAATCAAAGGAAAATATTAAACGGTTGATACAAAGATTGCGACTCTTGGAAAACCTAAATGCAGTATTCAATAATGCATTTTATAAAATGCGCGTCTTATCAGTATAAGAAGTTTCAAAGAACGTACCAGTGTACAGATGACAAAGCCTTCTTATGTAAATATTTAATACAGATATATAGTAAATAAAGTCTTCAGTTCACTGAGAGAGTGCTTTCAACACTTGACTGCAACAAGTAACTGATAAGCTTTAAAGGTCGCCCATTATTTTGTTCTGTAATATTATAAAGGGACAGTTGGTTTAATGTATGAACGGATAGTTTATTCAACGGAAGCCTTTATGCTTCGAATACTTCTCGGAATATGTTCTGCGCCAAAGGAAAATCAGGTACATATTTTATTTACATGTAACATTTATTTATTTTCAAAAAATAATCTATAGAAAAAGAGTAAAGAGTATAATAAATATTATATTTCGCTAAAATTCTTCAGCACAATGAAAGTAAATATATTGTATTTTAATACATTTTACTCTTTTTCTTGTTTTAGCCTATATGGACTTAAAAGCCATTTGTTAAAATGGGTCCATATTATTCAAAAGTATATTAAAACTTGAAACACTTTGAATAGGCGCACCTCGACCCTACCCCTTGATCTGACCGCCGGTGCACCTCGACTCTCCTAGTTGGGATACATTCTGCTGACCATCGGCGCACCTCAACACCCTCCTCCATGACCCATCTCCAGTTTGCAAAGGCCCAAAAGCGTTAAGGAAGATTTTACGCAGAAATATTCTAATCTGTTGTAGATCTGCATTAGGCCAGGCCCAGGGCCGCATTAGAAGTACCCTACGGTGCCATCAGACTGGTGCACCCTCCCGATTCAAGATTAAAAATTCAACCTTTTTATCCATTATTTACACTGATAAATGGCATACACAATTTCTAAAGTTAACCTTTTTTTAACTCTCAAATTACAACAAATATTTAGCTAAATGGTGATTACAATGAGCATAGTAAGTACTTAAGCTTAGAAAATACTAATCGTTCCATTTTTTTCTTGACTTTGCCTTAACGAAGACTTGTATAATTTCTACAATCGAGCGATCCAAGTATCTCGCTTAAAAAACACAACGGCAACTCGTCGAAAAGTGCGCACGTCTTCTTATGACTTTCGATTGAGGATATTTTCTTTGTTATTTTTTTCACATTTATTATCTTAAAAAGTTTCTCTGATTTAGGGCTGGATGGTGCCCCCTCTAACAGCCGAGGCCCTGGTGCCGGGTGCTGCAGCATACCCTAGCGTTATGGATAATAATCCGCCACTGCCCAGGCCTCGCATCCGTCTGTCACTATTGGCATCCGAATAAAACTTTTGTATACGGTTAGCTTTAGTCGTTTGGTAGTATCCCCGATTTGACCAAGTTTTCGTCGGAGTGAAATCGTGATAACTGTCTATTTCCACATACAATACGGGATTTTATTTAATTACTACATGAGTTTGTCTGTAATCTGTGATCATAAGTAAGAATCTGTTGAACATGTTCAGATCTGGAATGGTCTGTAATTTCCGACTGTTAGGTTAACACTGGCGTTAATATTTATTGTTTGGTTAATAACAGCAGTTTCTACTAGCATGATTGATTTGCACTTCCAGAAATTAAAGGCGCTTCTTTACGAGCCCTGCGATGTGATCGCGAAAAAAATAGTGTTCGACATAAGGGCTTGTTCGGATTGTACTACCCCCAAAACATGAAGAAAAGTCATTTTCCGAAAAGTGTCTGTGTGTAGTCTTTTTTCTATGACGAACGATAACTGCCGCAAATTCAAACAGAATAAAATAATTTGTTGCATATGTACCCGAGTTGTAGAGGACTCGAGGCCTATTGATATTGGTGAAGATCGGTTAAGGGACAGGGGTAGTTTACCGGCAACGTTTTATGTTTTAACAAGAGTAAAGTACTTAATTTTGATAAATAAAGTATCCTGAAAAGAAGGTCGTAATAATCTACTGTAGAAAGGTAGATGAAATATCTATAAATGAAAAGGGTAGTTGAAGGGGGAGAGGGTAATTTTCTATAAATGAAAATGATAGTTGAAAGAGGAGGGGATAATTTTTTATGTGTGTACTACATTATCGGCAACAAAGAAGTAGTTTCTATGGAAATATTCCGATTTACAAGGAACACACCTAACTTGTTAAAATTATCGAACCGAAGTAAATGATGTTACCGCACATTCAAGTAAATGATTTTATATATAAATGTTGGAACATGTATAGTTCTCCGAACCGATATTTTTGTTCTTTCTGGTCAGTGGTACACGTAAGCTTAGCGAATTGTTCATGATTAGTAACGTGTAGCAAAGTATATATACACGTGCACACATGTATTCGTCAGGAGAACAGGAGGGAGGAAGGTGTCACACACGAGGGATAAACCGCTGACAGGCCGCTGATATGACTCAGCCACTCGGTGTGGGGATTGAAACTGCGTCAGACCCGCGCGTATAAATCGGTTTTTGCTTTCGCATTTTTGTTTTATCAGTATTAAATATTATCTTTCGTAAGATATTCGTTATCGAATTATTTGTTTGTAATGGATTTGCTGCTATCAGATGTGGTACAAACGTAATAACAGATAAATGCGACAAGGTGAACTGAATGGGGTGGTTACGTCGACCAGATTAAACGTGTTCCAACTGTGATAAACTCCATTGCCTCACCTAGAAAATTGTGTGTTATGTCTTATGTGTCGTATTGGTTTGAGTTTGATGCCCACTTGGCCCGCTACAAGGCTTTGTCCATTCCGCTATCCGCCTCGTGATCCTGTCTAGAACTAGTCTAGACGGATAGTGTTCATGTGTGATTGTCTGCTGTACAATCACATTATTTACTAGGAGATAATAACACAATTAGGTATTTTGTAATTTTTCTGTAATGTTTTAAAAATTGCCTAATATTTAAATGTACCTATTAATGAATATATTTCGTTCAAAATAGTGAGCGAGGTCCTTAACTTAGGGAATTTATTTACTAGTCACGTTCTGTCAATGATTTTTGTCTTCAGCGGTCCTCATATGATCGGAGTGCTGGGATCGAGGAAACTACTGAACCTCCTATCACTTGTTATTCTTCCATCCGCCGTCTTTTGGTGTTTGTTTATCAAGTTGGATAATGACTGTGGTCAGTTGATTCGCGACTCGTTATTTAGCGTGTTGGTAAGCGCGTTCTCAGTTTTAAGTCGACCGTTTGGCATTTGTCTGTCTGCGTTTATGAATTTTGGGGCATGTCTCATGATAACTTTTGAACGCAACAACCGTTTTCGTAGAACCATACTTTTACGTAATACTTTTTAAGTTGATCTCTTCAAGATTAGCAGAGAGGGAGATGAAAATGTGAGGGGGCAGAATTGTGTAAAAACATCTTAAAACTGTGATTAGGATATAAAATTAAAGGGAATTTTAACCAAAGTCTGTGTATAGCGCACAGTTTAGAAAATTTCGAAACTTTTGAACACTAGAGCCCCAAAAAAAGCATCAAAAATTTGAAAAACTGTAAAAGTCGAGACGGGTGTCAGACTAAATGCCAGCCGAAATCCGAAATTACCGTTAACTATGAAATTTTTTTAATTTTAGGTCACCATGTGTCGTAAATCGAAACTCAAATTTTTATCAGAATTGTAAAAGTATGTGGGGATCAAGTTATAACGAATTTAAGGAAAATAAAAACTCTGTATCTTTAATAATTTGACAGAATTAATATCTCCAACACGCCCTGCAAATTTTTGAGCTCCTTCAAAAAGTGTGCAATCTGTGAAAGTTCACATAATGTTATCCGTTATGTATATTTGCAAAAAGTATCAGATTTAGGCCTGTACATATCTATGGAAACATTGATAAGCTTAAAAACAAGGGTTAAATTATTTGTTGTTCGAATATTACGGTTATAAATTTAACTGAACACCCTACGCTGTAGTTCGGAATTTTTAGGGTTTCTTTACAGTAGGGTTTCTTTTCGTCTTCTTTACAGTAATTATTTTACTAGAAAGTAATAGAGTAATCGGGTTTTTTGTAATTTTTGTGTTAATTTAAAAGATTATCTAATATAGAAATTTACCTAATAATAAATGTATTATCACTATGTGCAACGTAGTGAGCGAGTTCTGCAGCTCAGGGAGCTTACTAGTTTTAATAAGTCAATCGTAAGTTACGGTTGTTGGGATGTAACTTAACATTGCTAATGACTAATACGATGTATTAATGACTCATAGCAATAAAGAACCTAACATTACTGTCTAATAATATGGGCAGACGCTGCTTCTTTTCGGAGCTGCATTCAGATTCTTATTCAATACCGGAAAACATGTTCGCAGTTTGGACGGTGTCAGATAATTCACATTCCTTCATGTTACCCCTACTTAGAAAACGGCTGCTTCTCGAATGCATTGTGTACTCCATACACGGAAAGCGGATGTCTAACGAGGTAGTCAAGGCGAAGTCGCTTTCGAGTCAGCGGGGTATCCGGCCTTGTGATAAAAGGCTGCCGTTCACTGGATTACAGGTGTTATAATCCCAGGAAAGACGTGAAGTCCGTACAGTACCCTACTGACCGCAGCATTAGAGCACTTTTTTTTAATTAATTAACTTTTTTTGAATTTAACGTGTTAAAACTGGTCTGTAAGACCAACCATCAACTTATCTCTAATACCTCTTAATACTAAATACATATCAGCCAAATTAAGTCCAATGACATCCTTTAGTTAGATCTGGTGTTCTTAACTAAACACTCTCACCCGCGCACAATGCTGTGCTTTTATGACACAAAACACTACACAAGTTCAAATGGCTTTGTTCTCTTCAGTCTTCGGAACACGTGTTGATTGTCCAGCAGCTGAAGAACTTCTGCATTTTCGTGGAGGTGAACCCTTTCTTCATGCTTCTTCACAAACCTTTTTATCTCTTCTTTAATTGTTGGAATACCTAGATCGGCGTTTCTAACATACCATGGTCCGCAAAACTTTGTTTTGGAATGATTGTATTATCCTGATGTTACAACCTTTCGCGCACCCCCAGAGTTGAATTCCATACAGCCAAGTGGGTTTAATTATCTGATTATAGATCAGAGTTTTACTGTATAAAGACAGGTTGGAATGTTTTCCTATGAGCAATTTATTAACGTAAAGCGGAAAAGTGTTGTGTTAATAAAATACAGTAATCCTTTCTTAACCGCGGATTCCCAAAGCGCAACAATTTTTAAACTTTTCCTTAATTCTTAATAATTATTAGTCTAATAATAACACCCCCCAGGAAGACGTGAAGACCGTACAGTACGACGCTACTGGCCGCAGCATTAGAGCACGTTTTTTTTTAAATTAATTAATGTAAAGCGAAGAAGTGACACAATCGTATAAAACCCGGTCAGTTGCGACCGACGTGGAAATTTGAACCCGGTCAGTTGCGATCAATTGCATTTTCATGTTCTTATAATAATAGAGAAATTCGCTAATTCACTAACACGGGATTTGTTGCAACATTCATATCCCACAGTAAATGTTGCAGACCCTTTGGATTGACAACGTGGAAGTACTTCTATCCCACAGAACAAACGGTTGAATAAAGACAAACCGGAAGATGTGTAGGACGGGAACGATGGTGTCACAGAAGATCAAATCAAAAATGGCCTTTCCTAGCGTAACCGTAGGATTAGGTCTGACTAACAATCTCTACATTGATTCCACAAAGGGCGGAGTATAAAATTCAAAATGGTTTTGGAAGTTTCTACGGATTTCCATAGAAGCGGCGTCAAAGAGTTTCAAAAAACAAAATGGAACAGACTTCATTTTACTCTTGAAACTGTCTTAACACACATCTCTCGCCTTTCCTATACCAACATTTCAAATTTATTTTATTAAAATTTTGTTGTTTAAATTGTCTTATATTAAAATTTTTAGTTGAAGTAATTTTAACTGTAAGCTGTAAGCTTGACAAAGACAGTACTTACAGTGTCAAGCTGTCAGTCAGTACGAAAGACCTGTCAGCTGTATGAAATCATTGTACTGCTTTAATATAATTGAACAACATGCTGTGTAATAAGAAGTTACATTTTCTGGCTTTCCAATTCTGTTAGCTTTACTTTCCCCGTATAAAGTTAATTTCACCGACCACGTTTTTTCTATAGTAACTTAACGCTCGCTGTTAAGGGTAGCATGTATATTGAAATGAAACCCAAACATCGACAATCAAATGTAATATTTATTTAAACACAATACGATTGGTGCTGGATTAGGGGGGTTAAAGCCCCGGGCCCCGCTTATCGGGGGGGGGGGGCATGCCAGACCATTTAAAAAGTCTCATTTTCAAACGAATAAATACAATTTTCCGAGCAAGCGAAATATTAAAAACCGCACTGACAAGGAGAGTACCTGAAGTGCGGATCACGGATTTAAATGAAACTTGGGGACATGTTTAGGTACATAAGGTTATGGTAAAAGCTAAAAAAAATAAGGTTTAACACTCAGAATTTCCCCAGTTATAAACTATCACAGTTGTTTTTATGAAGATTTTTGGAGAAGGCTCGAGAAAAATATACGTCCCTTTGAAACTCAATAATTCAGATTTTAATGTGCTTAGAAACACTTACTAAACAATGCTTAGAACATGTACCGGACAATAATGTTTGATAACAATGCGTTTAACTAATTTAGCAAAATTAACTATTTAAACAGAATTATTAAAAACATTGGATTTGGATTATTTGATAGCAGAGTTTGCCTAAAAGAAGAGCAGAAAGAAATATTTCAATTAAATTATTTTGTATTCTTTAATTGATCTGTACTGTTGATTATTGTATCTGCGAAATAAAATAATAGTAAACAGTTTCACCGTCTATTTAATCAGTATACAATTAAAAAAGTATGTGAGTACAAATACGGTTTAAGAACAATATTTTGTTTATTTATTATTAAATGATCGTCTGAATAAAGTAAAGAATTGTGGAAAACGCGAAATTTTATACATGGGCCCCTGCTCTTAAATAGCCCCGGGCCCCCCACAGCATTAATCCGGTCATGAATACGATTAAGTTTTAATCAAATCGTGAACGTGCGGTAACGACGTAGTACTGAGAAATATTAAATAAACATACTACAGTATTGATATCAATACATATTTGTACTGATTACTGTTACTTAAATGTAAATATTGATAAGTATACTGAATATAGCAATACATTACGTATACATTTTTAATTAAAACGTAACTACATACCGGTAATTTGAAACCTAGGCTGTTTTAAAGTTTTGTAATAAGCCAATGTCGCACAAGATTTCCATGTTCAATATTTGTTTGTCACAACACACCCTACATTCTGTCCAAATACCACCTGGATACATCACACACGCGCGCACATAGGGTACGTATGTATTATAAATATGATATACGATAGAGTGAGGGGAGGAAGAGAGAGGGAGAAAAAATTGTATTAGAATTTCTTGTAACAGCTTGTCAAAATACGTCAGACAAGAAATAAAAAACCTGTGTTATTTTGATTTTTTTTCTAAGACGCATTAAGAAATATTGAGATCTTGTCTACGAGATGCACTGCTGAACGATCTAAAAAAACAATTATTTCAGTCATAAAATTTGTTTGAGGTTGCGGTAGATAAAAGGAGCGTTTTGCCGATTTCTATTAAACTACTGAATAGCCAGAACTTGAGTGAACAGTTTTTATTTAACTGGATCAAAACTAACATACTGCAGAAGAAAATCTAATAGGCTACAGCCTACCTGGTCAACGTTAAAAAATTGTAGCCAATAAAAGTTGACGATTTAATTAGCAAATGCACACGCGCGTTCCGAACACAAAACACACAACTCATTCCGAAAAAAACTTCATTCGGAATCTGCAGTAATATAGCACAGGTTTTTTGACGCGACCACTTTACGGAACGTACATACAAGGGAGAATCCAGAAGTTTGATGATGAGGAATTCCTCGAAGGATAACAACAGGTTGCGAAAACGCGTCACATCTGTTAACGAATGAAATATTTTATTTAAAACAAAAGAATTGTTCCTTGTTCCTTACTGCTGAAAAAATGGCATAACGAGCGGTACGCATTGCTTGTTGCCACCACTGAGACAAAAATTAATTTTATTGCTGTCTCATTACTGAGCTGGTCAGCTTCAAACTTCAATTACAGTTAAAACATCTGAAGTACTTTGTTTAAAACTGACGTTTCTGTATACTTAAAAAAAACTGATCTTGCGGAAAAATAAGAAACTAGTTTCAATATTTTGGAAAATTTTTGTTTAAGAGTTGAAAAGGAAAATTTATCTTGCTTCGGCCGTGAAACTATCCCTAAAATAGCTATGCAATTGCCATAACACGTATCTAATGTTTCAAAAGAAAACTGTTGATAACCTCAACTATGAATGTAGCGGTCGAGGCCTTCGCAACGTTTCCGTGTAATAACGTCACTTCGAGACAAGCTACTCATCAGTGGCGTTCTTATCTGGGGCGCTGTAACCAGTGGCGTATCTAGAATATGGCTTTAGGGGGATCCGGGGATTAATCCATTCACTCATTAATGCTAATCAATCCTTTACCTTTAATTTTTTTTTTTTTAAATTGATGATTTGTTTCTGTATTTCCGAGCATAGTATGTATCTCTAGTTTTTAACAGATTTTAGGTTCAGTGGCGTATCTAGAATTTGGTCTTGGGGTAATCCGGGGCCGGGTCGGCTTCATACAAAAGAAAAAAACAAGTTGATACTAATCAACATTAATATCTTTAAAGTGCCTGAAATCAGTCCCATCAGAGTAAACGGCAATAACACAATAAAAATACGCATTATCGAAACATTGTTTACAAGATAGTTATCAACTGAACTGCTTTCCTACATTCCATATTTCAAATGTAGGCCTATACGCTAATGCTGTGTTATAAAACTGTTTGTATGTTTAAAAAAGAGTTACTAATATATTAGCGTACGCAGCTAAAACATAATAAAACAGTCTAAAAATTAAGAGATTAATAAAATTCGTCACATTTTCAACCCTGTGGGGGGTCCGGTCCCGTCCCCCCCCCCGTAAATCCGTAAATACGCCCCTGTCTGTAACCTTGGTCGGGTCTTGACTCGACCTCGACGTCCGTCTTAGTCTCCTGAACATTGCGACACGATGCAATCAGTTAAACGATTTCTACGGAACTGGCTTCAAGAGCATGTAGCAGTTGGAGCCCGTTTCTAGTTTCCTGCAGTAACATAATAATCTGCAATTCCCAAGACGTGACCTTCCGCTGAGATTACCCAGAAATTTACAAAATAGATTTTTGTTTGTTGGGGTGGGCAGGCTGATGTAAATGGTTGATAAAAGTACGGGATTTACAAACATATATACGTGCATAGGCCTATGTGATACACAATGAAGTGTTAGCTATATTATTGACGTCTTATGTTTTATTTCAAGTCTGGTTTCAATCGTCTTTTATCAGTTTACGAAGTAGCCTACTCTTGTCGGCTAAAGACTTAATGTCGTGATAAAATAATAATAAGATGATGCCTAATAACAAATTATTTATAGGGGATATCCAAAAAGTAAGTTCCGTTTTTAAATATTGCCATGGTATAGATGCCGTCACACTACTGCTCATGAACGGCAAGTTTGCTGGTTCGTTGACAGGGCAACTCTATTTGTAAACAAATAGAATCTGCTGAACTACATGTCCCTTCATAGTGTTCTATCCGCCTTCGTTAGGTGGTTAGTTTCCCAATGCCACCTCGTCGGATGGCGTGTCGCACAAAAGTTCAAAAGGTTTCGCTGAATAATTGGAAGCAAACGTTTCATATCATTTAGTTCTCTCTTAGTATAGAGACGTTCGTTAGTGGTATCGTCGGTGAAATCCGCATTCTAAATTTCGGTTGTTCTTATTGCTTGCAGTAAACGTTTATCCATGAGAATTCTTGTTAGTATGGATTGGCGTCTTAGTTAGTATACGCTGCGTATTAATCAGCTTCTTCTTCCAGATGTTTACAATGAATGTCGTATCGTGGTGCCCTATGCTCCTATCAGACTGGTGCCTCCTCACGATTCAAAATTCCACCATTTATCCATTATTTACACTGATAAATGGCATACACAATTTCGAAAATTCACAATTATTTTTTTAAACTCTCAGATTACAACAAATATTTAGCTAAATAGTGATTACAATGAAAATAGTAGTACTTAAGCTTAGAAAATACTAATCGATCCATTTTTTCTTGATTTTGCGTTAACGAAGTCTTGTATAATTTCTTCTAAATCGAGCGATTCAAGTGTCTCGCTTTTAGCATTCAGCCTTGCTAACGAAAATGTTCTTTCATTTCCCTTAGTTGAACTCAACAAATCTTTAATGTGTTTTAATACAGAAAATAAACTTTCAGATTCGCAGTTGCCTACTGGAATCGTAAAAAGCAGATGATAAGCAATGTATATCTTAGGAAATACGTCAATTATTTAGTCTAATACTTTAAGCGGACAAACTGTAGTATCATGAAATCTGTCGTCTTCATTAGAACGATTTGAAAAAAACCTCTTTCTTGCAATTTTACTCGTGGCACGAAGTGCTTTAATTCTATTAGAAGATCGTTATTCAAATCATTCGAGTAACCTTCTATAAGAGCTTTCGCTTGATTTTTCAACTCGACCCTCTCCGTGGTTAATAACTGAGTAAGAAAACCAAACAATTGCGTAATGTGATCATAAGCTTTGCTTCGTTAGTCTATTCAGCAGAATGGTGCCCCCTGTGACACCTTAGGCCGTGGTGCCCAGTGCTGCATATTACCATAACTTTATGGACAAACCACCACTGATCGTATTGGTATAGAAATAAATTGCCGTTCTGTACACGGGAAATTTGTTTGGGTTAATAGTTGTTACAAACCGAAACATTACTTGAAATAATAATTAGGTTACTTAACTTCATACCACGCAGAAGTACAATGGAATTCTATCTTATTTAAAGTACTTCCCAGTACCCATGTAATTCCCAGTAGTTGATGCAGTTAGTCCTATTGGAAAAATGTGAACATTAAATAAATAGAAGACAAATTTTTATGTGTGCTGAAAACCTGTCGGAAAATGTAAGAGATTTGGTGTGAAATATTCACATTATGAGGCAAACAGCTTTTAACAGACATGCAGACTTTTTTCTTTCTAATATTATATTGACTTGTAGTTAAAAAAAGTAATTTCTAAAATGAACGAGCTGGGTGTTTGGGGTCGGTGTACCAGCAAGGAGACCGATTCTGGTGTGAGACATAACCGTGGATAACTGAATGGATTTGGTAAAGTGAAAAATGAACGTATTCTAGAAAGATTCCAGAGAAATCCCAAATTTATTGAGAAATATTATAGAAGAGACGGATTTGTAGGACACATCTTGTTACATTTGGGTTGGTTCAGACGTTAATCAAAGGGACTAATTTGTGCGCCTGTGCGTAATCTGCATGCAAGTCGTTGTCGGAGTTGGTAATTTCACTAGAAACGAAACTGGTGGCCATAAAAAGACTCGACACGGGATAGTCTATTAAAAATCAAAATGAAAGGGCCGCATCGGTGTTGTTGAAGTAATGTTACAAGACAAACTTGAACTTTGGACTATGTCTAATGCTTCGGAGTATGAAATCCTCGACCTCTGAAGACGCCAATCTGACTTTGTTTCGTTGGTTCACACAGCAACGGTAGACGGGTGTACAGCTTTTCGAACGGACACAAGAAAAAGCCAAATTTTTTAACCGGTAAATTTATGGGGAAGATGTTCAATTTGCGCAAGTATTAGATGACTGGATCGTTGGAAAAACGGTACGGGGTACGTTAGTAAAATATGTAGCAGAGAAAAACTGTCGGCAGATTCAGAAGCTGAAACCGAATTTCGAAGACAGTTGAAACCAAATTTAGAAGCTGAAGAAGAAGAAGGGTAGGTTCCAGTTCACATTTATAACTTGAGACGGGGTGGGCTGAACTTCGAAATGTTACCGTCTAAAACACCGGTCTCAAGAAAAGAAAAGGCTGCTCCAGAGTACAAACGTTACAAAGTAAGAATCAATCACCGTTCTTCTATGTGTCAACCTTCAGGCGAGCACAAATTACCACTTAGTATGTAGTAATGTTGGCTAAACCTAGCTTACTTAAAAATATCAATTTATCTGCCTTAACTGTATACTATACAAAGCTAAGAAGTGCATGGATATCTGCAAATCTGTATAAGAAATGGTTTAATGATAAGTTTATTACTACGGTAAAATCGTATCGTAAACAGAACAAGAAGGCATATTATTAATGAATAATGTTTCTTCTTACTCCCCTTCTCGAGGAGCTGGAAACTGAAACGTTTAAAGTCATGGCGTATTTTTGATGCCAGAGTCATCTCACTCGTTCGCCTCCTCGGTCAATAGGTAATCGAAACATTGACGAACGTTTTGTCTCTTTACAAAACAATGACGAAGGTGACACCGAACATTAAACAAAACAAAGTAAATTTAAAAGACGTGTTTATCAGTCAGTCGACCAAGATGTTATTCCAAAAGCCTGCAACCTTCGTGTAATAAACGTATTGAAACAAATAAACAATTAAGCAATAAATTACGATGGTGACGAAGGTTATACCAATTAAACCGTACACAAAATAAACTGTAGCATTTCTGCGTGCGAAGATGTCCTGGAAAAAAAAATGAGGTACTGAAAAATGGGTTAACAACGAGTGAAGAAACGAATTCAGTTGCGAAGAAATTATTAGCGCAATTCGTGAGAATAATTCTGATGCCAAAACGGAGGATTCGTCTGACGAAGAAAGTTCAGCCACCACGTTTCACATGCAGACGGATTGGCTGCCTTGGAACTGGCGTTACAATACGGCACCCGACTTGTATTATTAAAATGATGGAGAGACATTACAGCGAGGAAAAAGCGAATGCTACTCGGAAACAGACGCCATCACAACTTTTTTTTTTTTAGATTATTTAGTCCCTTTGATATTGTGTCCGCAGTGGCGTAGCAAGGTTTTTTGGCGCCCGGGGCAAAGAGATCGTCGGCTGCCTCACCTTCATAATTGAAAGGGGACAAAAGAGCAAAAATGAAGCCCCATCCAGTGAACAAAGTACTTAATAAATGCAAATGCGTAGATTTTTGTATGAAATCGTAGATTTTTGTTTGCACGTCCAGCAAACGTCTTAAGAATATTTGTTAAGTCAAAATTATGAAATTACATATTATAATATTACCGGTATTCAGTTTGTATATATTTGTTAGTAACGAATGTAGACTATAAAAATGTAGTAATATAAAAAATGTATAACATAAAAATGTTCTAATAAACATGCAAATTCTTTATAAGTCTAAAGCGCAAAGAGTTTTAAAAGAATATCCTAAAGCAACATAAAGTTAAACAAAAAACTACATTAAAAGTAATAACAGAAATCACTATTTCAGATAAATGGTTCAGTCTTCTATTAGGAAACACTTAATATTTATTTTTAATATTTAATAAATATTTAAAACGAGACATTTTAAAATGTAACTTTCCTGGTCTTAATTGCTGCAAAGTCGGTTAATAAGTCACTATAATGTAAAAACGAAATAATGTCGTTTTCAAATGAAAGTATCGCTAGATTTGATACCCTGTCTTGAGATATTGTTGATCGTAGGTAGGATTTAATCAATTTGTGTTTACTAAACGATAGTCCAAAAGAAGCTACAGACACGGGTAAAGTAAGCAAAATGTTTAAAGCCTTTGCTAGTGTTTTTTAGGCCTATAATCCCATTGAAGAAATGTATTGTAGCAGTCCCTGAGGTGTAAAGTCCATTTGTTCTCCGTTAATTTTTGCCCTTTTAATAAAAGTACGACATCTTTCAAGTCACTGAACAATTATTTTATTTTGAATAGTTGGCGAAAGATACGATATACACCCAGGTTTACGAGAGACTGAATCCAAATGAGATCTCATGACGGTCAAATTTGGCAAAGTATTTTAACAAAGCCAGAAAGTTTCCGGGATTTTGATCGTTAGTAATTTTGACTCTCGATATCTTGTCAGTGCCAGATTTTGTTGTACTGTCAAGAGTGTGTACTGTGGCAATGATCCGTTCGAGGATTTCTTTCCATGTCTTAGCTGCTTTACTAATTTGTTCCTGAAGTAGATCATCAATAAGTCCCCTCTTTATTTAAAGAACGTTCCAATTCCTTCCATTCCAAAAACGCAGAGCAATGAGCAGGACTATTTTCATGATCTTGAATACGTGGGATTTAATTTTCGTCACGACGAAAACCCATTTTCACTATTGAAATTCCTTCTTTGATAATTTTTTTGTGGAAATAAAGTGCAACAAAAACATTTTGTTGGAGATTTTTTTAGTTGGAGAGAAACACGTCCAAGTGCTTGTCCTGCAACTGACATTATATCTCGCAAAGGATTGAGATATCTCGCTTGGCTAAGCTTCCATATCTTGTAGAACAACACCAGGAACACGGTCTACATTGTTGCTAGTAATGTTATGCCCTTCATCGCCTGTAATTTCAATACTGCACGATGTAACATTATCTATGGTATTAGAACCAACTGAATCTTGTAACAGTACTTTGACACTTCACAGTTTGAATTATTCACGTCGTTAACTTTACTGTAGCCTATTTATCAACAGCCTCGTCGCTAACAACATTCATGTTATGATCGCAATTTGATACCTTCTTAATTGTAATATTTGACACTCAGGCTTCGATTTTCCTTGAATAAAAGACTTCATAAACTCTTTGGAACTTGTACTTTTTAATCTTTCTTCGCTCCTCTTCCGAAACTGGGCGCTTTAATCTTTCTTCGCTCCTCTTCCGAAACTGGGCGCCACCGAGATTACTTCGTTTCATATCAGCTCCAAATAAAATATAAAAAAAATCGATTTTCAATAACAGTATTAGTATGATTACGTACACATGAAGTATTATAGATGTACCCACAAAACGCACAAACCAAAAACAAACCGCACTGTCAAGATACTCATCAATAACACATGGTCAACTCGATCGCTGCGTCAAACCGGGAAAATTGCACATACGAAGACCACGTAACGTTTTTTTATAAGTCTGCAAATAATATGTTCGTCTGTATACGAGCAGCAGTTAAGATTATCTATACAAACCTAATACTGTATGATTATCAGTTCTCCTTTCCAGCACAACAGCTCACTACAAATTTGTTGTCATAATGAAACGTAACTTCGATGCTTGAGCATAAATAGACCAATACTGTTTAGCACGCAAGGTTTATGACAACAGACAAGCTGGCTGGTTATGCTTCTTTTATGAAAGGAATAGTTATATCAAAGAAACAAGTTGTTTGTAGTTCTATAAACTCAAACAATTTTTTCAAGCATAGGCTCACTTTGCCGCCCTCCCGGCTATGCCGCCCGGGGCGGCTGCCCCCTTGGTCCCTCCCTAGCTACGCCTCTGTGTGTCCATATATACATAATAAATTTTTTCTTAGTTCCCTTTTTGTTCTTCCGCATTTATTTTAAAATATGGGCCTACTACTAGTATACGAAATTTCATATGTGTAACATTTTATTGGCCAATGAATATAGTAAACTAATTAAAAACATTTGTCATGTTCACGATTATCCGAAGTAGTTGTGGTCCACATTAATCGGTACTCCACTGTAAATAAATGTAGGAACGTGGATATAAACAACAGCTTTTAAATTTTACAAACATGCATTTCACGAATATGAAAATGGAAGACGACAAATGTGGTTTATAGTGGTAAGGAGATGTTAACGTGTACAGTGCTGAAAAGATCAAACCAGAGACTATGGTAGAAAAGGTCACAAGCGTTTGTCATAGTTTCTAAGGCGGGAATGGTCTTAGTGTTGATATGGAATAGTGTTTCTAGTGACTTAAGTGACAGAAGGAAGTGAAAGGTAACGGAACTCAAGAGGTGGCCTTTGTCATGACAGCCCATTACGTCGGTTAAGAAGAAAGTTTAAATCTACCAAAATGGTCGGGCAGCGTTCTTTGTCGTACTTCATTTGGTTAACGTTATACGATAGCGTATGCATTAATGGTTAACATAAATTTATGTGAGTCACTTAAAATGTAAACACATAAATGTTGAGTGTATAGTTAATGGAACTTCTGTATATTCCTACCTTCATTATTTCAGTAGAGAAGATGTTGAAATGTGGCGTTACGGGCTAACGGTTCTTAGTGAGCGATTTGCTAGGCACGAATATTGTTTTGTAGAGGGCATCGACCTTGTTTCCCTACAATGTCATATCGTGTTTTGCCCACTAATAACGACGCTTTCTACCTTTTTTTGTTTTGTTTTGTTTGTTACCGTAGTCATTGTGAAGAGGTTGATAACATGACGCATACTTGTGTTCAACGTAGGGTACCTTATTACACTGTACTTACACGAGTTGACTTTGTGAAACGGACGTCACTGATTCCGTAATTTGAAATGCTGTTTATTGAAATTATTGGACGGGAGTGCGTTCAATTGGTGTTGATTTAATTCTTGGTGTTTCCTGGTACGTCATCTTATATTATTGAATATTTCGCCATCTGAACGTTTCACCACTCACATGCGTCCGATGCTCACAGCTACTTCATAAAAATTATTACAACGAAGTGCATAAAACTGTAATTAAAAAGAAATGTATATATATTTGCGGCACAGTAGACCGGTGGGTATGGCACCTGGCTACTAATCTAGAGGTCCCGTGTTCGATTCCCGGGCCCGCGCCATAAAATCAAGGTGCATTTTTCAGCCCCCAGGTCGACACAGCCTGTTGAAAATGAGTACCTGGGATAATATCCTGGGGATAATAATGGGCGGATGAAGCGTAGTGCTGGCCACACTGCCTTCCTTGTATGCTGTACGGCTCACATTAGGCAGCCTACCCTGCCTACTCCTAAGCTACTTCGGTGGTACACATTGGAGCCATTATTATTATAATTATTATATATATGTATATATATCAGTGAGTTGAATAAATAATACCCGATAATGTAACGACCTAGGGGAAAATTAACTCGTTAACATATTTACCAAAAACTCGACAAAAAATGAAATATACAGTAAGTACGACTATATGAGCCAACAAACTGGGTAGCCTAAGCGTTCGATGTTGTGTCCACTACTTACTAGAACCTCGTGCAGGCGACAGACATTAATGGGCGAAACAGTCGAGTTTATCAGTTAAATAATAATTAACTAGTAAGCTCACCTGAGCTGCCAGGACTTGTCCATTATTTTGAACGAGATATATTTATTATTAGGTAAATTCGATATTAGCTATTATTTTTAGATTATCAGAAGAATTGCGAAAACGCTGAGTACTCGACTATTTTTCTTGAGTTGTAAAGCGGACAATCATACAATAAACACTAAAAATTCCAAACTTCTGCTTAGGTTTTCTGGTTAAATTTGTAACCACAATGCCTCGGTAACAAATAATTTAGTCGCAGCTTTTAAATTGTATGTACATTTCCACAGATTTCTGTAGCCCCATATGTCTAAACACAAATATACAAAACTGTTAACAATATAGTTTTTTTAAGCGCAGTTTACAAACGTTTTGAAGCCGATCTAAAATTTACAAGGATTGTTGAGGGATGTTAATTCTGTCAGATTATTAAAGACACTGAGCTTGAATTTAAATACGGTACTTCGTAACTTGATGGCTTGCGTAGACTTTTATAATTTTTTAAAAGTTCGAGTTTCATTTCTGCCCTATGGCGCGCGTAAGGTTAAAAACTATTCGTAGTAAACGTTAGATTGGGATATGAGTTAAAATTCACTTTGGTCGGACGCCCGGTTGCTAATTTTCAGTTTTTTCACGTTTTTGACCCTTGTTTGGGCCCTGGTGTCCTACACTTTTGAACTTTCCAAAGGAGTATAGTATATTCAGATTTTTGTTAATATTCCCTTTAATTTTGCCTAGCACCATATTGAATTTTGCGATTTTCCACAATTGTGATACCCTCAAATTTTGTCGCCCGCCCCTCTATTTTTGGGACAATCAGTCTCAGAAACAAAAGTGCTCTCTAGGTTAAAAGTATACACACGCGTGCTAAGTTTTTCTAAAATCGATTGATACAATCAAAAGATATCGTGAGACATACCCCAAACAGGCAGTCAGACGGTCGAGTTAAATCTGAGAACTCTCTTCGCGCGTTCAATAGATCGCGAAAGCCCGAATGTCGCGGAACGATGCTTCGAGGATATATGCGTTTGAAAAGTGTATGTAGCAGGACATGTAGTTAGGCTCTACAAAGAAAATTGAGAATGGAAAGAAACGGGACTACAGGAAGCGATGTAGTAGAAGATGGGAATCGATCCCGAGGAGGAAACAGCCGAAATAAATTTTGCGATTACAACATCGCCAGTCGATTGTTTATGAACAACGGAAGAAGACTTGTAAGAGGATTTAAAGCGCCGACAAATTTATCACAGAAAACAGAATTATAATGAAGTTGTAAGCGAATTCTGATCAGACAAAATTATGTCGTAACTGTATAAACTATATAAAAAATTTTTGGTGCGTGTACTTATGTACGCGCGTTAGAAGTTATACTTCTTTTTGTATATAATATAATATATATCTTATTGTATAGTGTTTAAATGGTTCAATAAATAAATAACAACGAATAAACAACGACCACAGTTATAATATATATGCATAAAATAAAATTAATATGACTATTATACACCAAAAGATAAAAATTTAATTCACTTGAATTAATGTAAATTCAATATTATAATATTTTAGTAGAGAAAAATTAATTTTTTATCAAATATCTCAAAATACTTACGAATAGTGTATTACAGCAATTGATTTACTTTTCGATAGACTTCTGAATAATTAAGTGTGATCTATAATTTAAAATATAGAAATTAATATTAGATTATTGGATTAAAGCAAACATAATGATAGAATACTTATCGAAACTGTTATTGGTTTAATATAAAAAAGACTTTTGAAATTAATACTTACATAAAATTAACGTCAATTCCAGTTGCATCTGCAATGTACGCGTTAGTAGACATACATTGTATATGTTCTTTGTACAACGTCTGTGCAATGAAAATGTTCATCGACTAAGGAATATTTTGCCTTTAAAATATCTACCTCATGTATTAAATCGCTAACAGACCTTCTAAACGCAACAAAAATAATCTATTGCCATGGTAACCGGAAATATAATGCATTGCATACTCCTGTATATTATGAAAATCTACCAACTTATTTTATTGAAGGAGAAATGTATTTAGTGTACTTTTTTAAGTGATGCAGACAATTTTATTTTGTCGTACATATCTTCAGAGGCTATCAAAGTTTTGAAATTAAAGTTCCCTTGATAATAATGTAATTTTGTAAAACGTAGCCTATATAAGATAAAATAAAATAAGAAATGAATAGTTGTTATGAAACTGTAATAAATTGTGTAATATATTTCTTTGTTTCGTGCTATTCTTTATTTAATGTTTATTATTTTTATCGTTTAACGTATGTGTTCTTTAAATATTTTATTAAAACAAAAACAAAAGCTATTTAGCGCCATCGGAACTGTACATTTATCCATTCCTGGAGTACATTTTTTTTGGCCTCAGGCTCGTTGTCCACGGCTAAATTCATCCTGTTAACTTTCCGTTTCCGTTGCATGGTGCGCGCGCATTTTGTTACATACTAAAAATTTCACCCTCAACGCGCCTAAAGAAGTATAACTTCAATAAATACTGAAGTCAAGTTGGATGAGCAAGAGCGCCCGACTTCGCAAGTGTATCAGCCGATCGAGTTCAGCAAAACGTGGCAGTTAGCTACAAAGCACATCCACAAAACATTCTTTAATAATAAATTTGGACACGCGTGTGACGTTTGTGACAGACTGTGGTTCCAGATGGACGTAAAGATAGTGGCTATTAAAGTGATGCCGTTGCAACACCATGGAGACCAGAATTAATTACCATAGTAACAAGTAAATAAACAAATGATATTTAGCGGCGTCGGAACTCTACCTTTATCCGTTCCTGCAGTTTTTAATGTTTTTACTATGCGATTGTATTGATACATTTTGTAATTTTTTATACAGATACGTCTATATATTTAGTAATTGTCTTAAGCGATTATAAAATGTATGTTTATACGTATTTCTGATGATGCAATGAATAAGTAATGAAATATATTAAATACTACTACTAATAACAAGTAAATAAACAAAAGCTATTTAGCGGTATCGGAACTGTACATTTATCCATTCCTGCAGTACACTTTTTTGGCTTCAGGCTCGTTGTCCACGGCTAACTTCATCCTGTTAACTTTCCGTTTCCGTTGCATGGTGCGCGCGCATTTTGTTACATACTAAAAATTTTACCCTCAACGCGCCTAAAGAAGTATAACTTCAAAAAATGCAATTATAAATTGGCGCCATTCAACTGCCGTACTTTGCAGTTAAAGGAATGTTTGGTTTGTGGTTACGCTAACCAGTCCACAGCCAGCGTTATCTCTAATACCATCGTTATGCAGGCTACATTACGTACATTACCGACAGCCGAGGACTTGTTTCGTAAATTCTATCTACTATGAAATATCCTCGTAAACTTGACAGCTGTAGTCGGCGCACGTTTGCTGTTAAACCCCCAGTGTAGTTTTTAATAATGAAAAGTCTCGGTCAGTTTATATTAAGGGCAATACGAAAATACACGTGGTTTTTGGACACAACATATTATATGTCATGTAACATATTTCTGCCCTGACATAGTACACATTCGATACCGCAGAACACAATAGATACATTCCTGGAAATACTAATCCCTTTACCAAGTAGCAAACGACAAATAGTTGCAACCACTAATTTGTCGTTAATTAATTATCGGCAAATCTAATTAATTAAATAAATATAATGTTAACATGATGAAACCACTAATTTGGCGTTACTGTGTTGCACAAACTAGGAATTTGCGACCGGCGCTCGTGCGCTAGTCTAGTCAACTTCTGCATTTAACATCTCTCTAGTGGTTTGTGTCTTTTTTTTGTTAATAGGGATAAACTGATTTCAGAGAATTGCTGATTCCAAGTAGGCTAAAATTTATTTGGAGTCGCTGTGCGTTCCAGGAAAAAATTGAATAAGTTTTCGTGAGAACAAGAAAAAGTTAGAGCTCATTATGTTTAATTGATTAAAAAACTTTGTTAGACTGGACCTACACCTTTCCCAGAATACGTTCGTGTAAATAATATAAATTTCTGGGTATTATGCAGGGTATTCGCCGAAACAGGTATAAGAGCACGTGACGTTTAGTTCAAAAACTTTCAGAACAGTAGAACATATTGTTTATCGAATTGAAATATAAAATTATTTTCGGTTTTGTTTAAAATAAAATATGATGACAGCGTAGACCTGTGGAGAAACTGGGAAGAGTTCCTTATCTGTTGAGTAACCACGGTTGGCAAACATAATCATCCAGAGTTTAGTATTCACTTTGTGTTTTACGGGATTTAGTTTATGAAAACTGCAACGAACCTTGACCCGTCAAATTGTAATGTCTGTGTTATTTAGAGGCTATACTCCATCTCTAGCGTCTTGCACTACACGTCCTGCCCGTTGTAGTCTTTAATTTGGGACAAACCCATTCTACTCTACACCATACCCAATCTGGGTGTCCTACACTAAACACCTTCAACAACCACATTTGCACTCTCTATATTTGGTGCTTCCACCTTCTCAGAGGCCGATCCGGACTGGCGTGCGTCTAAAGAATCTTTTCCCAAACCGGCTGAAGGTAGCTAGTCCCCAGAACAGCTCGAGACTTGCCCTATTGGACAAGCCTCAAACGTGGAAAAAAAGACCCAATACAACCCACGAAGAGTGCTGTTCGTATGATCTGTTGGAAAGATGTTGCGAATTGTGTTGTGTCATGAAATATATTTGAATAAAAACGAATTTCTTTTTGTACTCGCAGTGATATTAGTTTGAAGTTGCGCCGTATGGATACAAGAAATGCAGCACTGTGTTTCAGCAGCTCAGTCAACTGGGGAGTTACCCATTTATCTGCAGTGTGATTTAATGTTTGCGACGGTTGTACTCAAGTTTTTAGAGACGTGTGTATGTTAAGAATCTTGTCGGAGACTTGGTTAGGAAACGCGAATAAGTCACAGCAAGGACGGAGTTGTTTTTGTTGTTTTACTGTGTCCACATGTGCGTGCGCCGGGAAACGAATCGTACGCAAGCGCACGCGAACATTACAAATTACGCGTAGACGGCGAATTTCTGTATAAAGTTTTCCACTGTGAAAGGTTTTGGCGGCGAATTGTATGAGTTTGTCTTAAGCGGAAAATCAATATTTTCTCGATATCAGTCATTTTGGCGTACAACTGCAACGCTGCCGATGTACCGTAACGATTCGTAGGAAAACTGACGAGCCGGTCGTGTCTGAAGTTAATTTTGAATTATTAAAATCGGACGAGAAGGAATTGATTGACTTCCGCGTTCCATCTTTCTTACTTTCTTTTTTTTTTTTTTGTTCGGACGTTTGGTTACAGTCGCCATCAAAACAGACACCCACAACGTGAATTTAATATTCTGTCATAAACTTGCCTCCTCATTACTGTGAATTTTAGCTTTTCTCATCGTCTTCTGGAAGACCGTATTACCCAACAGACGTAACCGTCCTTCGCACAACCTTCCCTTCATAAACGCATACCGAACACGCGGGTTTCATATATATACGAAAATAAAACAAGATTTGTTTTTGTGTTAATCGTGAAGGCCAATGCCTAAAACAAAAACGTGATCAGTATTTGTTTTTATATGTGATTAGCTATTTGTCTGTGACCAATGTCACTATTTATTCCAGAGTTATTCCATTCTGTTTATGAATGACTCCCCTTAAATTCTTCCAACTAGTAGACCACCGGGATACGGGTTTACGTCCATTAATCCTGACTAAAGCTTACAGTGGCATTACGGTATAAAAGAGTTTATAAATTGTGTCTGAGGCTTTCAAAGGCGGCGTCATTGTTAAAATTACTCGCCAGCAGGCTGTAAGGCCGTGGTCCAAACTTGTTGATCGCAGACGTTTCGGCCGTACCTTCGACGGCCATCTTCAGTGCAAAAAGGCTGGAACACACTGACCGGGGTTATGTAGTCGTTAAGGCTTACGTACAGCCCGGCAAGGAGTAATTTTAACAAAGAGTATATTGATTGATTGCGCTAACGACTGGCGACGCATAGTCAGGAAATACAGAATGCAAATGTAATATTGTTGGTTTACATGTGGCTGGCGTTTATTGACGATTAATTGAGCCATCACGCGTATGCATTGGAAGCTATAAACGTTGTATCGAAACAGCTGTTAACATTAAAAGCTACAAATCATCGAAAAGTTATTAAGGGGCCTTTTTACTGTAGTTTAAAATGGATCGTTATTTTTTTAAATCATATTTTTCCGCTGATCTCAACATTTTAGTGTGTCATTTGGGGACGTAAAAAATTATTGACAGATTCGAGTATTAACAAATATCTCATGTGCAGAATACTAGTCATTTGCAGAGTACATTGCGTCGTACTGGCTGCCATATTAAAAGATCTGGTAACATGTTCGGTCTGGGAAATCTTTCAGGATCTTTAGTGGAACAGTTTTCGATGACCTTCTGCCTGACCAATAGGCTACGAACTACGTAGGGCAGTTTCAACCCCAAAGGCAAAAGGGTATTCTGTATTTCTAGTCGCCGTTGGCGTTTGGGGTAGAGAGGTAACTTCTTATTCACGGAGTCACTCGGTCGTCAGAGCCTCGTGTCTGGCAACCGAGTTCAGTGAACAGAACGTAGGGTTGTGTTTACTAAAGTGAACTCTTTAAGACAATCGGATTTACAAACTAGAACATGAAATCGGTACATATGTAATCAGAAATCCTACATACCTACTGTGTTAGCCTCATAATAAAATTGATATAAAATTTACTATAACTTCATAATAAAATTACTATGTTGTTGAAAAAATAAAAATTATTTGCTGAATGATCTTTTGGTTTGAAAGAAATTTAGTTTATGATACAGAGGTACACTTAACACGTTTAATTATATAAATTATATAAAAATACAGTACGCCAATAAAATGGTACCATTTTTTTAACGTAATGATGTTGTAATTGAATAGGAAATAGTTATAAACATTAAAAGGAAAAATTAGATGAAACATGAAATACAGGATTGTTTCGCTTTATTTTTTTTAAGTGACTGCGAATACTTTTCATTATGCCACTCTTCCGGTCTTTCTTAGTTTTCAATTTTCCAATCTTGTTTTCCTTTTACGAATGAGGATACATTTTTTCTAACGCGTCAATAAACAAACATTTATACGTTAAAAATAAAAGAATCAAACTACTTTTTAAAAACAATTCAAAAGTTAACAAATACTATAAAATCTTATCAACTGACCGTGTGTGTTCAGAGCTTCTATATATCCATCTTAAACTCTGCGTTACTTACCGTTTTTTAAGATCGATATAATCCGGACTTTGCCGAAAATTCCGTACGGACGTTTCGCTCTCACTAGAAAACCCGGCCGAATGGCAACCGTACAGACCACGAGGTTGACGTTTGGGTGTGCACCATCATAGTTGTAATAACTTTGAAGTTTATGCCATTTGTCTAAGAGAAGCAAGATTAAACGTTACGCGTGTGACAAAAGTTACACAATCGTGCGATTCATTTCGTAACTCTGTAGTTATTAGACTTCTGAAAATTGTATACGAAGACCGCTGAGGAAAAGGGGTAAGTCCACTTTGTCCAATTGCGATTAGGACTTACCACTGTGTTGCTAAAATATGATAACGCTGCAATATTCTGTATAAGAGTTTAGTGACGGAGACATTGTTGAAATATATAAACTAGTCGTACGAGAGAAAAAGAGTTTTAAGTCCAGTACAAACAGGGGAATACGAGGTAGGCCTATGTGCAGTAATGCTTACAGTACGGATGATATTTTTTATGTAAAATTCTGGCTAACGTCCGTAAAAACCAAAACAACGGATTAAACGCTCAACTGAATTAACGCTGTCTTGTTAATCGTGTGCCTCATAAAACTAGAGAACAATTTTCTGTGAAAATTGAAGTATTGCTTTTCGGTACCCCGGATGTGATAGTGTTTGTGATTTTAAAATGGGACCAATCAGGAAACTTAAGTTTGAAGCAGATCACTCTCGATATGATCAGTCATAGAATTGAGTTAACAATTATAATTACGGATTTCAGTAACAGTAATGACGAATTTTTAGAGCAGAGAGGATTTCTGCATCCCCAAACTACATACCAAGATAAATGCTAACTAACTTAGAGAAGTTGGGACAGAAATAGGAAGTGAGTGAGAGTGAGAGAGAAAGAACGTGCTTGCCTGACGTTCAAGTGTTACCCGTATTTCATAGTGATGTTTATTCTGACTAGAAGGTGAAACAGTTCATTGGTACGTGGGTCAGAAAGTGCTAATTATTAGACTTTTTGGTCAGTGTTTATTTTGGACTTATCTTAGTTTTCCGTTTTATATTTATAAAATGATGTAACCAAAAATTTTTAGTTTTTCTTCCACGTAAAGGAAAAAATTTCAAATCTTATTTATACTGACAATTATTATATAGCCTACGAGAAGAGTAATTATGGGCACATACAACTGCTATATACTCATAAAGGTTATTAGAATACAAAAATTATTTTTAAAATCATAATATTACAACTTTAAATTTGCTCTTCTGTAAAATTTACCTAATCGGATTTTTTCGCTTTTTCCCCAGGGTGTTAATGTATCTTTTTTAGTTATTGTGACACTATAGTACTTACTTCAAACCCAGTTTTGCTTGTTTCAGATTGTTATGAAATATTAATTATTTTATTATCACTTTCTCTAAATGTGTGAAAACAGACGATTCCGTTCGTTTCCCTATGTTCCGAGTAATGTAACGTAAAGGAATGGGTTTTGTAGACACAATAGGAAAATTATTTTTAAATAGACGCCTACCTTGGCGTGGATCGATTCTTCTACACGCAGCTAGCACAACTGTAAAAAAAAGTCTGCCTTAAAAATTGTTATTTGTGATAATTTTTAAGACAGGCAGTTCGATTTTATTATACAGTTCGATAACATGACTACCACGGTACAGACTTATACTGCTAAGGAACCACTATTTAGGAGGCGTATTTTCTCGAATTAGGTTGCCGTGCCGGTCCTCGACGGCTGTACGCGCACAAATTAATTATTTCAGTTTTTAAGGCTACGTGTATCCGCGCGCAGCGAGACGATGGAGAGCATCATCGAATCACAACTGTTATCTTTACCGTTTTACCTGATAAACGTTTTTTGTAATAAAATTTGATAAGATAAAAGCCATTAATTAGCAGTTCACTACACGTCCAAACGGAAGGGCACAATATATCATACGAAGACCGTACAATGTTCTTAGCCAGTGAAGGTGTCTACACACGACACAGCACGTGATCAGAGCGAACGGGACTCCAGCTGTGCGCGCGTTGTCAATTTTGTTTCGCGAAAAAATTTAAAACTTCTATTTGTCACATGTACGTCACGAATTACAGTTTGCTCGTTATCCGTTCACGTCGTTATGAATAAAACGAGTTTAAAGTAACAAACTGATACGTAGTGGCGTAACCCCCCCCCCCACACAGCTGTTAAATATTTTGCCGTATCACTTGACGTAGGCCTATTTCTAAGCCAGTTGCCTGCGTTAAAATAAGGCTTAAAAATAACTGTAGACATAAAATGAAATACAGTATTTGTAAATTATTACAATAAAGTAGCCTACGAGTTTTCGTAATAATGACAATCACTCGACATTCGGTAAATAATGTACGTATTTTCAGTCTCCAGAAAATAGATACGCACGCACCAGAAAATGAAGGCAGAGTTTACAAATACAGTATATTAAAAAAAACCTATCTTTTCGCCTCGTACAGGGTTGTCTATGATGTAGTAGTGGTTTGAACCATCGTCTTTTGCACTGGTAAACCAGCAGTTTCTTGACTGTAATTCAGAAAAATGAGAAGATTTTATTGTTGGCTTTTACGTATAAAATAACTTACTTTAACACCAACTGTAGGTTGCATAACACATGCTGAAGACACTTCCTTAATGGAAGTGCGAAGGGGTAGTAAAACCGCGGTTTTCAAAATATCGTCAGAAGACTCGTGTTCACAATATTTATTAAGAATACAAATTTAGAATTAAAGTGATTCGTAATGACACGAGATTCATTACTTTCAATTTGAATAACAATTATTCGAGATAGAATATTTTGAAATTATCGTTTTCCTTATGTTTTCAACCGCTTTAATTTATTCCCAAACTTTGAGACGCAAAGAATATGTGAAATTATATTGGAAGAATCGTGATTTCTCATTTTCCTGAGGAAAATGGTTTGGCGGAGGGTTGAACCTTCAAGCTAGAATCATCCCCCCCCAGGAGTAGATCCTAAACACTGCTATCACATTTATAACACTTTGCCTTGCCACTACGTACTGTAATTACCGCTCATTGCTTTCCAACGTTTACTTCACCGCCGGATAGGAACCCGATCAGTGTTGTTCCGAATTCTTCTTATTATTCCAGCCCTCTTCTCCCGCAATGTGTAGAGGTTGACGAAAGGTCTCGCAACCGTGGTCTCTGCATGGCCAGAGCCTTGTGTTCATTCCACTGCACCCCCAGCCCCTGCAGAGAGCACCTTACATTGTCCTCCGAAGTCACTCTTCTCCGGCCCTGGGCCTTCTCCCAGCAATTCGTGTCTCATACAGTTGTTTTGGAAGTCTATCCCCTTCCATCCTCCGAACGTGTCCAAACCAGCGCAACTCTGCTTTCTTAATTTGATCTTTCAAAGGTACTGTCTTAAGAATCACTCTTATAGTAGTGCTTCTGACTCGATATCTTCTTGTCTTTCCTTCAGCCTTCCTGAGGTATCTCATCTCCATAGCTTGGAGAGAGTTTAGACGCTTCTCTGTTGGAGCCCAGGATTCAGCCCCATAAGTAAGAACTGGCACATACGTGTTTTTGAAAATGGTCACCTTAACTTTCTTTGAAATTTCTGCCTTACCAGTGAACTTGGTCTTTAGTGCATCGAAAAGTTTCCAGCCACTGCTTATTCTCGAATTAATTTCGGCATTGATTTTACCATCTGAACTTATTATAGAGTCTAAATATTTTAATTATTGGACTTGTTCCAGTTGCTTCCATTTGATGGTAATCCGTTGTTGTGCTGGGTCTCTGGCAAAAATCATTGTCTTCTTGTTTGTCAAACTTACTGTCAGTCCTCTTCTTTACAGCTCCTCCGCCTAAAGTAAGGCTACGTCATCTGCAAATGCAACAACCCCAGCTCAAATCGGCTGAAGTCCCAACATGGAATCCTCTAATTCTGGCCTTTCAGCTTTTTGTTACATCATCCTGTTCCGAATTCGCCAGCCGTAATTGTTCAACACAGCATAAAGTCGATTATATTTATAGTTTTGTTTTAATAATAAAATTCTTAATCTAAATTGATCGTAAATAATGTGCTTGCGGATCGACAGTATTTACTGAAAGTACGTAGCTACTGGATGACACGCTACTGGACGCGATAAAGAATTTTCATTAACGTATTGATGGTACCATTATCTGTACATGTGTATAAATTATTCTTAATTGTTATATCATGAACAGTGCGATGGACCACAGACTCTGTGATGGGTCCAAACCACAGTGATATTAGAGTAATTAATGTAATTGTCTTTTACCCTTTACATAGGAGTGCTCTGTGACAAAAAATATTCGCGACAGATTCGTATGTAACTCTTCACTTCCGTGTTACTACCCAATTAAGAAAAAACAAATATATAGAAATCGTTAAATCAGTATACATTATATTAATGTATGTAATATTATAAATAAATATAAATAGTAAATATTGTCCCAATTAATTTGTTGCATGATAACTGTAAGGCTCGAGTTGCGTGGCATAAAGAAACTTACTACTTAAGGACAGACTAAACGGCTAAAATTTTTTTTTTAAATTTGTAGTTTATTATCTATTATTATTCTCTGGAATCTCGTCTTTAAAAAGGTATATGACATTATATGTTTTCAAGTTCTTCTAACTGTAAAAAAATTATTTTCCTGAAGCTTGTGGTTCGTCCGTCCTTTCCTCCCTTTTACCTCTTTTTTTTTTAGATTCGGTTACAGATATTTCGTTTACCTTATAAGTTATATTCACTAAATTTTTATGACATCTTTATGGAATCAAATGCTGGTTCCTCACATAGGAATTCAGATACTTGCGTTCCAGACTGAATACAAAAATTATGCATACTTTTTAAAATATTATTCGTGTTTTCTGAGAAAACTTGCTAAACATTTCATTTTAGTCCGAATAAGAAAACCCTGTGTAAGTAAGTTATGTTCTTCAGAAGAAAAAGGAATTAGGACCCATACTTTAAGAAGAACGTGAGATATTTGTAATGTAATGAACGCTGATATTAAATGGTGTTCTTTAAGAAATTCTGGACTTTCCTTATAATTAAGAAAGTGATGAACTTTCTTTGCAGACACAGAAACTAATTCAAATACCCCAGAATTTGCGCCTAGTATAAATAAAATCTCTATTCGAAGGACATACGTTCTGCAACAAAGCACGCTTTTAAAGAGACTGCACAAAGGACGTTTCTTCGTCTTTGAATCGAACGCCTTTAAACATTTTCCTGTGCATTTCATTACCGGACGGAACGCCCAGTCACGCCATCTAGTTGTACATTTCTCATGTCCGTAAACTAATCAGCAGATTGTATTAAGGAACGTATTTTCTGATCGCTAATAAATTAAAAAAAAATTGTTTCGCTACCAAAGTGTTCTGCGTAACGTGTCTTCTCCGGTTACGTGTATCGGACCCGATGTCTTTCCGACAGATAAATAGGGTCTGTAACCACTGGAACATATCGCCTGACTCCTGTTTATTTTGTTCTTAAGCGTTACTCAGTATTTGAGAACATCAGACCAGTAAAATTTTAATACGAAACGTTTTATACTGTACACGAAGAGAAATGCGTTTGACCGGTCTGTCCAGAGAGAAACGCCGTGTAGTTGGTGTGTTTGCAGTGTACACCAAGTCTCCTCCTCCTCCGCTAAGCATAGTCGTTTCCCTCATGCAAGGGTACACTGGCAGGGTTTACTTCTTGAGGTTTGGTTTTTTATGAATAAAAACTGCAAAATTAAAAAAAAAGGACCCGTAATTTCCTTAAGTTTTGTTATAATCAAGAAGGTAGAAAAAGAAGCTTAATTTAATATATATCTAAAAGATATATAAAATTTAACAAAGTCATGAAATAATGAAGATTATATCGTACATTTCAATATAAGTAAAGTAAACTATACCAGACAACTGACACAAATTTCGACCCGTTTTCTGCAGACGTTGATAGTGTTAATTATTTTGTGCGATTTTTTTAAATTTCGACTTGGCGAGTACGTCTCTGTAAATGTTTCGAACAAATGGAATAGTATACCGGTCTGCTCGGTTTGACACAGAAATGAATCAAAGTTATTTTCACAAGTTTGGGCACTACAATACACAAAACAAACGTTTCAGCAAAGCGATACGATTTGTGTAATCACCACGTGATTGACCACAAGAAAAATGAACGCTTTTAATTTTGCGTATTACCGATATTGCACAACGTCCTTTTTGTACGAATCGTCATGTTTATTTGGCCAAACAAAGACGCGAAACAGCGGAACAACACACTCGCCTCTAAATACGATCCGAGGTGTGATTGGAAAGTTTTAAGACTGGGCTTGTAATTTCAAAATGGCAGTACTTACAAGCTATTATGATGGATCTCCTTCAAAGTAGTCCCCTTCTGACTGAACACACCGACTCCAACGGTGTTTCCACTTTTGGAAGCATTCCTGGAAATTTTCTTTCTTAAGGGTTTTAAGAACCCTCTCCGTATTTGCCTGGATGTCTTCAATTGAGTCAAATCGGTCCCCTTTTAGCGAAATTTTCAATTTAGGAAACAGGTAGAAGTCGGCAGGGGCTATATCAGGGGAATAGGGGTGTTGCGGAAGCACAGGAATTTTGAATTTGGCCAAAAATTCCGTGATCGAGAACGCACGATGAGCCGGTGCGTTGTCGTGGTGGAGGACCCAATTCTTGTCTCGCCAGAGTGCAGGCCTTTTCTTCCGCAAATTTTCGCGCAAACGCTGAAGGACACTTTTATAGTATTCCTGGTTGATTGTCTGTCCCCTAGGGGCAAATTCGTGATGCACGATACCCGTAGAATCGAAAACAACCACCAACATTGTCTTCACATGCGACCGACTTTGTCGCTCTTTTTTCGTTCGTGGCGAACTTGGACCTTTCCACTGCGATGATTGTGTCTTTGTTTCTGAGTCATACCCATAAACCCATGTTTCGTCGCCTGTAATTACCCTATTTAACAAATCTGGGTCAGTTTCGGCCCGATTAAACAATTCTTGGGACACTTCAAGTCGGTATTGTTTCTGCTGGTCTGACAACAATTTCGGAATGAATTTCGCGGACACTCGACGCATGTTCAAATCTTCACTTAAAATTGACTGAACCGCGTAGAAACTTAAATTCAGTTCATTAGCCATCTCCCTAATTGTAAGTCTACGGTCAGAGCGCACTAAATCGCGAACTTTCACAATGTTTTCGTTGGTTTTTGAAGTGGAAGGCCGGTCGGACCGGGGGTCATCTTCGACTAATTCGCGGCCATCTTTGAATCTGTTGAACCAGATAAAAACATTTGACCAGCTCAGACATTTATCCCCGACAGCTGTTTGTAAGAGTTCATAAGTCTCCGAAGCCGATTTCCCGGTTTTAAAACAAAATTTGACACAAACTCGTTGTTCCGGTTTTTCATCCAATCAAAAATCCGCCAAGACCCGATCACACGTCCTCGCTCACCAGGATGCCACTCTCTACTGAACAAAGATGTCGCGGTAATCACACAAAATAAATACACATAGACGGACATAAATACCGTTCGAGTAAATGTTGATATAAGCGTTAAATAAATACAGCCAATCCATCAAGTGGGAAATTGGTGGTGTAATATTCAATCTGATCGTGTCAAAGAGTCAAGCGTTGGAAGTAATTATATAAACAGTAAGGCAACTGCGACAAGAGTGGTGCATCACCTGGTGGTCTTGTCCCTTCAACTTCTCATCTTTTGAATAAATAAATAACAGTTTTATTTACAGTCGTCTCTAGTCTTTTATGCACTGTGAAATTTCAGAACGCATTACCAATTCGTAATAGATGAGGGTAACGAAGTGTAAAAACACGTAAGAAATCCAATAGTGTGACTGTTTTAGGTATTGCGTTGTCGCTCGCGAATCCTATCCAAATATTCTTTTGATCTCGGAAGCGTTGATATCAAATTGTCGCTAAGAGCCAGCACATTTATTTTTGGCGTGGTGGGAGTAGTTAAGGGATTCGGATTCTTCCTTTCCCATCATAAGTGTTATCAAAGCTGCATCTGTCCTTTTTCACTCTACCGTTGTCTCTGGGTGACCACGACGCCTTGGAGGTTTGTTTTCCACCGTTTTGTCCACTTCGCCCACCGTTCCCGGTCTTCGGGATACGTTTCACGATATGTTCTTCTGTAATGTCCGTATTTCATTTCTTCGATACAGTGGCTTAATTACGAGGGGGGGGTCAGAGGCGTCAGTCCCCCCTCCCCAGAGCTGTTCAGATTTCAGCGAAATTCCATAATCGCTTAACATAGGGCTATTTGTAAGCCAGCAGTTGCGTTTGTTAAAATAATACTTATAAATCATTATAAAAATAAAAGACATTGCAATATGTGTACATTAATAAAAAGTTTTCTTAATAGTGACTCAACGTTTGGTAAATAACGTACGTATTTATAGCATTGAAAGACAAATACGCACGCTCCAGAAAACAAAAGCAGAGTCTGTTAATCTGCCTTCACCTTTTTGCCCAGACACAATGCGTCTGTCTATGTCATGACTCCTCTAGTCTAATATTTTTATCGCTTGAACCATCTTATTTTCACAGGTAAACTAACAGTTTCTTGACTTTTAATTCGGAAAAATTAGAGGATTTTGTCGCTGGATTTTTCATTAAAAATAACGTACTTCGACATGAACTTTTTAATGTGCGAAAGTGTGTAATAAAACTGGGGTTTTCAAAAATATCTTCAGAAAGACTCATTTTCACAAGATCTATTAAGAATACAATTCTGGAATTAATGTGATTCCTAGTGATACGAGATTTATTACCTTAATTTCAATAACAGTTAATCAAGATCAAGAATATTTTGAAATCAGGTCTTTTCCATTATTTTTAAAACCCTTATACTTCACGTTCGTTTGCTCAAAAAGTTGGAGACACAGAGAACTTATAAAACGTGTTTGTAAATTTATAGGAAAGAGTAGTGAATTTCTCATTTGTCGTGAAGAAATTGAGGAATCCAACCTTCAAACTAGTCTCCCCCCCCCGAGCAGATTCTAGTTACGCCACTACTTGGATGTAACCTTTTTGCGCCATTCAATAGCTGTTACATCATTTACGCAATTTTCCTCGGTATTCCTTCGTTATGAATTCTCTTTATTCGTGCAACTCTGCTCTTTCCACATGTGGATACCACCTAGCTTATAGTGATTTTGCTTTTATACTTATCATCTCTTGCCTATTTTTTAGCTTTTAAACCTATATAGAAACGAGTCAACGGTCATGTTAAGCGTATTGCCAATAGTCCTAGACGGAGCGTTTCTTTTGTAAAAAAAAAAAAAAAACTGATGTTTTGAGGATACAAAATGCCGAAAAATAATGTCTAAATGTTCTAACGGGGATGTACAGAAATAAACGGAATGAGGAATACGCAGATAATGTAAGAACTCGGACCGAGATCACACGAATAGACAATTGAAACGGTGAGTTGTATAGAATGGAAGAAACAGCGTGACGGAAAATATTCTACAGCGACAAACGGTCAGAAGGAGAAACAAAACGAAGTAAATTGTAATAAATGGTGATTACTGTGGTGAAACAGTAGACTAGAGCGGTGTGTGTGTGTGTGTGTGTGTGTGACGTGGTGGGGACCGTTAGCTTTAGCTGTATGTGTGTCGTGCAGTCTGCCCATAGCGGTTTCTCTTGACGACATAAAACCTGTTAAAGTGAACAAGACTTTGGCGGACAACCGTACTACTCGCTTCTGATGCGGGTTTCGAGACCAAGACGCGCGATTTTGTTGGCCAAGACGTTCGTCCATTACATCAACATTCATCGCAAAGTGCGATATTTTTTCTGAATCGTAGTAGTTTACAGGCTAGTTTTAGTAGTTAGTTTTAGTAGTAGTTTACTAAAAATCTTAATTTTATGATGGACAGTTTTTAGTCGTTTTATTATTAATAAATTATGTAAAGTAATTTAATACCAGTCAGATATTCTTTAATATGATTTTGTAATTAAGACGAACGCGTTATGTTGCAGCGTATATTTGTGAAACGGTAGTAACGACCACCGTCTAGACGATCGGCCACTATAAAACCACTCAGTCGTATATCATAAACGTAATATATTCGTGAACAGGGTACACTTGAACCGGACTGATCGGCTGACAATTATTTACGTACGGATTTAAGCGAAATTGAGGATTTTTGTAAAATCATTATTAAAAATTTAACAACACATTTGAAGAAATTGTGTGAATTTTTCACGGCCCGCTTTATCTCGAATCCTTGCAAGTTTAGTCTCGTTAAGGTAAATCCGGGATTATAAGTGAGACTTCTGGTTCTATACAAGTCGGGTCTGATTGAACGTTTCACGACCTCAAGGAAACCAATCAGACGCGGATGTCAAGAGATCCTTCCATAATGACACATTTTGATTACAAATCCAGCAGGAAATTAAACCAACCACCTACTCCAGTATACGATGTGCATCAGACAAAGAGAACAAAAAGAATTTACATGGTAGCAATGTGGAGGTGTATTTACTACAGTATTAGCCTTTATACAACTAGAGTCTTTACCTAAAAACCAAATGTTAAGTTTTTTAAAAAATAATTTTCAAATAATGCTTAATACTCCTTTCAAATAATCTGCTTATACTAGTGGGTAGTAAATTAGAAACGTGTGGTCCAAGAAATAAATATGAGTTTCGGAACCATGATTTACTTACTTTACGTCTAGTGAAATTACCTTGTCGTCGGTTTCGAGTTCCATTTTTTACTTCCATATTCCTTAAGGAATGGAAGTATGGTTTAAAATCGTGAACCGTTTGTCCAGACCTCGCATAATATACTCTCGGTACTTTTTAAACTCATAAAGTGTTGTAAAGAACGCTTTAATCTAGGTTAAACAGTTAGAAATATCAATATACTACAGTTGTCTGTAATTGTAACAACTTTTCGTCCTCGTGGAGGTTTTCGGATATTTTTTTAGTAGTAAAATCATAAAATAGGTTTTCTTCCTAAGTTTAGAAGAAAAAGTGAATACAGCTGTTGGCAGATATGATGTCTTGTGTTCGATCCGAGCACCGTCTAGTGTTATGACGTGTTTTGTTTCGGTAAGGGAGTATCTTTTCTTTTGTAACTAAACTAATGGGAACACCAGTTCTGAAGTATTGCGGTATTCATTGAAGTGCAGTAACAGGTAATTTTAATAATCCCAGTTGACGTTTTAAGTGCGTCAGTTAAGTGTATCTGTAGACTCCTGAATTTTTAACAAAATTTTGTATCGCACCAGGTAGTTAAATTTTAAATATTTCTATGTCATCACCCGCTTTTGTTCGTTTCGTACACACGCCCACACATAAGATATTTGATACTGTTTACAAGTATATTACTTGTAATGAAGATTTTTCTTTATGTAGAATAGCTGTCAATTGGAAAATCGGAATAGCTTTTTTTTTTAATAACATGACTTTCAAGTTTGCGTAACAGTGTTTTAGAGCGCATAGAATTTTATGTTTCTGTACATATACTATAAATATAATAGATTTCAATTGCATAGACGTCGGCCTTTGGTCGGGTAGCAGCGTGTTGCATGGATCAGACTGCAGGTACAGAATTAGTTCCAGCCAGAACAGGTTTTGCGGCCGGGTACCTGAACGAAGGCACACAAAAAAAAGCGACACTGGTACTGCTGGGCATTCCGTCTGTCTGTTTATTATATGTATTTTTTGTTGTTAAAATGTATTAATTCAATGGCTGTGACGAGATCACGTTAGGAGACGTCCGGCGTCGCGGACCCGTGCACTCCAGAACACTTTCAGGTGGCGCTACGACCTAATGGGCGTTTTGGTTTCAGACAAAAGAACTGTGATTAGTTACAGCATTAGTGTCGCCCTGTACCAGTGGTTTGGTCTTATTGTAGCTATTGTTTAACTGAGAGTAGGGTAAGCGGCAGCTGGCTTTTCGTTTGTTAGTGCCTGGCGTAGAAAATACGGAAGTTCAATAAATCGTACGGAACACACAGCGGACGTAGTACAAAGGTGTTTGGTAGCCGGTAACGGATACATTCCAGCGCCAGGACATCGACGTCTCTTTGGTGCCAACAATTTCTTCTCTATTTTACATTACAGAAACGCGACGGGAGTGATTACGTTCACCTGCAAAAGGTCTTCGGAGTATAGGACTGCTGCAAAAAGATGATCAGATACTCTCCAGACACACCTCGCTGGTGCCTAAGCAGCCATCTTCGTTTCGTTAACATACTTCAGTGTGAACAAGCTCTGCAGAGGTATTCGCTTCATCTACTCACTCGGTACTCGTTACAACTTAAAGAACATTTACCGACGTGATCATCTGTCAGTATATGCCTACAGTTTTATTATTCGTTAATTCTGACGTTTCGCAACTTCATACGAATGTAGGTATGGTCACCTCCATATACGTAGAGTGTTACAGCTTCCACGGAGCCTTTCCTTCTTGCGATTTCTTCCGCCACTCATATTTATCCATCGCTGTTGTCTTCCATCAACGCGTGCCTTCTCTCATTCCATTTTCCAATTAAATTTGTTTATTCATGTATCAAGTCATCAGTTCTTATTACATGTTATCCACTGAAGTTTTCTCAGCACGGTACGTGTTTGGTTCTCTCTGCTGCTCTCTAGTTTATAATTCCACGATGTCCGCTTTCGAATCTGTCTCTCAGACACGTCCAGTTGCATCACTGATTTCTGGACCGTGGCCCGTGTTTCAATTCCGGTAGATAAGTGAGAGATTATAAATCCTCATAGATGATATAGATTTGAAGATCTGTCGTTTGTTACTATGGTATACATCTTTAGTTTTAAAAGTGGATGACAACGAAAATATGTTCTTTCTTTCCCGAGGATGTTCTTCTTCGAGTTTCCCCTCCTCTCCAAATCCCGCGTCATTTCCATACCGATGTATATGTAAATTTTTCACGTCTTTGTGTTCATCGTCTCTGCAACCGGGAGACTTTGATTTAGCCTTTTCTTTCGCGTTCGGTTAAACACTTTTTTGTGGTATACAAGCTTTTTTATCGTTCGTTAGTAGTAGTTGTTTTCGTATGCCTTCTCAAAAGCTGACAAAGTTCTAGACATTATGGTAGTATGATGTGCGTATGCTGTCACTCGTATTGTTTTTATTAAGAGTCGTTTCATTTCATTTTACCAGTCTGAAGAGAGCCAGTCAATCTTCTTGTTTTAGCCCTTGTGTGTTACTATGAATGATTCTGAATAGGATAAACGTTATTGTGTTTCTGGAAAGTCTTCCCAAGTTTGTTCTTCTTATTTACCACTACAACCCAGCGTGAGCCTGGCTTCCAACACCAGTCTTCTCCAATGCCTCCTATCAGTTGCCATCTCAGCGTAACCCGTCACATTCTTCTGAGATCTTCCAGTACATAATCCAGTCATCTTATCCTAGGTCGACCCCTCTGCTTTTATACATCTGTACCCTCAGGATTTCTTTGGGACACGCTGATCATCTATCCGCTCTGGATGACGTAGCCATGGTATTCTTTCAGTCTTCAGCTCAATATATCCTGAATAGCTATTCGATCTCAAGGTTATTTCGTATTATTTCTTAAATCATCCATTCATCATCTTCCTTAACCGGGCCGTACAATCTTCCTTATCAGGGCCACGTCGTACAATCTTTCCTTTAAACCTTCTCATTGTTTTTTGTTCCTTTTTTGCTAGTGTCTACGTGATACCTCCATGAACAACAGTCGGTCTGAAGAGTGTCTTAACATATTTTCATTTTTCTGTTTTGACTAATGCTTTTACTTTTGAGTAGTCTACTGTTAGCTTAGTGTGCCCTAATTCTGTTTTGTATTCTGTCTTGTATAGTGTTTATACACCCTTCATTATCTTACTACGCATGTTGGTATTCTGAAATTCTGACATTATGTTCAGTGTCACAGATGCCAGTGCTGTGTTGAGTATATGCAGGCAAAAAGTTAGGTGTAAAGTTTACGTATTCGTGTTCATAGAGTTGTTTAGTCTTTCGATACGGCACTCTTGCCTAGCCATAACATACGGCCGAGGTCATTCAAGTACATAATGTCGCATTGGTAGCGGAGAGATTATAACGCGACATCTACGTGCTGTGGCGAGGGGAGGGGCTTTCGTGTACGTAAACTATGGACAATTAAGAAAGACGAGACCCCAGGGTTAACGACGCGTGCTAACTGTTGCTAATACGTTAAAGAAGACTAATTTACGAAATGTTTTATGTGAGATCATTAACGCACGACGACTATTTGTGTGCGAGAGAGAATTAAATTGCTCGTGTGTTTCTATTCTTGTCTCTTTGTATTCGGAAAGTTTGGAAAAAACGATTGGTGTTATACGTGATTCCAACATATCTCTTAGGTAAACATATATTATTTAATTTTGTAAATTGAAAATATCGTTCTTTAGAAAATATAGTGAAATGAATTCGAATGTAATTATTCGCTGACTATTTTATATCCTTTCGGGTAAATCGTATCCGTCCCAGTTTCATGCAGTTTTCTTATAAAAATAATTAATTTTCCGTTTAAGCGTATAATAATCCTGTTTAATAAATCACTTTTTACAGACTACGTGTATCTGCATCATTACTGAATGCGTCAGCGACGGACTGGCTTTATACTTGCTGATGAAATTAATAATTTTTGTGAAAATACGCTCGTGCCCCCCCCCCCACACACACACTCGTACATTTGTGCGTCTGCATATTTATGTCTTGTTATTATATAATACGTGCATTGTTTTGTTGACGGTTGCATAATGGGTATGCTGTGGTTGAGCGTGGTGTCTTTGTACCCGTGGCAGGATAGCAGGATCTGGGTCGAGTCCAATGGCTGCCAAAAGATAACGTAGTACTGGTACAATCGACTGCAAGGAGACCACCGCCAACACGATTTGATGGCGGGGTGAGTACAGCCCAGCGTTATACTAGAATACAGATTTTGTCCATAGCAAACGCTGATAACTTATAAACGCATAAAAATATGATATTCTTGAGACGCACGGATTGGAAACCACGTATGAAATTTTTATAAACTACTCGGCAGACGACTTCAATCAGATTAGCCGGAGGCGCGCACCCCTCCCCCCCACACACAAACTGCATCATTTGGAAAAACCACTTGTTTGTGTTTCGAAGGGTCGCCGATTCTTGAATAGGGACGCAGTTTTGTATACCTCCCTTACGCTATTTACTACAGTGGAAAACGCTGCATTTGAAATATTTTTAAGCGCTGTTTAAAGAAAATATAGTAATGTCGTTTTGTACATCTGGGCTATAATGTGTGTGTCGTATAGTACAGAGAGTGACGTGGTGAATAAGCTGTACATAAGTTCAACCCTGTGTACAGGATCATTAGGAGAACTCTAAAATAAACAAGTAAAGAAACACGCTGATGTTCTTCAAGGTGATAGCCGTCCCCACTCTTCTCCATGGGTCTGAGAATTGGGCTTCAACGAGATCCCGGGCCAGTCGCGTTCAAGCGGCCGAAATGAGATTTCTCAGGGACGTGGGACGGTGTACTCTTCAAGATCGTCGAAGAAATGCGGATACACGGCAAGAATGAAATATTATGAGAATACTCTATAGGATTGCCCAATATCGAGTAAAATGGTTGGAACATCTTAAACCAATGGACGAATACTGCATCCCCAAACAGCTATTGAATTATAAGCTTCCGAAGGAACGGAGAGGTGTGGGACGTCCGAAGAAGCGTTTGGAGTGACAGGCTTTATTCTATCTGTTTGGGACCGGAATAGTTTTGGTTACTTGTAGAAGATTACGACGATGACGACAATATGATAATGTATTATTGTGTTCATTATTACTGTTTAAAAACGTTTTCAAGCTCGTGACAGGTGAAATTGTGGCCATACTTGTCTGTAGTCACTCGGGAAGCCATTGAACATCTGTCGTTCTCGTTTGGTAGCGGGTGTAACGAAGTATAGCAGATCTATCGTATAGCGTAAGCCCCCAATGTCTAGGAACAGGGATCCTTAGCCACGAATTTCTAGATTCTGAATATTCGGTCCCCTCCCCAATCCTTTTCTCAACTGTGACGTATTGGTAGCTTCGTCTGCATCTTGTAATAGAAAGAAACAATTTCGTGTAGTACGATCCGGTGTTACGTGTAACTACTTTAGACAAAACAGATTCGATGAAATGTGTACCGTACAGTGCAACGAAAGAAGAACAGAACGAGAAATCGGAGTAGCAAATAGCAAATAGCAATGGCAGACAGAGATGTAGAACGCCGTGGGAGAAACAGCAAGAAACCACAGCAAACATATCCTGATAGAAAATACTATTTTGGGCACTGACCGCAGTTCTATACAGATGTCAAGGTAAACAACATAACGTATATCTATCAGCGATACTACAGTAATAAACGCTGGCTGCGTGCCTTTTATTGAAGAATAATTTAATCCTTTTTTAAGCTGACAATAACTTTGTAAAGAGCCACACATTTCCCAAAAATACCTTCAGGTTCTAATTTTTTCTGAGATCATCTTCGCATAGGCATGTAAGGGGCCTTGGAGAGGCTTTCCTATTACTCATTGCTTTGTACGTGCCTGTGGTGTAGGTAATTACATACACCACGGTATCTCCCAATTTCAAATTACCTCCCCCCCCTTTCAACAATTTTTTCTTAAGGTAATTTACCAGCTTGTTAATAGTACTCGATAGAAACAATTTGAAAACAATTCTAAACGCGGTAGCATTGGTTCGAATCCTTTATTGAATTTTTCACAAATATCATTTGTGCTGTATGTAATTTAAGTTTAAAAGTTGATGTAACCTGTTTATGTCTTGACGGCGTTAGGGTCAGTGTAGAAATGTCTTTGCCACATTTATTTCTGTTTGGTATACGTTATACGATATTAGGGGAATGTGATGGCTAGCTTTCAGCTGATTAACGCATCTGCTCAGCGTGTCGTCCGCCGTATATTCGAAACCCGAACATAACGATTTTTTATAATCGACTCCGTTTACGAATCTACAAGCGCAACGTATGTACGGCTAAACCTATGTTATGTGAACAGTTTGCCAGTGAATATTCTCTCCAATCTTCAGAACTCTGTGATATGATATTTACGAAAATCTAGTCCGAGGGGTCTCCAAACCACGGCCAGCAGGCCGGATCCGGCCCGCGAAGGGTCATTCTCTGGCCCGCGGCAACCCGGGCGATGCTGCATGCAGTTTTTAAATAGATCGTCAAAATACTTCAAATACTATAACATTTTACGAAATTACTAAACAAGAAATAAATTCAGTAAAATGTTGTAATATTTTGTACAAGTTTAAAACATTTACGTCGATAATGTGCTTGTTCGTCTGGTTGCCTTGAATGAATCACGCTTTTCGCACGCATCAACCTAAAGCGAAGATTCCTATTCCCCCCAGTGCGCTCGGCAAGTGCAGCGCTTTCACTGCTTAGATCGACCTATATCTGCGAACAAACTTTTTCAAAAATGAACTTTGTAAAATCAGAGTACAGGGCTAACTTGCCAGACGAACACTTGAAATCCATTCTAGTGATAGGTGCATCAAAATTTGACCCAAAGTGGACAGAGATTATATGTCAGGAGCAACTCCACACATCCCATACGTACATAAGAAAGGCAAAAAATAATTCATAAGAAATATCTTTTAATGTTATTTTTTCCTTACTTTTATGTACATTATTTTGAATAAATGAATTTATTTACTTTGGATAAGTGTGCTTAATTTTTATTTAAATACCTATTTTATTGACTTGATTATTTCGTAAAGTTAAAGAAAATAAGTTTATATATATATGTTGTTGGTCCGCCTGACTTCCAAGATTTTTCAATTCTGCCTTCAAGTGAAAACGTTTGGGAGCCCCCTGATCTAGTCGTTAAGTCTAAATGATGGTACGTCTTAACGGTTCGTTTGCACCTCTGTGTGTACACGTTTATTGGGCGAATATCATGGTGTATTTACGACTCTGTTTTTATATCTTTGTAAAATTTCAATGACAACGAACGGTGATTTCGTGTGTTTTATTGAATAATAAGCGACATGAGAGTGTTTCGCGTCAGGCTATGAGGCCACGCCAATCGACTGTACTGGTGTCGAGTGCGCTGTAACGCGATTCATGTAATTAATATTCGTTACGCTACGGTTAGTACAGCAGATTGTATAACGAACGATTCTTCTCACTGACAGTGTTGTTAACACAAAATTCTTTTGCCAAGTTCATAGAACAAGGGTCGGAGTCACCTAAAACTTGAGCAGTTATATTTTTGTCATAGTAGTTATATCTTATGCAGTGAAGAAATAAATATAAAACTGATTTTGTGCATATGGTCTGTATTTAAAAAAATGTTCATTGTGGAATTAGTGTTTCTCTTCGCTCTCGCTTCAGTCTTAAATCCGTTGATGTACGTGGTGGTCGGAGTATCGTCTTGTAGGGGAATGACTGGGTAAGGTTACGCTACGAGACTCTGAGCGCAGGAAAAGTGTAATATGGCTTTTAGATTTTCACTATACTCAAGCGGACCAGAGTGGTACCCTGTTTCAGAGCAGAGCCGTTGCCTGTGACAGACTATGTTAACACATGAACAACTGGTACATGTAGATTACGACACTGAATCTTATGGAGGACCGTTTCTCGAGCCAGCTTCGTGATTTAATCCACCCAGCGGTTGTGGAACGTACTAGGAGTCTGGTTATTTCCAATTCTTGCTTCTGCCGTTTACATTTACGTCATCTTTACGGATTTACCAAAAGTTTCTGTTTTCGTAAGAGAGAAACTTGAACGATAGATGTATCGTTCTTCACAACATCTGAGGAATCTAAGTTCTTCAGTTCAGACCTGGACCTTATCTTTCCAGATTCCAATATAATGTCAATACGGTTTCCAAGATATTTTCTGAAACCATATTTTGTAGTTTAGCACACAGCGACCGTGCTTCCACGGTCTTGTTAGAAAATATGGCAGGATTTATTCGTGGCAAGGAAGGATCCTTCAAAAACCGGAAATGTAAAGACACTTTGTGGATTCTGTTGTGATACCTCAAAGAGGAAGTGTAGAGGAATCAGGGTCGGACTGTCCAGGTCGGCGATCGCCGAGGGCCCTGGGCCCCGAGGAGGCTCAGGGGGCCCCCGAGCCATGAAAATTTTATTTCGAGAAAAAATGAGAAATATATATTTTTTTTTACCGGTATTAAAAACCTTTTTCTCGTCTAAATATTGTTGGAAACAAATCTTCAGGATTTATTTTGGTCAGATTGAAAGTGATCACTTCTCAGCCTTGTTTATATAGAGCCTATTTAGTATTTACTAATGGAGGAAAGCGAAGGAGGTTACTGTAGAGGTGCGCCGCGCACCAACTGACTGACGCGACGAGTAGTAGGCTATTGTCATTTTTGCTTGAATGTCATTGCAGCATTCAGGGCTAGGGGGCCCGACGGCCTGGGAGGCCTCAGGGCCTTATGTCAAGATTCAAAAGGCATAAACTTGCAGGAGGGCCCGGTTAAAAAAGTTACGCTACTGGGGCTATGGATTGGTGGGACGGAGTGACAATAGACCGGGCGCCGAGCTCAAGGGGGCTCCACCGCCTTACTACACTGTGAAATATTTTTAATTGGGATTTTATGTAGATTTGTAAGGGTATAAATGTTCTTTACAGTAGAAACATTTATAGTAGATAATTACGGTTGTAAAGCTGGTTATGTTAAAGTTTAAATAATCAAATGAACTGTCCTGTATGTTTTGTACTAAAACTGACACTTACGTAAATACTGTACATACCGTGTGTCTATAGAGAGTAAATAAATAATTTTAAAAAAGTATACGCACACAAATACGCGCGTGCGCGTTCGTGTGTGTAGCTGCAGGGGACCCCTCGACTGCTTCCAGCCGAGGGCCCCCAGGGATGCCAGTCCGCCCCTGAGAGTATTAGTCGTTCCTGAGAGTCTCCTCCATGGTGTTGGAGAAATTTTACTACAACGAAAGAAAAGTGCAGCCATATTCTCGAATTTGAAAGACAGTTTCTGATTTCTATCGATGTGAGTGTTGACAGCAGTTGTATACCCAAAATCCACCCCTTGATAATACAAAATTACATCGTTTTTTTGACATTCAAACTGTGTTCAGATGTGACTGTATTCTTTAAATGTTTAGTTGGTGTTTAGATTTTCAGCTCTGATCGCTCTACACGGGTAAACAGTATGCTTAATAATATGCACACAGTATTATTAGATAAGACGGTGAAGATTTGCTTCCATAACGCCGAACCTTAGGGGGCGTGTGGGCTCTTTAGAGTCTCCCGATATGTTCAGCCGAGGAAGTTAAAAGGCGGTATCGAAGTAGTCCCAACCACATTGCCTTACTTAGCTACTGCCTTACGGCTAAAATAATTCTGTTTACCCCTATAAAACTGTCAACGTATTAAACTTCAAATATTATAGTAATTTTTGAGAATGTGATTATTTTTATGTAAGCCTATTGACTTTTGAACAATTAAAAAACAGATTTTTGTTCTATGCAAATATGCCCGACGGGACTTTTCGTAAGTTAAGTCGAAACATAATTTTCCGACTTCCAGTGGTAAGGAACCTAACCTAGGCTCTTCTCATTTAGACTGTTTTTTCTTCAGATTTCCAATAAATTTCTGTTTATTTAATACTTTTTAACCCATTCATCTGTTAACTACCTTTCGTTGCGTCTTATCGTATCAAATATGACGTGTGTATATTCAGCTGTAATGGGTGACAGATCGTGCCGATTTTAAAAATGTTATGTCGTATGATAGAAACGTGAATGACAGAAAACTTACCAATACCCTAAAGTCGTGAGTCACAACCTTCGGTACGAACTCTGTTAAAAAAAATATGATAGTGGCTCACAAATATTGACCAAAGAGCGGTTACAACTTCATCAGTATGAGGAAGATTACTGGCGATCGAAAACCAACAGTAAGTAGGTTTCAGTAAGATTAAGGCTTTCAGCCTCACAAAATGTTTTGTTTTCCTCAGTAGTACTAGTGTCGGGCATTGAGAAATCGGCTCGAAATATAAGAAATGTGGTGTAAAAATAGGAACTAGATTGAATGAAACTATAAAATTATGGAGGAATTATGAAATTAAAGGGGAGTGAAAGACCAGTGGATATTATTACGATAAGTACAATACAGAAAAATCATATTTGTAAAATATTTCGTATAATGTAATGACTACCACGAAAATTCTGAAAGACATGGTCTTAGAAAGAAAAGACGAAAGAGCTAGGAAAACTTAGGTAGAAGATAAAAACAGATTGTGAGAGTTAACCTCAAACAAACGATAAGGTCGAATGTTTGGAGGCGACGTTGCCTTTAGATTATATTGATATTTGTGTCTGACGGCACTTAATGGTATTGTTACTGGAACAGTTCATTGTATGCAGTTTTGTTTGCCATTTGATGTATTTGAATTAGGCCCTCCATTACTGATAATCGGATATACCTTACATTTGGAGCGGAAAATACATGTATGTAACGAACCCAATTATAGTTGAATGCAGTGCGCAGTACTGCAAATGCACGCGGAGGATCCAATTTCAATTACACATTCTGAGTAGATTTCGATGTATGCCTATATTAATAAATCATCTTTACTAATGATACGTTGCATTCGGGTAAAGAAATATGTCCAGTATTATAGAGTTATTGTGTGCGTTGTCGGCGGCAGACAGTTTATTTTCACTGCTGTAGATCGTAAATCTAGTTATTCTATTTGGTCGTTCGCTTATTTTTCTTTCTGCGTCGCTTTTGTGTGATGAAAATGTCACGGTGGGAGTGACGGCACAGTTATTTGATTCAGAAAACATATTTGGTATTTGTTAGGGTAGACGCAATTCGTATTGTCCTGTGCCTACGACGTGTGAATAAATTCTTAACATTTTGTCTAACGCGAACTTGCGACTGTGGAGCCAGACTACCACGTCGACTGCTGGACTGGGTTCTTATCCCGTACCATTTCGGGTGATACGTTAACAGTTTATCGCTTCGTATAGTTTTGCTTACTGGTTGTTTCGCATATTTCACGAAGGTCATTAAATAAACAAAGAGACAAATAAACATTGCTTGAAAGGTGTCACTAAGTTGAACAGAAGCATCAGAAACATACGTTTCCTTGAAGTAGAAAAACAGTAGTCATACAGTAAGTCAGGCAAACTCAGAATAAAGCTTCTTGTTGAAGGGGGGGGGGGATTAGCCAACAACTTCGTGCACCGACGTATCAATACAGTTTTCCGTGTCAGGGAAAAACATTGTTGTTCATCGGCTAGAGAAACAGTTTTACCGGCCAGGGATTTCTCGCTTCCCCCCCAGTTAATTGGCACACTGGTGTTATAAAATAGGTAATAATCTGTACACTGTTTTGTAACAGTCGTAAAGTGAATTGGGGGAACTGCAGTTCCGTTTGTCTCGTATTTTGTAGAGTGGCCTTCGGTGGATTAATGAACAACGTTTGTGAACGATTACGTTTGTAAGCAAATGCGTCTAAACTTCAAACGTTCAAAGAGTTATTATGATCCGTGTACGTTAATTTATGTAGAAAGTTGTAGCAGTATTACGTCTGACGATCGGTTTGTTTGTTACACGCCGATGATCGCTTTCGCACATTCCACATGTACACGTATCTTTTAATTACTTCCAGTTTGTGATTCTGAAGCTTTTCCCACCAGATAAAATATCAAATTTTCTAATCATATTTTATAATTATGTAATAGACTACTATTACATATATTACATGTGTTTTAAACAGTATAAATACTTAAATATTATAAGTTTTATTAGTTTATTACTTAGTATTGAAAAGAAAAATTTGTTTCATTTAGTTGGACAATGTTGGTTTCATCCTCCGCATGATTGGTTGGTTGACCGTTTTTGAATTTTCCAATATTTCATCTGTTGTTGTTCTTTTATTTGTTTGTTTGTTTATTTTTCTTCGTTTTCCGTTTCAGCCATCTATGGCCTGCGATGACACAACTTCCTTCACTTTCAGAAGTTCTGTTCTCCTTCGTCAGTATACCTTCATTCTCAGGCTCACTGTTCCTTGTTCTTCTTCCGATAACGCCGTCTTGATTTTTCTTGATTTCTCTTCGGAGAGATTCCTTACCGCTGCAGTTCCTTACCTTACCGTTTCTTCCTGAAAACTTGGCTGCTTCCTATATCTACTTCCCTAAATCAAGATTTTCCAAATCCTGATATAGTTCTTTCACCCATGGTATTTGTGTTTTTCTGTTTGAGGATCTTGTTGCTATCCTTTCTGGTTCCATTCTTCTAATGTGTCCATATAAAGCAATTCGTCTTTTCATAATCGGGTCAGATTTTCTCATACTTTTGTACAACTCTTGGATTGGTTTAGAACAATTGTTACGACGATCTCGCTGATCGTCGTATGGTACAGCGGAAAACAAAATACAAGATACCAATTAAGTCACTAAAAACCAGCTTTAATTATCACCATTAACAATTTGTAATCACAAGATAGTCTCTCACAACAAATCAAATAAAAATTATCCACACGCAATAATAATGTCAACTAATAAGAGTCCCGCACAATTAAAAACATAATTGTCTTTCATCTCAAAGTAGCAGCAGTTTGTACGCACACACACATTACAGCTGGGGTAGCCGAGATACTTGTAGAACGTTCCGATTACGTAATATTATTAACACTGAGGCTTCTCTGGGTCCCATGATTTTAAAATTAAGTAATTTTTTTGTTATTTTTCAAGTAAGCTTGCGAACAATACGAAAAACAATATTTTTTCATTAAAAAACAATGGACTTGTACTTTATTGTAATTATTTTTTAAAAATTAATTCTTGTGATTTAATTTTTATAATTTATTATATCATAAAATATGTTTGTGTTGTAGAATTTAATGTGATTAGTTGATTTTATATGATTGTAGTTCAATAAAGTTAATTAAGTAGTAAAACCGACTGCTTTCTTATTTGTGGGCGTAGACCATTCCAAATTCAATTTTAAACCAAATAGAGGTAAAATTGTAATAAAAAGACATAAATATGAACTGAAATTTTCTTTTTGGCAGGTTATAGCGTTTCTACTTGAACCCTTAATTATTATAAACATTGTCTATTTCACAAAGAAAGGAACTAAAAATTGACCAACTCACCTAACTGAAAAATTAACTGATGACCAAGTCATTTACCTCCCAATAGTCATGTAGTCTCTAAATTTTTAATAAAAGTTATGTATTAGATTTAAAAATAACAGTGTATTTAAAAACAATAACCAAAAATTGCACAGAAATTCCTGGAACCTGTTTTTTCACAGCATGTGAAACTTTTAAACTCAATTTCCCAACAAACATACAAATTGACTTGGTCATTTTTAGCAGTAACCCCACGATATGTGTGTTTTGTGTTTTTGTGAATTTTAATATTTGATGATCTCCTTGTGAGTGATAATATCTGATGAAGTGTCATATGACTCGAAACGCGTCATAAATTTACAATTTGAAGTCACTGGACGGTTTCAATAAGGTAAATCATTATTGGTAAAGTTTATGGAATTCACAGTGAAGAATGTGCAGTGTAGAGTAAGATCTCTCCGAGGTGTTTGAAGCTTATACCGGTCTCTGACAGGGAGGTGCCTGTCAACCTGGCACTGGAGAAAGTGGTAAGACCATCTGGTATCAGTATAACATGAACAGTATACAGTCTTTGCAGATCCTTGCCTATGCTGTTGACATAGATATTATTAATATATCCGGACGGGCTTTCAGATCACACAAAAACGCAGCTAGTACAGTTGGATTGGTAATAAACACCAATAAACAAAATGCATGCTGGAAACCAAGACGAGTCTTGCATAACCAACAAGTTATTGACATGAATGAGGCAGTTGAGTCTGTTCGCGTACCTCGGCTCTCTGGTCACTAGTGACATCAAATAAGCAGAAATAAAGCGTAGGCCTATCTGCGAATAGACATTTCTTTGCCCAGAGCAATGAAATGCAAACTGTATAAAACACTAATAAGGCCAGTGTTGACATCATGGTTAGGGAGACATGAACGCTCACAAAAAGAACTCGATCAGTGTTGGGTTCAGCGTTGGGCTTGTTTTGAAAATGTGTCTTGGTGCCAAAGGTACAACGTGGAACTCAACAGGCTGTTCTAAGAGTCATACATTGCGAAAACAAAGTAAGCAGACTAATATGAGCACGTATTAAGACGACCCTACTAGAAAAACATTGTTAGTGGGGTCTTTTGGTCAGAACAAGCGACGAAGACCAAGATAAAGATTCTTGGATAATGTAGGAGAGGACCTACGAACTATTTTGAAGTGAGAGGGTGGCGTCAGCGAGCAGTGGATGGAGACGATTGATGGAATGTCCTGAAGGAGACTATGGCCCACTAAGACTGTGGCGCCATGATGATGGTGGTGAATGGCTAAATTGAGATCTACTAAGCAAGGATAACAAAGTGTTGTTTACTATGTCGAGAGGTTGCTGGTCTACCATAACCTTGCGACTTGAGACTTACTGTCAGTCTAGAAGCTAGAAATTATTGCACGTTGTGTAGCAAGCCGAACACGCTATTACTGACTATTGTCTCTGCCTTACTATACCATAGCGCCTGATCTTTTAAAACAAGATATGCTTTCCTAAAACTGTCTGCGAAAAAAATGTATGAATAATAGATTACAAAATCTCCGTGTTCATAGTTTTGGTGAAAGTTTCATAAACTAAACAAAATTGTTAGCCTCACGAGTAGAGTTAGCGGGAAATCGCACCAGCAACAAATCGGATTATAATCCGTACCGTACTAGTAAACTTAATTACTTTATAGCCGCTTCGTGTTAATGCGTTTGCGCTAATTCTACTGTGTATAAACAAACAGTATGTTATCGTAACGCATTATTAATCACATTATCAAACGTGAATCGAGTTGACGTACCTCGCAAAGTTAAAATTTCAAAATACTAACAATTGTGTTATTCTGTTCAATGGCAAACGAATTCTGTTCTGCCTTTCCATCTTCGTTTTTGGTTGCCTGGTATGAGACCGTGGCCAGTAGTAGTCTCTTGGACGTTTCGGCGTCCAGCGACAGTGGCCTAGAAGAGGCCTGCAGATTTAGGGGAGACGTTACATCCACGGACGGTTTGACACACACCATAAAGCTACGAACAAACGAATCGGACGTCAGTCGTCAGGTGTACTACAGCCAATGAAAAGATAGTGTCAACTGAATTTGCATCGATTAAATTTTAAAGTATCAGTGATATAGAGTTGCTATTCAGCTGTTCTCGTTTCGACTGCGGCTGTGGAAATCATCATCAGTATTACTGCCATAGTGGTCTCTGAATCTATATTCGCGTATGTGTCCGAGTGTGAGACCTACTCCTCGACTTGACATCTTCGTATAAGATACCCTGTACCCTATGAATACTTAAAATTGTTTATCATTGTGTAACGTATATCACTTTTGTACTGTTATTTTCTAGTTTAAAAATAAAAGGAATTTTATGACTTTCTGATGCTAGTAGCGTGTCGCTGCATTGCTTCCATACGGTTGGGGACTGATAGAAGGCTGCGTGTTATCGTTGTGTTTATTGCTTCTTCTTATTACTATACAGTGGCTTCTGTAATCGTATATCGTTGCCCTACTGTCGGTCCTTCACTTTTAGCGCCCCAGCTGAACCGCAGAGCGACTGATCGATGTGATTTCGCAAGTCATGCTCACCACCGACGAATGGAAGATACGGTGGTGTAAGAGTCGCCTTCCGGTTACGTAAATTTCACTTTTCACGTATGATTAATATTGCTTAACTCGGAGAGTAGGCCTATCCCAGCGGTGCTGAGATTCACTACGAAACCTGTACTGTGCACTGTAGCTTTTCTTAACCTAGACTTACGGTTTAGGTTTTTTTTTGTAAAGTACTGTAGTATGTCTTTTAAAGTTGCTATAGTGAGTGTTCAATTCTTTTTAAAATACTCCGTTATTTTCGTTTGCATACAATTCTGCAGTACTTTATTTTCAACAAATTGTTGTAATTTGTCAGTGTTTTCAAACATTTCAGATTCCGAGTTGACTTCTAAATATCGACGAACACGGCTCAGCAACGAAAGCATATCGGTAACGGTAAGAACTCGTGTAAGTTTTCACTGTCATTTTCTGTTGAAGTTCGTCGACACAAAACGTTTTCATGTTAACCGTTATTTTGTAGGTAAAACTTTCGTGTTAACCGTTACAAACTGTAACTGTAAAATGGAAATAACGATCGGGACCTGAGGCATATTTCATGTTAACCGCTGTTTCGAGTTAAACGTTTTCCACTGTATTTTAATAGATAGAATTCTGTACATGGTAATTTCATAAATGTTACAGTACAGATTAAATTCGTGTACGTAAATCATTGTGTCATGTAAACAGAATTGGAGAATATTACATTAAAATGAAATTTGAATGTTATTTTTCTTTAATTTGGTGGTATTACTGAATCTGAAGAACGGGTTGTGAGTTTTAAACGGAACTTTAAAGGAATGTCCGTAAACATAAAATTCTCCATACTTTTTAAAACTCATTTTAACAAAAACATGTAAAATTACCAAAACGTTTTAATTTGGTCAGGAATTAGACATGTGTTGTGTTATTGGTGGGGTTTATGTTCTGAGGTCCCCAGTGAACTTTTTGATAGTAATATAAAAAAAATATGCTATCTGAAATGTGTGCTCATAAATGCATTAAACGTAATTATTGGGCAGTAGGTTGCGTGGTCTCGGCTTCGCTTGTAACAGCTGCCTTTGTTTGAAGCTATCAAACAGTTTATCAAGCTTTATGTTATATTTTTGTTTAGCAAGCTATCAGTTACAGTTTTTATTAAATAAACAAGGATGAGGACGGATTTCTACACTGTTTGCGCGTTATAATAAACAGGATGTGTTCTGGTAGGTCCAGTAAAGTGTGTACTAATTTTTTAAACAAACGCAACAGTGAAAGCAACCGTTGATGGGGATGCGAGCCTGCCACCTGTTGAGGTGACGATGCGTTGTGGCCATGATCCAGTGGGCTGTGGCGGTTTTGTTTTGTTTGAATACCGTGCTCCCCATTGAACAAGCAGCTACGATATTATCGACACCACAACAGGGGACATTGTCTAACGACTTTTTAAAAATTCATTTTCATTTAATATTAATTTCGTTTGTACTACGATTGTGTATTAAGATAATTGCTTTATTTTTTGCAGGTGAGTCTGTTACGTTTCGGATGATGAATGATCCAGGTAACTTTTACTGTATCGATATTTGTCATAGTCACGTGATGTGTTACAGTTTAATTGTGGTAGATAAAATCTAATTAAAACATCAGATGTAACGAAGTTGCGTGAAACTGGAGCATGTATTATGCAATTAATGAAGCTGCTTGAAACTGGAACGTGGATTATATAATTCGAAGTTGTAAAATTTCTTTTTTCTGTATAGTTGCGAGACCGCTTCGCAGTGGAATACGTGGTCATTGTTTGAATGCCGTGGGTTCGAATCTCACTATACGTTATATTTTGGCCACTTCCGTTTGGGGATTCGTAAAACGGGCAGTGTCCACTTGGGGTATTTTGATAATTACTGTGGGTAATAAAAATTGACATCAGCGGACACTTTTCTTTTGTACGGACAAAAAACTCCGTTGCGTGGGCGGGCCTAAAATTATGCTTTACGTGGCGTTACCATGAGGTTGAGAGAGAACAAGGAATAGGTAAATAAAGGAATTAAAAATGTGAACCTTGTTGAATTACTGTCATTGCTTTGTTTTGCTGAAATACGAGACCATAAAGAAATTTGTGGGTACTATTTTCCTTCCCTGTTCTTAAATAGATCTTAATATGGGCGGTGAACACAGGAACGGGTTGAGGACTACCTTTAGAATATGGCTCACTTTCGTCTCTCTCTCTCTCTCTCACACACACACACACACACACACACACACACATTTTATGTTAATCAAACAGTATACAGCTTAACGTATTTTCTTTTTACCACTTTTGCATTGCAGACATTTACAAATATTTAAAACAGCAATTCTGATATCATTGTGTACATCTTATGGTAATTTCTTTCGGTATGATGGTTGACATTAGGCCTACTACTCTGTGCTTCCGTTAAACTGAAGAGTAGCATTAAAATATTATAAATTTTAAATTGTTGGTTGTGTAAATTTTACATTATAGTGTATGCGGCAAATGTCACAAATTAAAAATAATAACGGTAGGCCTATACAATGTTTTCACAATTTTCTGTGCACGACCACATACGGAAATAAAAATATGTTTATGAAAATAACGTGTCCTTTTTGAATAAAATCAAGCCAGCAAGCCTGAAAGTTCGAAACTGAGATTGCCAGCAGTGAAAATATTAAAAAGGTTAATGTTTTATTAGAGGGGAGGATGAAGAGGGGGTGCTAAAAAGCCGCCTTGATCGGATGTAAATTGTACAGAGGTAAATTCCCCCCCCCCCCATCTTCAAAGGAATTGTAAATAGGGGTTGTATAGAAATGTGAGGTAAACTCCCTCGATTGACTTCTTGGAAGATCCATAGCTCATTAGATCAAGTGTTCATGTTAGGTAATTCGAGTTATAGATGATCTAGGTAGCACTGGATACGTTCTTTCTGGGATTTCCAAATTTCTTACTCGCATAATTCAAATCGATTTTGGTGAAGATATTTTCTGTTTTCACTGGGAGGATTTTCGATTTTCTTACGCACCAATTTCGCAGGCTGTTACAATATTGCATTGGCTTTGCGTTTGATATTGTTTGACACGATTTTCCTACGTATAGTTATGATTGTTCTCTGCCTCGAATGACACGATTGATTTCACTCGTAAGTGAAATAGCGCGACAGCTTTTCTGAACGCACTCCACTTTTGTTCTCGTTTGTTCAAGTGACGCTTATAAAATTTTCGCGCACTAAACACAGACTTTTTTTTTAAATGCTGGTTCGTTTTTGCACCAACCACTCAACTAATAAAACTGAATTCGGAATAATAGGGTTTTGTTTATGTGTTCTAAGTAAAGGAAACTCAGTTAACCGAACAGGCAGGGGGAGTTTACATCTACCAGTAAATTTTATATTCAGCTGCCCCTGGCTGCAATACCCGTAAATGCACACGGTACGTTTATACTCATTTTTTCTAATGCACATTTTACCCATAGATTTCAAGTGAAAACTGTGAAACTGTTTTATTCAGAAAATCGCACAAATTTTGTATATATGATTTATTGCGTTTAATTTTTAATTAAGTCGTTGATCTTTCGTATAAGGCTTGTAATTTAAAAAGTGTGAAAATTTTGTATATCTAACGTTGTTATATGAAATTTTACAACTATGCACGTATTGTTGGTATATTGTAAACTAACTAAAGAAAAAAAAAAAAATCAGAAAAATTAGTAACATGCAAGATCAGAAGCCCCCCCCCCCACGCCCACTACGACCATGAGTTGGAACTTCGCCAGGAGCCCGTAATCGACGCTTGTGCAGCCTTCTCGAACTTCAGTGCCTAACTAACGCACCGCTTAAATCCCGTTGTTAAGGTTAAAATATTTGACGTGTGTTTGAGGAGAGACGAAATGATGGAGCGCTGGCACGCAGTGTTTTGTCCAACAAAGAGAAACATTATTGGGGTCGTTGTTTGGAAACGGCGTGTTATTAGAGCGTATTATTATGCGTTACATTGTTCCAAAGGCGGAAGCGACCTGTATGGCGTCACGAAATTCCTTCTGCGCGGCGCTCGCTCGCTCGCTTTACACTCGACCAATATTCTATTCCATCGTGTCATAGTTAAATAAAAAGTAGTTATTAACTACTTGTAAATATTTTAATTAGCGATGTAGAAGTTGCTAAGCCCACCTATTTTATATTGGATACCAATCTGCGATGTTTATTGTGTAGCGTAATACGTTTGGTTTGGACCAGTGGTTCTCTTAATCGTGGATTCTTCTTTCTTCTTTAGTAAAAGTTTTTACGACAGGTTTCAACTGGATGCTATCCGTTTTTACTTCCATGTTCCATAAGGAAATGGAAGTATGGTGATCGCGAAAAAATCGTGTCCGAGATAAGGGCTGATTCTGATTGTACTACCCTCGAAATATTAAGAAAAGTCATTTTCCGAAAAGTGTCTGTGTAGAATTTTTTCTATGGCGAACGATAACTGCCGCAAATTCAAACAGAATCAAATAATTTTTTGCATATGTGCCCAAATGGTAGAAGACTCAGGGCCTATTGATTTTGGTAAAGATCGGTTAAAGGGGTAAAGAGGTGGTTTACCTGCAACGTTTTACGTTTGAACATGAGTAAAGTACTTAATTTTGATAAATAAAGTATCATGAAAATAAGGTCATAATAATCCACTGTAGAAAGGTAAATGAAATATCTATAAATGAAAAGGGTAGTTGAAGGGGGAGGGAATAATTTTTTATGTGTGGACTACGTTATCGGCAACAAAGAAGTAGTTTCTATGGAAATATTTCATTTCAATTTGTCAAACATAAAACTCGATTTACAAGGTACACACCTAACTTGTTAGAAATTATTGAACCGAATTCAAGTAATGATTATAAATATAAATCTTCGAACATGGAAGTCATGTACCATACCGATACCGATAACCGATACCAATATTCTCAGTCCTGTGCACTTGTCTTCATCTGGCTATAGTTCCTGCCGTTTTTGATGTCATCAGGCATTCCAACCTTTCTTCTTCCCCTTACCCTCAACGGTCCTTAGCTGCATTCAGTTCCTTCGCAATATATGCCCCAACCAAGATGTTTTTCTCTTTCTTATTACTTTCACCAGTTTTCTTTCCTTTGCTGTCTTATTCTCGTCAATAATTCTTCGTTTCTCACACTGTCAATCCGTTTCACATGAATTATTCTTCGTCACACAACCACATTTCGTAGCTCTCTAGGTACCGTTATTCTTTCTTTTTGATGGTACGTGTTTCACTGCCGTATAAAACCAAACTCCACACTCCAATGAAACGTTTAGCAGATTTCTATCGGAATCCTTGTTGCTGTCAGTAATGCTTTTTACCTTTAAAATACTGGTAAAGCACTCGTTCTACTTCTGTACAACCTCCACCTTTGTAGACTCCAGACCCCTCGCTTAATCCTAAAAAATTGATAATTATGGGTTATTGGCAGAGAAATGTGGAACGTATAGAGGTCTTTGAGGCAACGTACTGTAGGAAAACGCAGAGGGTTTAGTGGATATGGGGTAGCTGAGCAGTGACGGAGTGTTTACGAGAATCAGGAGAAAAAGGGCGTGACTTCTTTTCATCAGTTGGAAGTAGCTTGAGCATAGTAGCTGCACGATATTGCAACAGAACGAAATGAAAGAAATACTATAGAAAAATAAGGAAGATGATCTTGAAACAAGTGCCTGACAAATGGATTTGAAGGATACAGGATTATACATGACATCTTCAGAATACGACACCCCACTAAGTCTCTCATTGAGGTTATAAAGGCAAGAAGATTATCACGTCTTCAGGCTACCTTTCTGGCTCCTGAAGAAACAAAACCGTTTGCCAAAAAATAACTAAAACCACGCATGGTCGTAGGGCCTGAACCGAAGGCTGAAATTTAAATACGTTAAATCCTTACTAGCTATCGAATTAATAAAAACGTTTTGTGAAAAAAGTAAAAAGTTGAAGTATAATCTTCAGAGAAATGTTTAACTTTTTCATTTTCTAAATATGGTACTTGGATCTTCATCAAAAAGAGAGAGAGAGAGAGAGAGCAAGGGGGGGAGTCCATTTTATGAATGTAGAATGTGACTGTCACTAAAAGTGGCACGAGCGGTTACTGTACGGCCTCCGGGAGTGCGATTCATTGAGGACATGAGTTACTTCCTTATGACCTTCACCGCTCACAGATATGCAACCTTTATGCATGCTCGTGTTCCTATGCTGCTTCATTAATAAATACAGTATTAAAGGCAAGTTGCACTTCAACACACCGAAAAACAATAAAGCATAATATATTGACGAATTACCTGAGAAGAAGGGGAATTACAAAGAAACACAATTGAATGTGAGAACAGCTATAGCGTATGAAAGAGACGGGGCCAGTAAGTCTTGAAGAAAGTAAGAGAAAAGGGAAAATTTAGACTACCCTGGGAGAAAGCAGTGGCATAAAAAGTAGTAAAAAAAGCGTTGACATTATATAGTGTCTCAGAGGTGTGTAAAGTTGATATCATTGAATACGTACGTTTTGGCATTCTGTGTTCGGTCCCGATGTTGCGCAAGATCGTAAAGAGAGAAAACTCATACAAAGGTAGGAAATAATAAGCAATAATGGATTAAAATTAAAATAGCCAATTCATCGAATCGAATCTTCCCCTCTGCCATCGAAGCATCCTGTGTTCATCCGTCCAGATTTTGTATTCAAGCACGTGGATTTTGAATTTACAAGTAGAGGCATCATGGGAACAAATAAATACGTTACAATTGTATTCAACTTCTTGGAACAGTGAAGAAGGCGGTAGGTAGAATGTGATACGGTCTTTTGTTAACTTTTGCATGTTAAGGAAATCCCTGTGCTGTCACATACGGGTAGGGTATCATAAAGTAAGGAACAGTGACGGCCCCTTTGTACACCGAACGTCATTGTTGCTGATCAGGTATAGGACTACGTTTCGCTTCAATAATAGTTTTATTACACTCAAATGTTCACGGTGACTTTTTTTATGACCACCCGTTAGAAGGGGTGCGTTTCTTCTTGTTCTGAGAATTCGGGCGTACGAGTTACTTCACTGCTTGTGGTCATTTTGCTCCCGGTCATTGTTTCGTTCGTTCTACAAATTGGCCCTTAAGAGGTGGGGATGGAGTAGGCCTACACCTGTGAAATTTATGAGTTTTTTTTTGTTCGCTATCAGACAGCGCTGTGACATAAAAGGCTCGTGTCAATCGGCGAACAAAAGTGTGAAGTAAAGGAAACAACGAAGCAAGCAGGCTTTTACCTTTTGTCCAGACTCCACCAATGCAAACTCGAGACTATGTTCGTAAACCGTTGAATGTTGCTTCGCATGTTTCAATAATTTTCAGAAATTCGTTACGCGACGCTTGTCCGGGGAACACCACGCAGAGGATTGACATGCTCTCGTCTCCCATACTTTTTGTTATCAGAACTACCGATGAAAACTGCTTATGGAATAAAAATCAAAACGTGATGGCAGGCTGCGTAAGTGATGAGGCAATCCGCAGGCGACTGAGAGTTACAGGTGTGCTAGATCGATTGAAAAGATGGAATCGAGTGGTGTGGGGGAGAGCGGCAAGGTATAGAATCCCTCCGAGCGTCTGTCATTATCAACCACGTGTTGAGAGGGGGTTGTAACGCGATCAGTTTTAATGAAGTTAGAGGGATTGTGACGGTAGAGTGGGAACAACAGAAATTGAAACTTGAACCGTGAAGTGCCGGAGATTATGATTCTGACAATGACAGCTTGTCAACGTTATGAAACTATAATCCATGTAAACTATTGTGAATGGTCGTCTGGCCCCTGTATACACAGTTGTGCGAATCCGCACGCTTATGTAGTGTGTATAAAATATTAGTCAACAATCTGTTGACAAGACAACATGAATATACATGTCGATATAAACTATCATGTAGGCATGTCGAAACCTTAAGAACGCGCGTTTATACGAGAACGTATAAACTTATGTACAAGTACTTTGTATAAACCAGGGTTCTCCAAACTTTTTCACTTGAGGGCCCAATTGAAAAATCTTGGCAGTCAGGCGGGCCAACAACACACACACATCTCTTGTAAACTTATTTTTTTTAAGTTTACGAAATAATCAAGTCAATAAAATAGGTATTTAAATAAAAATTAAGCAGACTTATCCAAAGAAAACAAATTAATTTATTCAAAATAATGTAAATAAAAGTAAGGAAAAAATAACGTTCAAAGATATTTCTTGTGTATTATTTTCGGCTTCCTTATGTACGTATGGGATGTGTAGAGTTGCTTCTGACATATAATGTCTGTCCATTTTGGGTCAAATTTTGATGCTCCTATCATTAGAATGAATTTCAAGTGTTCGTCTGACAAGTTAGTCCTGTACTTTGATTTTATACTTATTTCTTGTTTAGTTATTCAGTAAAATGTTATAATATTTGAAGTATTTTGACGACCTATTTAAAAGCTGCACGCAGCATCGGCCCGGTTGCCACGGGCCGGACAAAGACACTTCGCGGGCCGTAGTTTGGAGACCCCTGGTATAAACTCTTACATAGGCCTGTCTAAACCTCGAGACCAGTAAGTTGTTGCGAGACACTAGTCCTGTGTTTGTTAGTCTACTTGTTAGATTCTGTCCAGACCGTTACCAGGTAGAATTGATCGTGAATAATTGTAATCAATGTAGTTGTCTAAAAAGAAAAAGGCTTGTCGATCTACATTTCAGTGCTTCGCACGTCCTACTCTTGTAACCGTGTTAAAATTCTTGTCATTCTTTGAGTACGTTTACATGAATCTTCGTCTTCTTCTTTTTAAAATCTTGACTTCCACAAGGTGCGTACTAATATACTATGATGGGGAGTCGCATAATTTTGAATCTCGTTTCTTATGATAGGTGGGTCCTAAAACCTGATCGACTCAAATTCGAATCGCATAGTACTTAACTTATTCATCGTCTTATCAATAAATTTGGTTTCGTGTAACTGCAGACAGTTTTGGCACCGTATCCGTATCCGTATCTTCCCAGTGTCCGTCTGTCACGCACTACCAACTTCCTCGCCTCAGTTGTGCGCATTTAGTAACAGATTTATCCTTTCCCTAAATGCTTGTTTTACGAAGGCTATTTTTTCTTCGGGTGGCTTCGTCATTATATTTCCTAGATAGCAGACAAAACAGTTTTTCCTGTTCGATTTCATTTGATTTATAACAAATTTATAGTAATAGTAATAATAATAATAAGAAGAAAAACAGCAACAACAACAACAACAGAATTAAATTGTATCCTTTTTGCTGTACCACAGTGTAAAGCACCTTTTATCAGGTGCAAGCGGGGAACTGCTCAGCATGTACGGAAGCCGATGACTCTTGTAATCCGCTTCCATCGCCACGATTTTTATTCATTTACCAACACACGATTTACATAATGTTCAGATTACGCAAAATGTTTTGAGATATAGGCATACAGGCAAAAAAATCTCACTGGAAGGACGGAGGAGACTGGATTGTTTCGTGGCATACGCCTGTAACAGCCTTTTCAGAAATTTGTAAAATTCTACCGTTAGTTCATTGCGACTATGAATTTTACAGAATTTTTTTTGTAAGAAATCCTGTCAATTAAACAATAAATTAATTATAAATATAAATAGAGAGAGAAGTATAATAACACCGAATTAACAAAATACAGTTACTTAACAAACGATAAAGTACAATAAAATAAAAACATTATATAAAAAAATAATCGATGCAAGAACTGCGTGCAGGTTTTCCGTATAAACCATCAGAGCGGGTTGTGAAACTCACAATGTTTTGCGAACACAATATGCTATTAATATCTGGTTAAAAAAAAATTATATAACCGGTGTTTGTACTGCAACGTCACGTCAAACTGTAGCTGTGGCATCTTCAGTGTTCACGAAATCAACGACGTACAGATTTGTAACGGACATTTGTTGTTATGTAAATCCATAGTTTCTCTCCTTCGATTCGGTCGCAGTGTCTATATGCTTATTTGTGACTTCTTTCAGTATTGTGAATATTATTATTATTTAAATTTTATTATAATTGTTTCCTCTTGACAGTGTGCATTGTGTACACGTGTTCATGTAGTCTCTTTTGAATATTTTCATATCCCAGATATCCATTTCCTGGCGCTTCTTGGTGTGGATTTTTTTTATTTTAACACTCGTAATATTCTGCAATTGATGATGATGCCTGTTTTGCAAGATACGGTTCGTAAGTATGCTACGCTTTAAAAATAAAAGTCCTCAGTATCTTTTTTTCTAATCTTTTCTGTTCGATTTACTTAGAATTAATTACGACCGGGATGTTTAATTCTGAATTTATGGAATGTTGTCAAGAGTCTTTGCGGTAGCGCTCGTATATGACAACCGTTTCCATCAAGTTAGTGATACTATTTAAAATACGAGATTCAGCAATATTTACTACGTACGTTTCACTAACCTCAGGACTCGTACGGGATCACTTAAACTACACAATAATATGTTAATGATTATTAATTGTTTCGTTACTCCACGGCGCTACAGCTCAGAAGAGCCCTGGCCTCCAGAACGACGTGCCTCCACTCCTCTCTATTCTGTGCGACTTCTGACCCCCAGTCTTCTCAAGTCTTCATCGTCCAACCGTCTTCATCTTGGCCTCCCTCTTGCTCTTCTTCCTCCTGGTCGTCCAGTGAATACTTTTTTCACTGCCCTTTCCTCTGTCGTTCTTTGTACGTGATCTGGCCACATAATTCTACCTTGTTTTATTACTGTGACGATGTTCGGTTCCTTATGTAGTTCGTACAATTCGGTATTTGCCCTCATACGCCACATTCCGGCATCTAGTACACCTCCATCCTCCTCAGAATCTGTCTTTCCTGTCTTCTGAGCACATATTCTTGGGCTGAGGTCATAGTCCAGGCTTCTGAAGCATACAATACTAATGATCGCAGTACGGTTTTGTGAATCTGGACCTTGGAGGTTCTAGAAATATTTCTCGACTTTAGGACATGCAGCAAAGAAAATTAGCATCTATTTGCTATGGCTAGTTTGTCTTGAATTTCTTCCATTGCCATCTGACTTTTTGACGTCATAAGGGACCCAAGATATGTAAAACTATCTACCCTCTCAGAGTCACTGTTATTAACTTTAATTTTGGGGATTCTTTCTTCTCGGACATTCTTCTTCATCGCCATATATTTTGTCTTTCAGTTGTTTCGTTGGATTAATTAATTTGAATTGAAACTTCGATACGGTATTTTGAAATCGAGTTAGTTAATCGGCATTTCGCTAAACCAATCCAAAGAGTGCTAGAACGTGTGTTATAAGAAACATGCAAGAATCGTACAAAGGAGTTTTTTCTTATTATTTGAGTGTAAAGATGGGGCTGTTTATTGGCAATTATTAATGTACTAAAGAGAATAAACATCCATGGTGTCAGTTAGGAAGAATTTATTTATTTACCAGTAGGAAGGTAAATATATACCGCAGAGGTGGGCATATGGTACCTTTGAAATGACAGCTGTGTATCCAAGCGTCTTGAGTATTCTAGCGTACGTATTATACATACTCACTGGAGACTTTCTGCTTTTCGGTTATTGTTGTTTACAAGTTTTATAATTCACGTGTTAGGCAGCCCAATCGAATACATTTGTGGAAAATTTTAAAAATTGCCAGTTTTTCCATATGGTCTGAAGAGCATTTTAGTTCGCTTACTGTTAAGGCACTTATAAGTCCATTTTATTATTTTTTATTAATTTAGGGTCAAAACGTCCTACGACGTTGTCCGATGCCCATCCTCCATTGGTGTCTGTCGTTGCAGTTTTCATCGTTTAGTCCTTATCGCTCATTGATCTTCTTATACCCTCTATCCATGTTTTCTTGGGTCTTCCTTTCTTTCTGTGCCCTCTAGGTATCCATCTCGTTGTTTTTTTGGTAGTCGGTCTTGTCCCATTCTTCGTACGTGTCCGTACCAGATTAGTTGTTTTTCTTCAATACAGTCGATGATTGTCTTTTGAACGGAAATTTCTTCTTTGATCGTTTCATTTCGTATTCGCTCTACCCTTGAAGTTATAGCAGCTCGTCTCAAAGCATCCATTTCTATAGCTTCTAACTTTCTTTTTACCCGTTCTTTTATTCTCCATGTTTCGGATCCATACATCAACGTGCTTTTAATCATAGTATCGTATATTCTTTTCTTCATTTCTTTTCCAATTTCTGTGCTTCATAGAATCCAATTCAATGGTCTAATTATTTGTTTTGCTTTGTTTATTCTTGATTTTATTTCAACATAATCTGTTCCTTCTTCATTTAAGTTTATTCCTAAGTATTTGTAGGTGTTGAATTTTTTTTATACGTTCGTTGTCTTCTAGGATTAAATCTGTTGTTTCTTCTCCGACGCACAGATACTGCGTGTTTTCTGTGTTCATCAGTAATCCCCATTTTTCTTACTCTTCCTTCAGTTTGCGTGTTATATATTCCAGGTCGTCTTTTTCATTTGCACATATCGCTTGATCGTCTGCAAACTGTAGGGTGTGCAAGCATGTATAAGTCCATTTATTTAATATTATTTATTGAACGCAGACGTACGCGACTGTCGCTCTCCAGAATCTCCCCCCCCCCCATGTTTCTTATTTAGCGTCCTGTATTCTCTGCTATCGTAAATGCCGCTTCTGTTTTATGTGCTTCTGAATTCTTTATTATTTGTTCATTTCTGACTTTGTTTACCCGTGAGACGCAATTTTTTAAGTTTAGTATCTTTATTTTTTTTTTGCTGTACAGTTATTAGCCGTGTTCCATATTCTCAGTTAATATTGGACTTTGTGGTAATCTATAGACATTTAATTTTGTGCTTATGAAAACTTCTTCTCTGTTCGAGAAACTGTTGTTCAACCTAGACTTAATTGATTTTGTGTAATTCTTTTGCTGATTTCTGTTTGAGACTTGTACAGAAGTCCCTGTTATCCCTAGCATTCAAAGTCGTGTTCGTCTCACGTCTAACCCTACGTTCAGTTCACGATTTGCCCTTCTTCAGCCAACACTTTCTTTTTCTTCTTGGTGTGCTCATTACGTACTTCTCTCAGATTTCTTTCTACCATTCTAAGGTTACCTGCAAATCTTCTTTATTTCTTGCATTATTACTACACTACAAATACACGTAGTGGCGTAACTACCGTGGGGGATGACCCCCCCAGAACTATTAAAAATTTCAGCGAAATTCCATAATCACTTAAAGTAGATCTATTTCTAAGCCAGTTGCCGGTGCTAAAAAAAGAGGCTTATAAATAGGGTGAAGAAAAATTGGTTGCCGGAGAAAAAAGGGAATTACAATATTTTTAAATTAATAAAATAAAAGTAGAGTTTTATTAATAATGTCAACCACTCAACGTTTGGTAAATAACGTATTTGCAGCTTTTATACATATACGGTACTTTATAAGATATACTACTAAAATTATTATGAACAGTTCTTCAAATATTAACTATTTCTGCAAGTAACTTGCAGACACAGTTAATATTTGAAGAACTGTTCGTAATATAAAAACCTGCAAGAAATACTTAAAGAGTTACTTCGAAAATAATGATGATAAAATTATATGAGAAGAATTCTTAATTTCTCATTTGTTGTGAGGAAAACGGTAAGTCGAACCTGGAAGGTAGTCTAATGCCCCCTCAGCCAGGAATAGATCCTAGTTACGTACCGATATTTTTCTAGTCTTTGAAGTATTTATGTACTCGCCCAAATCCGTTGCTTGTTGGAGAATGTTTTTCTTTATTATTCCTTCCGTAAAAGCCGTTAAAAAGGGTACAGCTTATTCCAAACCTTCTCTTGTGGATCTTCAATTTCTGACGATAACAAAATTGACAGTATAGTCCATTGTAGTGTTTTGTGTTCCTTAATGATCACTTCTTACCGCTGTATATTTTCTGTAACTTCTCTCGAGAACTATAAAGACGTAATATGCTCTCTCACCCTCAGTCACGTACCCTATAATCTGTTTTTGATGGCAAGTGTATGAATATTTTGCATCTTATTATCTTTTTATACTTCAAACGATAAAGTTCTGTATAACAATAATACTGTATCTAGAATAGCATATAATACTTTTAGCACGCGATTGGATGAATTACGGTCGTACATAAAAACCTTTTTGTTAATAATTTTATAATATTTCTACCGGTTTTATTACGGTCAATAGAAAAATGAATAAATATTAATCAGTCGAAAGGTTACTAGTATTTTATTTTTTTGTCCTTGTGAGTTCTGTCTGTGTCGTAAATCCAGCCCCGATTACTTCAGTGACAGCTACTCACTGGCCAGTGACGGCATTGGTGTTGCTAAAAATATCATTACTGTTAGCTATTGATTTACAGACGAAAGGCTGTGTGGTAGTCAGTTGCAGATTGAACACCGTAATAACTTTGAACGTTAAAACGTTCTCTTGCTGTTCACGCAGTGGTTCCTGAATCTTTGCAACAAATATTTAATATTTCTCCTACTACTTAAAATTTTTTTTTTTTTTTTGTGCGCAAGTTTCTCATTACAAGTGTACGCCGCGACGTTGTTTTGTTCTTATTGTCGTTGATTTTTTATTAATTATGTGTCGGTAAAATATAGATAGAAAAATTCATGTGTCCGTTGTTTCAGATTTTACTAGCAGATTTTGGAGTCGCAGTTTAGTTAATTAATTGTAGGTCTATGCCAGAACGGCAGCGCATCTGTACTTCGTACGTGACAGTTTTTGATGTGTTGCGCGACGTCGCTGTTAGGTTCAGCAAATTTTAGGAATTCATCAAAGTTCTATATCCTAAAAATGTATTTTGTATCTAAGCCAGTGGTTCCCAAACTATTCAGTCCGCTGACTCCACCCCCACAAAAATTTTAAAATTTCACGGACCCCGTCTGAGTCATGAAATAAAATTAATACTAAATATGATACAGACTCTTATATTTTAATTAAAATGTATTAAAATCGAAATTCTCTTAACTTGCAAAATTATCATATTAGTTATATCAAACCTAGTTTAGTGTGAACAATGAAGCTGCTTTTGAAAATTTGCTCTGAAATATTAGGTTAAAGGTGTGATAATCTCAATATTAAGTCACTCTCGATATCAAGTTTATTTCTTTTTAACTTTGCCAACCTCGGCTCTATCTTTTCAGCAACACGTGTCAAAATCCAGCTACTTAGGCGTAAAACCAGCTACACGGAAAAACGTTTTGCTGAGATACAGTGCTTATACGTGGACTAAAACAGCGCCAGCAGTTCTGCGTTGATGCGTCGCTCTTGTCAATTCGGCTGACAAACAGATCTGCTACACGACATGATTTACAGACATTATTAAAGCCATTAGTTTGAAATTAGTTTTACAATTACAATTTCTTGAAACAAAAAAATACTGGAGTCTTCTGCTAATTATTTTAAGATTCTAGACTTTTATATTTAGATTTTAGACTATTAAAAATCGGACAAAAATTACGGTTATTCTATTTTTTTCTTAAAAGAGTCCGCGGACCCCACTTTGGGAACCACTAGTCTAAGCGGTTTTGTAAATTCGACAAAGTAGCTTACAAAGAGTCATTATTTCTTTTTTCTCGACAGGTATGTTAACTTACACTCTTCTTAAAGTAGTAACGTTATTCGAGATCGTTCAAAAAGTTCGGGCAATTTTTGAATTTTTCGCGGTACAAGTGTCTGATTAAAAAACTGTTTTGTGTGATGCACACATCCTAGTGATAATCGTCAAAAATTTTATCCCTTTCGGATGCATAGTTCAGGATTAATGTTAAGTAAGTTGTATTGTAGTGTATTCTGCGATTTTTGTAAAATTCTACACTGCAAGATTTAAGAACGTGCATTGAAGTTTGTGTTCAGGATAAACAAACTACTACTGAGTTGGGTGAAAGTGTTGTAGAAGCTTTTAGCCGAGTCTGATAGTCACAGAGGAGCGGTTTATAAACGGTACAGAAACTTCAGAACCGATAGTAAATGAGTCGGAAGATCGTGATAGTCAGATGAAGATTGTGGTTTTTGTGTTCCATGAATTTTTGTCACTAGGTGCAGCGTAAAATACAGAGCACTATTCGGGCATTTGCGTGATGTCTTTCGTAGAAAACGACCAGATTTATGGAAGAATAATTTATGAAATTGTACCCTGATAATGCACCAGGGCGCACGTCATTGCTTCTTGTTCAAGAATTCTATGTAAAAAAAAGACACCGCGACCTCCGTATTCGCCACCAGATATGTAGCTCTACGATCTTTCCTCTTTCCAATATTGGAAAGTGCCACAAAACGACAACTTTTCGCGATTGTTGTGGGTGCAAAACAAAAATCGTTGAGCGAGCTGAAGTCTATACCATGAAGTGCATTTGAGCAATGTTTTGAAGACTGAAAAGAACCGTAGGCATAATCGTGTTATATCCGAGTGAGACTACTTTGAAGAGGCGGGGGCAATATGAGTGTAGTTGAATCGGGGTATAATTTTTAAATAAACAAAAATTGCTCGAACTTTTTGACCAAACCTGATATTGTATAGTTGTCGGCACTGGTAACGTGTATGCTTGCAGTGTATGCCTATTACAGTAGCTGGAAATGTAACAGTATACGAGGAAGGATTTACAGGAAGTGAATCGTCTCATACGTTTTTGATATATTTCATCTATATGCTTTGTCAAATACTGTAAGGAACGAGGGGAGACTAACATATTACAGAGACGTTAGGCCTATAATAGGTCGAATTGTTAAACAATTCAAGAATTTTTTTATTCATACAACAATCTGCCTTAATGAGATAATAAGCTGTGACGTTTTACAATGTAAAATGCCAGTGGAGAACATTATACATAAAATGTATGGTTACATTATACGATTTTATAGTAAATTCTATGCCGTTACAACAGAACATTTGAGACAGCTTCCCTACAATTGATCAGCTGTGTTTTGTTAGAGCTGTTTCCTACCTGCTTCGCGGGTGTCCATCGTTGGGGATTTCGCAAGTCTCTCACATGTTTGGACTCGATCTCTTGACTGTTGGGTTAGGTTAGGTTGCGGCATAGACCATCCGACGTTGTCACACTGTTAGACAGATGAGTTCCTACGGGTGTATGACGTTGTTGGGCGCGTCGACAATATTGTTCTGAAACATCTCGACGATTGAATCCGCATTGAAACACAGACACGTCGCAGTATGGGCTTGTATAGTAGGACTTTATCGCGATTTCTATCCAATGAACCGGTAGAGTTGGTATTTGTGGTGCAGAGCTTTTTACGACGTATTTGCACCGTGTGAGAAGTTGGTCGAGACGTAAGCCGAGTATGGAACGGTGGAGAGTCTTACTAATTGTGGAAACGATATCTGTAAAATATTGGAAAACTCGCGCACGTGTTAAAGCATATTTGTTTACTTCGAAAATATATGAAAATTTGTTGTCCCATGACGTCCGCCAGAAGACGCGTATAATACTTGCACAAGAAATTATTTGTCTAAACAAATCTACGTAATAACTGAAAGAAAGTTGTCAGTTACAATTTAAAACACACACACACACACACACACACACACACACACTATAAAACTTGTCTAAATAATTATTTCTTCTGTATGACTACAAGAAGTATTAAAAACATAGTTAACATACAGTGAACACATGGTGAATGGAAATATGAAGTATGTTAACGTAAATAACACACGTGTGCGTCTGTGTAATACAGTTGTCAAAGTATGTTAACTTGTGGATCGGAAATATAGAAAATGAAAACAAGAGAGCAAAAAGCATTTGCGGATTAGCGAAAGTGTTAACGATTGTAGCGAAAGACAAACGAACGTAGCCTATAAGGGACGTAATGGACCGAATTATCCAGCAACGGGGGACAGAGGACAGCCATACGACGAGAGGCATACACAGGTCGTCGCAAGGTGACAAAAAAATAAGAGTGAGGAAGATGAGATAAGGGCGCTAAAAAGATAAGAGATTGGAGGATCGGGTTTAGTAATAGGGTGGTGTAAGAAGTTACGAAACGATTGTGTTTTGATAGTGTTATGACGATTTGATGAAAATAACTGTAACGAATGAGTAGTGTAATGAAAGTGAAGCGACTCGGTGTTCAGAACGTGTTCGCGTTACTTTCACTGTTTGACCTACAGCTGTTGTTTGTGTTACAACGCTGTTTGGAGAAACTCTGACGATCCCATTGTTTGTTCCCGTATAGACCCACCCACAACATACCACGAGGTGCTGTGCCCGGTACGGACTTGAGTGTTGTCAAGTTCCCGTGTACTAGGAAAAGAATGACGAATGAAACATTCATTCAGGCAACAAATTCGTGTGGGTTATTGTCGAGAGCAGGAGTGATTCGACTTGTTACTGAGTTAGATTCAAACACAGAGGTCACGGTGATGACGGTAATGTATTATAAATTTGTTTTTGTTATTTCCTTCCGCATTGAGTGTAGGAAGGAAACGTAAACCGGAAACCTTGATTCGCGGGGATTGTACAATAGTCAAAACTTAAACGCGGCAAGACTCGACTGTAGAAAACTGGTACAAAAACATCTCTGGCGAAATTAAAGCAATGCCATTGGGCGACAGAGATAAAAAATAGTTGCATACAAGAGAACAGTTGAACACATCAATAGGTACGAATCCAAACGGAAATATCGTACAGTAGAATCTCTGTTAACCGAAACAAAGGTGGGGAAGGCGGTTTCGGATACCAAAATTTCGGATAATAATTAAAAGATGTCATTTTTTAAAGTTTGAGGTAAAATGACTGAAGGCAATATACAATATTATCAAAAGATTTTAATATAAATTAAACTGTTTACATAAGGTAATTTTTTAACACTGATTTTGTTTTTTTTTAAATATATTTTCCTTTGCTTTTTATTTTCACATCGCTTTCTTGCAGCAATATCTTGCCATCGCTTCATTAGCAGAAAGTCAGAGGGCTTTGATTCTTCAGATCGTTCTACGAACCATAACGCTATCTGAAAATATGATAACATAGCGCTCCCGTTACCCAACCCTTTGTCTGAAAGGCATCCACGAGGTGGTTGATCTGACGGGTAACGCTCTATGCTTGCTTTATATCTCAAACTAAGGAAACCTGTTTGTTTTGAACAGAGCTATCATGACAAATCACACTGTACAAACAATGTTTATTACATTAGTTTTCGTGTTTTATCCGGAAAACAAACTTTCATTGTAAAAAATCAGTAGTATATAATATACATATTTTTTTTGGTCGGTCGTTTCGGTTAAACGGTATTTCGGTTAAAAGTGTTTCGGTTAATGGAGATTCTACTGTATTCTGAAATCTACACCCAATATTATCAATAAATGATACTATGAAAGAAATACTGTGGAACAAAACGCAGAAGGAGAAAATGACGAAATTCTATAAAACAGCGTCAGTTAAAAGTATTCTTATGAGGAAGCGAAACCTGACGTTTTCATTTTAAACGCGTTTGTGAACGTAGTGGAAGAAACAAAACTGTCCAGAATATTCGACTGTTTAAAACGTAGTGTAAGGAGTATAAGGGGATGAAAAACAAGGTAGCAAGATAACTGAAGTTAATTATATGTCTACGTATAGAACTAACAGGGAACAGGCTAATGCGTAACTGATCTAAGTAATTTTTTAAGTCCAAATTGTTGTACCTCCGAGATAATGTTAGCGGTAGATATTATTTAAAGGGTTAACAAAACACGAGGGGATTAAGTCGCTTCGTATATATTACAACAATAAAATACAATCATTACGACAGATTAAGCGACCTGTTGCGATACATATTAGTAATAATGGCGGGAAGAGTTTCTGTCGTAAAAATTAAAATAAAATCCACAAACCCACAGTATACATACAGCTAAACTACGTGGACAGTAACACGTGACTTCGTCTGAGAATGAAAAATGTGATTTCTGAATGAAACTGCTCGGTTGTCAAAAGTGTGAAGATGCGAAACGGTAGTGGGTTCAATCCAAAAGACAAGTGTCCTGTTTATTTGATTAAAAAACGTGCAATTCTCTTAAATTCATATCAGGTACACAGGTGATCAAGGTACGGCGTATATATACGCACCTGTTCTTGTCCGATAGTTGTTGATCCATAAATATGAAGTGTAGGCGTATGTCTTTTTTGAGGAGAATATATGGACCAATGCAAGTAAACGGGATATGGAGAGTCCGTTACAATGAGGAGCTATACAAGCTGTATAATGAAGACAACGATCTGGCCACCACCATCCGATTGCATAGATTGGAATGGGCAGGACACATCATTAGGATGGAAGACAACCGAATACCTAGGAAGGTACTGTTTAGTTAGATCGAGGTTAGAAGGCCTGTCGGAAGACCCAAGACACGCTTGATTGACGCAGTGGCGAGGGATGCTGATAATTTATTTAAAATAAAACGATGGATATCGATCGTCAAGGACAGGGAAAATGGAGGCGGATGATTATGGAGGCTAAGGTTCGACTTCGAACTGTGACGCCATAAAAGAAGAAGAAAGTCTATATCTTTAATAGAAGAGGGGAAGATTAATAGTTGCATAGTTACGGGTGTGACAGACATGTCAGTAACAACTACACTCCTAAGCGTTTTCTTTCATAAGCTCTATTGATGAGCAAGTCGTTATAATTAGAAGAATATTTCTGACACTTGTGTGTACAGGTTTCTCGGAAAATTTTCGCCTTCCTTTTAACAAACCTATACAGTATTTTAATACTTTTTAGTAGCGTGTCAGTTATATCATTATCACTTTCTCCAGCAATTGAAAATGTTACAAATTAAATATGAAAACAAACGCATGTTCAGTGTTCTGGAATGTTTTAGAGTACGGTACCGGTTTTTGAGTAACATAAAGAAACAGGTTGTAAATGAAAAACTATTTTTATGGATACACATTCACTCGACATGGAATGTCCCAGATATAAAATAAGAACAACGTTAAAACCGTTGGGAAAATACTTTTCTGTGGGGGGAATTATCGAAATGATGGTCCGATGGACAAAATGATACCTCGACATGTCTGTCCGGTAACCGTGTTCCTTTAACCGGTAAGAAAAAATAACAGTTTGATCTAGTAATCCCAGATCGCAAACAAATTTTTAACGGCGGCCGAATTGTACAAAGTAACAGAATATGCGTAAAATGTATTTAGAAAGTGACCACTGGGTAAAAAAAAATCGACAACATAAACCTCGTTCTTCATTTTTATTGTTTTATGACGGACGTGTACTAGAGGCGGGATAAACGTGCAATAAGTCTTCATCGCTCTAAACGTCTGGACTTTATCGGTTGGCAAGTCCTCCGCGAACACTTGCCCACGTCTGCTCTGGGTAAGGCCATACGGTGTGTGAAAACCACTTGTTTTCCGACAGTTGAACACCAGAATTCACAAGCACCAGTCCACCACCCGTTGTGAACCACCACCCCTTGTGAACACTGAAGGCAATAAAAATCGAACTGGGGTTTGTGGTTGTTCGCAAAACTAGAATTTATTACCACCCCCTTAGAAGGACGCATCGACAGGCATAAAACACGACGGAAGTGTTTTTAAACTGACTGACTAAACGTTGTGACAAAACGCACAAACTGCAGCTGACGCAGAATACGAAAGCGACCAACGTTGAGTAGGCTAATTAATACTTTGATGCCAACAGGCCAGACTTTCTGACGTGTTGTTGACTGTCGCAATGGATTCCAGCCAGATTTTTTCGTCATTTCCGTGGATCTGCGTTAAATAATTTTGAAATAGTTTCAATTTTCCTCTTGCGAATACTTTGCCGTAGTTCCTTATACTCTTCCTCTTGTCTCTCCTCCTTTGCGGTAAGATTTTGTTTCTTTTGTTGTAGTATTTTTATTACTTTATAGAATATTTGTGCCTGGCATTTATTAAATAGTGTAAAGGAAATTCATGGCTGTCAGAACGTCAAGCAATCAGAGATATAGTAGCATCTCGCAGACCAATTTAGCAATTTCTTTGAAACTGGTGAGAATAAATTTAAATACTTAAATATGTTTTTATTTGTGAAAACCCAGTTCTTACAAACGAGTGAAATGAAAAGTGCTTTATTTACATTCCTGGGAATAGTTATAGATACAAAGCAATATTGGTTTCAACAAACGTAAGTATCTTCTGGCCCGTAACTTACGTTAAAATGTTTCTTAATTAAATTAATGCACTCTCCAGAAACAAAAATCCTTATTTTATATGACAAATCAAAGTTGGTCTAATAGTCTAGTAATTAATTATTGTTCCCTTTGTTTGTAAAGTATAATTCACTTGCGTTAACCAGCATGGTCACTGACCAACCTTCAGTTTTTACAAATTGAAATTCTACGATTTTTTTTTCTATTTCAATTGTTCACACTGACCCTTTTTTATTGCCTGTTCCTTACATAGGGTTTTCTCAAAACTGTTGTAAAGAGACAACATGCTGGGTACCGGCTTGGCTATGTTAAGAAATGAGTGGGTAGAATTGCAGGTCGTTGCCCTGCGGTGCAAAAAGAAGAGAACTTATATACTAATTTTATTCCATAACAAAGGGTATTTAACGAGCTAAAGACGTGTTAAACGATCAGATGTGATATAATTAATGTACTGCTTTTTTATTGGATTTTGTTTGTTTTTAAACTCATAATTATGGTAACACCAGCATACTACCGCAATAGGTCCAGTCCATTTTTTGACAGCTAGAAATTAAAGAGTGGATTGTACACGGAAGGATCACTGTAAATATTACCGTCTTCAGCTTTCAGTCATTATTTTCATCTGTCTTTTACTTCCTAATTCCGCTTTTTCATAGTTGCAATTAGTTCATTCACCCTACAGTCTTCTAAGTGGATTTCTCCTCCTCCTTCAGTGGAACCCCAGTGCCATGTCATTCTAGATACCTATACTGTTCTATTTTCTCTTCATGTATCTGTGTCGATCTGCGTCCTTCGATGTAATTAATTGTAACTTTTTCTGCTCTCCTATTCTTTTATAAAATTTCTTCTGTCGTTCTAGTGCGGGTTCGTTCTCTACAACTCCTTCTCATTAAATCCACCTCATTTTCAGTAATTTACTTGTATTCTTCACTTGTATACCGTGTGTTTACATTTTCCGTTTAGTATTTCTAGTACTGCCTGTCGTATAGAATTGGATTCAACTATTCAGTTGTTGGTTTTTAATAATCAGCTTTTGATTTCTTCTTGTTTTTTTTTTTTAAATTAAGTGATATTTTCCCTATCGCTGTTCATAAACAGCGTGGTTTGTGTCTAACAAGACATTAAACATGGCTTTAACAGTAAGTGAACCTTCCAGGAAACTGGGAAGCATTTTCGCGCGTTACAGTGTTATGTAATACTTCTGTCGCCTCATTCAAGAAGGCTGAGAAGAGTTAATAACTTGGTTCAGGAGGAACCCAGACTGACCCAGAAATCGTCTGTTCGTACCTTTTTATTAAAAAATGTCCACATGTATCCTCCACCCAGACATGTTATCCCAGCAAGACATTAAACGATGGCTTTAACGGTAAGTGAACCTTCCAGGAAACTGAGAAGCATTTTCACGTGTTACAGTGTCATCTAATACTCCTGTCGCCTCATTCAAGAAGGCTGAAGGAATCCAGACTGACCCAGAAATCGTCTGTTCGTACCTTTTTATAAAAAAATGTCCACATGTCTCCTCCACCCAGACATGTTATCCCAACAAGACATCAAACGATGGCTTTAACAGTAAGTGAACCTTCCAGGAAACTGGGAAGCATTTTCACGTGTTAGTGTCATCTAATACTCCTGTCGCCTCATTCAAGAAGGCTGAGAAGAGTTAATAACTTGGTTCAGGAGGAACTCAGACTGACCCGGAAATCGTCTGTTCTTACCTTTTTATTAAAAAAAGTCCACATGTCTCCTCCACCCATTTTACTGTATTGTTTGAAAACCGTAATAGAGCATACGGTAAGAACCCGTAGGAAATCATATTTCCTGATTATTACTTTAAAAATTCAATGATGGGTTGAAATAACAGTACTACCTCATTGAAACATCCAACTGTCTTAAATCGTCGAAGAGAATTTCGAAAATTATATCGCGTAAACGTATGTAACTTATGTCTGTACAAAAACGCGTCGAGAGATGTTTGGCTTGTTCACGACAGAATATTAACCGTAGTTTTTTTTCGAGCACGTGGCACCCGTATTGCAGGGACAGGAAACAGAAACAAAGACCCTAAAAAATGAAGAGGACCTTTTAAGTAAATAAATCATGTAAATGAGAATGTAAACGAATTTTCTACCGAACGTAACCCGACAGTGTCCGGCTCTTTGTAAAGGTGGTATAGTTCATAATTATAGCTCGTGCGCCACATTTCATTTTCTTGTACTCCTCTAAATACTGTTCTTAGAAACCGTCTTTCAAAGCAACCTAGAAGTCTCTCGCTATTTTTTGTCATCGTTCAGGTTTCTGAAGCATATATCAGCACTGACCTGATAAGTTTTTTGTAAATTTTGCCATTCTTATGGATCAAAAAATCTTTCGGCGTTGTACAAAATGCCAGTACAGTCTTCATTAAGTTAGCAATTGATCATTAATTCGTATTTACCTTTTACACACAGATAATAATCGTCCCCAGGTGTACAGTTCTGCATCTTCATCATCGGCCGTGGCTCTACAACCATTGGTGGGGGGTCTTTGCCTGCTCCAAGAGTCGACGCAATTCTTCCCTATTGCTTTTCAGTCTCTTATGTTCAGCTTTCTGAGATCCTCCTCTGTCTGATCTTTGAATCTATTTCGGGGTCTTCCCCTTGCGCTACTACCTATTGGTTTCTGGAACATATGTTTCGCAGGCTGTTCTTCCTCCATTCTCTATGTATCCAACCTACCATAACCTATATATTTTGATTATCCCGACAATGTCCGGCTCTTTGTAAACGTGGTATAGTTCACAATTATAGCTCGTGCGCCACATTCCATTTTCTTGTACTCCTCTAAATACTGTTCTTACAAACCGTCTTTCAAAGCAACCTAGAAGTCTCGCTATTTTTTGTCATCGTTCAGGTTTCTGAAGCATATATCAGCACTGGCCTGACAAGTGTTTTGTAAATTTTGCATTTTGAGATGAAGCTAGATGACAGCTGCTTTTTAATCCATAATATGTTTTATTTGCGACATATGTTCTTCTTATTTCAGTGTTGGTGTCGTTAGTGCTGTTTATCTGGGAGCCAAGATATGTGAACTCTTTTACTGCCTCTATATTTTTGTGCCTATTTCAATGTTTTGAAGGGTTGGGTTTAGTGGTAGTTTGTTGGTAGCATACATATATTTTGTCTTCTCCAAGTTTATCTGCTGTCCAATTTTATTTGATGCTTCCTCTAATGTTCTGAATCTTGCAGAAGATAAATGTGCAACGAAGTTACTTATGTTGAAAAAGAAAATAATCCTCAATTTCGAAAAATCAAAAAATGGCGTTTTAAAAAGTCGTGTACCGTTGTAGGACTTTATTGGAGTCTCCGTTTCATGTCCCTGTTTAGAGGACAAGTAAGTATTTTTATGTGTTGCACGAAACATCCGTATTAGAACAACGTCTTCCATATTGTGTTTCACTACTGCTACGGCACGAAAAACTGGCCGAACATAGCATAAATCCGTACCATGGAACTTGTAGTGTATGTCTGCAGGAAATCACAAGATTGTTTATGTTAATGACAAGAGTGTCTCGGTTGATGACGCGTGTTTAATGACTTAAAACAAATGTTTTGGAGAAACTTCAAACTTAGTAATTCTGAGCCTTCCGGTTTGGAAAAAAATGGGTGGTATATTTTAAGAACGTAAGAGCAGATTCGCTATTTCGTTATTCTAAGAGAAATCTATTATGTATAGACTCCATTAAATGGATAATAACATTAGCAAGAAAAGTAAAGAGTCTTTTGTAAAGAGTTCTACACCACTGTTTGAATAATTTAACAAGTAACCTTTTCAATTATGATTATTATTAGCTAAATCAAATACTATTATATATATAACTTTCTAACGTGTAATCGTAGAAACATATAAACGTAATTTCATTTTAAAATTGAAATAATTTTTATTTGCGTAATTGAAATAATTGTAAATTGTCTTGTTAATGAAAGTCGTTTGAAATGATTTTGTATTTACACGTTAATTTCATTTTATAGGTTAAAAACAAAATGTTCTGCATTTCTGATTTGAGATCGTAAGTTCTAGCCCTTAAAATTTGTTGCCTGGTAATCCTACCTACGCTGTTTATTATGTCATGGTTCCTAATGAGGTATTTGTCCATAAATTTCTCCATCCTAAATTCGTACGTATGTCTCGTCCATTGGTAACTGTATTTAAAGCTATCAGTTAGCTGCAGAGACTCGCTGAATTTGCTTTTATATAAAATATTGAAATACGTGAGAGAAAATAGACAAACTAAATAGGAGTTTCTGGATTTGAATGAATTTAATGGATTGATAGACGGTTAGGAATAATGGATAACGGTTTGGCAGTGTTCGGAAGCCATCGATCGTTTAGACCCTGAACCTGAGCCCGCAGCACTGAATAACGAAACAAATATTTGTAGTCGCCAGGTTCAGCGTTAATTTGGCAGAGAGAGTGTGTGTGTGTGTCATGTGCAAACATTAGCACTCGCATTCCTGTGTCTTCTTTTGTTTGGAACGCGCTAATTGTGTGACGTTCGCTCATTAGAAGTCCCTCACCCCCACACCCCCGGGATCTTTGTAAAACCACGCAGGCCAGCGTAGAAAACGGATTAAATTCTGTACTTATTTGGTGAAGGGAAATCGTTGATGTTTAGGCCTACTCGAGTTGGCAGATAACGGATGACAATTACATAAACGTCAGTGTTTTTTTTCATCTTTTTATAGAGCTGAGGTTAATCCAAGTTTTACAGAGAAGCTGTGCCTTGAAGCGTACTGGGCCTATTCCCCAATAACCTCCTTACATTGCAATATACGACGCCGGGTATTTACTTTGATATATAACCATCATCGTTCAGTTTCGGTCCTTGTAATCTGTTAATGTGCGACATTTCTCAGGACTTACGCGTTTCATCTTCTAGTCGTCCCTTTTGCTGTTGCAGTACTGACAAGAGTTCGTTGACGAACCTCTTCCTGAACCACTTTATGTCATCTGCTCCGTACTTACGATTCTCCTAACTGTATGCTCAGGTCTACAGTTTGGAGCGAGTATCCTCAAGTTGCGTGCACCAGCATTACGTTTTTATTTGGGCTGTCTATGACATTACACATCCTGAATATAGTTAAGGACCGCTAAGCGTGCCTGTACTCCTTCCCTTCTCTTTCCTGTCGAAGAGGGCTATCATTCTATCCGTCAGTATGTCGTATGCAGTCGCGTAACTCTTTTTTTCTGGGCCCTCCGCAGAAAAACTTTGCTGGGTTCCCTACTACCCTTACTTAATTCATCCAAGTGTTCCCTCGTAAATACTAATCCCTCTTTATAGCTGCGACAGCTACTGAAATTGTATAAAATAAACAGAATACTTTCTCCTCAAGAGTGTTTAAAATCTCTTCTTCTAAGCCTACGCCAGTTTCATAGGTTATTTCTATAAATCCTAAAAAGCTTTCATTAATTTTTAAGTTAGTGGCCCTTCCTGCTTCATCTTCAGACATTGAGAGGTAGGCCTATTTGATTATTTGACTCAGTTGATATTATCTCTTAATGTCTTGTGTAATATCCATTATTACAGAAAAGAAACCAAGCAGATTCCGTCTGTTTCAACATGATATTCTCAACTTTTTAGATAAAAGCTGAATGACTTCATTTTGAATTTTGGGACTCGTATACTTCTCCTTGTTCTTCGGTCCACTGATTATCTCATGCAACAGTGGACAGTGTTTACCCAAAAGATCGATAATTGCCAAAATGTTTCCGCTATTGGGTTGGCCTGTCTTCTCTCTATGGCCCCTAAAGGGTAAATTTGAAGCTGCCAGTACCACAGTAACATTTACAACACGATCCAGTCTTTGGCCCTTTATTAGTTTCCTTTCGTAGCTCATAACGAATAACGATGCGACGCAGGCCTGGTCGGTGGGCTCGATGCCTTCTTAACTGGAGTCACCTCTCTACTGTGCAGTTAATCAAACATATAGGTAAACGTATAGGTACTCCCAAAGTACATCATTAGGTACAGGTGAAATAACAGTAAAACAAAATAAAATAAATGTTATTTATTTTTGATGTTAAATACATACGGGGAAATTTAGTTTCATGTTAAGTCCAATGGTTTATACCCGTTTTTAAAAAATTAAGGGAAATATTTGCGTGGGCCCTCCTAGTCCTGGCCCCCTGGATTGCAGGCCCGGCTGTTCGACCACTGTCTGCATGCACTACTTCGCTCCCATTACTATGACTTTTGATGTCTCGTTCTTAACATTTGCTTAGTTTCCAAATGTTAACGTTCCATAAGCTGCAGCGCTCCGAAATAATTGTTTCCTAATCTTATTTAGAGTTAGTTTCGTAATATTTAGGGATATTTAGATCTGATGTATGTTGCATAGGTCTCCGTATAAAACAACAATACTAATTAGTATTTGGGCTACGGTTCCCCGATAGATGTTTTCTTCAGTCGGGATACTGAAATATAATATATTGGGGTGTGTGTGCGCGTGCATAGGCACGACTAGTTATTTTACCAAGAATTGCTGTTATTCATAAGATAGAAGAAACGTGTATTCATAATCGCTTTCAGTTTCTACACATTTCTGGGCCACATTAGAATTCGTCTCTTCCTCACATCATTTTGACGTCTCTTCTCTGATCCTGATTCTTCTTACAGCAGATTTGTCTACTGTATTTCATTCTGACATTGACGACTCCATGTATTTTGCAACACTTTTTTGTGACATTCGATTGGTGGTGTATTTCTGTTTACGTTTCCAACCATGTTTTCCGCCAAGTGTAACATCTGTTTATGTTTTAAGTGTTGTAAGCAATCAGAAGTACTTGTAACCTATACCCATGTGAGTTTCTTACAACCTGTATAAATGTCGTTTAGATTCACTATTTATTTGACCTTCTCTTTGGAATCTTCGCGATTGTATGACCTACATTCTGTGATGAGTGTAGTTCTTGTCAAGAAGAGTGAGGGTGTTTTCAATCAGTGAATCTAATCAATAATCACCATACAATAATCGAATGGAAAATGTATTTTACAGTCCGACGAGGGATCGTAAAGAGTTCACAGTGTTTTATGCATTTTCTAATGGAGTTTTCATTTGAACGCGGTTCTGTCGTCTTTTCGTGCTATAATATTTTATCTTTGGCGTGTTGTGTTACCCTGTCTCGTGAGGTCTCGAGACACGTGTCGTTCCCCGTTAATGGACACGAACTACTGAAACGACCCTAAACGTCTCTTGTTTATAATTTTCAGTATGTGTTCACAGGTTTGACACGACCAACTGGGCACGCGCACGCCTTCACAGCACAGTCTTGATTTTTTTACTTTTAAAAGTTGGAGAATTAAAAAAAGAGTTAGAAGAAAAGTGTCGTATTGACAGCATTTCACGACATAATTTTCAAAGTTGTATGTATCTCAGCGTCAGAGCGATCCAGGCACACTCCGATAGCTATCGACTTTCTCGTGAGCGTTCGCTGTACATTAGTCTTTAATGTGTTTTTAAAATAGAATACATTTTATGAGAAGCCAACCGATTAATCGTGACATGAAAAAGTGAGACATTTTCTCGCACATAAATAGTAAGGTCCCTGAGCAGCAGACCTCGCTTGCTAATTTGAACGAAATACTTTTATTATAAAGTAAATTTTGGTAGGCCTATAAGTTAAATTTTGGTATGAGATAATTTGTGCTAAAAAAATCCAAATACTCAGATTTATGTTAAAATACCCTTTAGCGTGACATCTGTCTGGACTTGTACAATTTTTCACAGTTTTGACCTTTATTTTGGCCCCTGGGTTCAAAAAATTTTTTAATTTCGAAACCTGTACACTGTAAACAGGTTTTGGTTGAAATTATCTTTAATTTGATACCCCACATGGAATTTGCGTTTTTTCACGTTTTCACCCCCTCACGTTCTTGTCCACGATTTTTGGGAAGATTAGCCTCAAAACCAGTATGGTTCTGTCTGTATGGTTAAAAGAATGGACACGCGTGCCAAGTTTTTTGAAAATCCGTTGTGTTCAAAAGTTATCGTTAATGCTAAACAATTGTCTGTAGCTGTGTCGAAGCCAAGGAAGTAGTATGTTGTGGCTGCAAATAAACGATACGCCGCACATAATCCTTAAGAGCCTGCGAAGACAGTCTCTTGTCTACTGTCTTTTCGAAGACTATCTTCCATTTATTGATCATTTATTTAGTGTTAGTAGATACATTTATACATTACATACATTTTAAAAAAATTCTGTAGGCCTATAAGTGGAGAAATTTAATCCAACCATTTTTTAGTGCCCATTGTCATATTCATGTATTCAAATAAATCTTCACTTTTGACTTGTGTGTGTGTGTGTGTGTGTGTGTGTGTGTGTGTGTGTGTGTGTGTGTGTGTGTGTGTGTGTGTGTGTGTGTGTGTGTGTGTGTGTGTGTGTGTGTGTGTGTGACTTCAAATACACGACGAGTATATATAAACGTTTTATCTCATTATATGTTTAATAATGTATTGTGTAATACAAAAGTTATTTTATGACATTATTTTTTTAATTGAGTTTAAGTTGTATCATATCCTACTCAGCAAGGGTAATCGGTAATATTAATGAGTGAGAAATGACGAATGACATGAGGGACGTGCTTCCAGTGGCACTTTCATTACAAACAACTGCTGCATCAAATACACTTTACATATTGTTTTGTGATAGTCACCACAACCTAATAATATATGTTCCTCAAGTTACTGGGTTTGGAAGTTTCAGTCTAACGAATTAATATCCACATTTAAAAATTTTTGTAATCGCCGACCTTCAAGATAGCAAAGTTTCATAAATAATATTTGTTTACTTTAATAATCGCACTCTGTATCCCATACTTTCATCAATCCTGACTCGTTTTATTCTGGAGAATCTGTATTACCAGGTTTTTATTGTATTCTGTTTTTAAAATCAGACGAAAATTTTCGTAAATGTTTTCGTATGAAAAGATTATACAGTCGAAAAACGTGGCATGTGGCGCTCGTGAAGCTTTTTTGTCATTAAAATAATTTGTAAACAAATACGTGTACTGGAACAATAAAAATTTATTACAGTATTTGAAAGGGAAAAGTTGAGAACACGTGTAGCAGGTATAACGGAAAATGTCAGGTAGTAATGTGTGACTGGAGTCAAGGACCTGCGAACGCACGATCCATTTGTTTTCTGGAACGAATTGGACACAAAAGACGAGCATCCGCTTCTTAGAAAATTCGTAACACATTAAGTCGACATGTTTCAGTCATCATGTTTTTTATTTTATTTTTTTATTTTTTATTCGCCTTCAGTTACCGCATCGCTGTACTCCCTTTTTATTCATAATTTCGCGTTCAACAATATTAATTTCCCTTTTTACAGTGTTTTTTTTTCTCATCGGAAGTTTTTAACTTAACGTTAGCGCGAAGAGTGTGTGTTCAAAATTAGTTTGGAGCGAGCGGGTAGTGCAGTAATTAGTGAAACGAGTCTGCAGCCAGCGTAATCCCTCGTGGGTCTACGCCTCCCCCGTTGGTCGCAGACCTCATATTTTGAGGGTCGTGCCGCGAACGGCGCGCCGTAGCTCAAAATTGTTGATAAAATTCTGGTAATTGGTAGGACCGAATAAATATTTAAACGGGTGACGATGTTTAATCTTGTCGTTGGCACATTTAACGTGGTTACCAGAGGGGCGTAATTGGGGAATTGTAGACGAACCGTTGCCACCGTTAGACCAGTAATGGAATGGCGTGCACAAATTGTTATTTCTCGTTTTATCATTACAAATTATAAGTTTTCGGACATTATCCATCGTTAGTTAAAGTTAAGAAACACGACGTTTCGACCTCTATAGAATCAGAGGTAGTCTTCAGGTGAACAAAAAATTAATACAAAGATAAATCTATCACTAACAAATAGATATCGTCAAACTCCAAATCTTAGTAAAACAAATTTATTGCTATAATAATAATAAAACAGTACTTACCACTCCAGTAAGGAAGGATTCCTCCTGTGGTTGCAACGTGAACAACCTATCTATTTTTTTCTATCATCACGTATTCTTGTTTTCTATCATCTTAGCCAAACATAACGGTTTTCAAAGGTTATCGCTATTGTTGATTCTTCAGATAAAATAAAAATTCATGTTTATTGTATTATTAAATACAGGTAGATATTATTGAAGTTGGCTTCCGTTTGTGCGGCTACAGTTCTGTGGTTATCAGTTTACCATAAATCTCACTGAATTCTCTTTTTACTCGTAATTTTGTGTACATAATATTAATTTCAGTTTTGGCGTTTTTATTTTTAACGAACGTTGGCGCGAACAACATACAGTATTGTAATTACTGAAATGTGTGTAGGGACGACGTGCAGCGTAATTCTCACTGCAATGAATCCCTAGGGGACGGCGATTGTCGTACTCGATGCTTGCGTCTATAGCCAAACGCTGTGACAAAGCTCAGTGTAGTGAAACAAAAACTAATATCGGTATAGCGGCGACTGTACTGCCTGCCATTGTTGTGTTTAACATGTGAGTGAAATTGTAGTGAAAATCTTGTAGCGGAGTATTGGAATCTCGGAGGGAATTTGTATACTTGTCTTTGATCTTCTGCGCTTAGGTCTGCATGTTCCCAAACCCATGGCTCACGCTGTAAAAATTCACATTGTTTACGCATAATATTTCACGGTGTTATTTAGTTTCTTAGAAAATTTTCTGATAAATAAGTACAGTGTGCCGGCATTTATGAAATCATTTCTGCGGTCAGTAAGTGGGGTACTGATGTTTACGAAGTAGTTTCAGGCAGCCAATAAGTGCTGTCTGCTGAAAAACGGCAGCAACAGGGAAAAGTAAATCAATCACGTAGGCCGTGGTATGCTGTGGCAGGTTTCCTGTTCTTTAAAAGGCAAGAAAAATGTGTGACCAAGCTGCGTAAACATATGGAGCTTGGACTATATAATATGTTCACGCGAAATGTATACAGTATCGAGTTTGGAACCCACTGTACTATCAGTCGCAGACAGAAGAGTAGGAAAAGAATTGAATGGATTATACAGATAATAGTAGTACTCATCGTAAGAAAGGTACTGCCTATTGTCTTGTCGATTTCGTATGTAGTTTAAAAATATAGTAAATATTGAAACCTAACGAAGCATATATCAATGCAAACTGCTAAAGCTATTACGATTTTGCTAGTATTGATAATTGATCACTTGAATCGATTTTCTGGTGTTTAGTCAATATTGTGTCTTTTACTGGCTGTAGAACGCTTCTTAAACTGTTTCTGAAAACCTTACTGAGGTGAGAACTTCATATACGGCACTATGATGCCCGGCTCACTCCCGTACACCTCGTGTTCTTACAGCAGTAAACTGTGATCCAACGTATAAGGAAAAGCGCTGTTGCCAGGTCAATCAAACCTTTTTCCACACATAGTTTTCCACTGCCACAAATATGTGTGCTTTAAACAAAACTTAATATTTTAAAGAATTTGAGCATACCCTATATGTTTAAATACTATTATACAACAATAACGTAAATATTAAAAAGAAAATTCCTAACATATGATTAAAAAAAATGTAGGCCGTACTCAAATGGTGAGAGATCGAGCTGAATACTTTTGGTATCCATTTCTTGTACACAGTACATTAATAGCCTAATATATTTACACAACTTTCAGATTGTTTAATTAGTAAAAACATTTAAAATAAGTGACACCTATTTTTTATTATAATATTTATAGTATCGTCAATGAGAAGGTTTGTGTAGGTGTTTGAAATGTCGAAAGAGTATATTTTTGTACCTTAGTTTACTGTGTACGTTTTCTAGTTAATTCGTGAATTCGATTCTGGCTTTTATATTGTATTAGGCTGGAATTTTTTTTGTGCTTCAAAATTCAATTTAGTAATTTAGTTATTTTATAATTTGTAAAAAATGGAATTGTTATACTGCCTATATTTTTGGTAATAATTGTATATAATAATTATCTCATTCTATTTTCAGTTAATTATTAAGTTAAATCATATTGTTGGAAAAAAATTATTTGTTACGCGAGCGCGCGTTTGTGTGTACTGAAAAAAAAGATGTGTTGTATGATTGTATGTTTTTTTTTTTTGTAAATATCGATTTCTTATAATAAAATACATATAAACATTACTATGCACTCGTCTCATTTAATTATCTGGTGACTCTTATTTGAATCTTAATGCTTTATAGCAAAATCTCTTACTCCAAATACGTACGAGGAACGTTTTACATGCTGAATCAATTCACTCGCCATTCGGCACTGAGGTTCTCACTTCTGGCATATGTCCCACGGCACAACCAATTCACTCGCCATTCGGCACTGAAGTTCTCACTTCTGGCATATGTCCCACGGCACAACCAATTTTTTAAAAGTGGGACGTGGCTGTTGTTTAAAAATTGGCCGAGTTTCTTTTAAATATTTACAATATTAAAAAAATCATGTAAATTATGATGAAACGCGAATTAAAAAATTTTCTTTTTTCTTCAGAATTAACAGTTATGCGTGAATTATTATTATTAAAAAATAAATAAATAAATAAAGGGTGATTATAGAGTAGTAATGGAGCCTATAGTAGTAATAGTCATAAGTAGAACGTTTAAAGCGGGATGTTTTGCGAGTCGCACCTATGTTATTATATGGGATGTAAACATGCATTGTGTTAACGTCAGTCGATTTCTCTGACATTTAGGCCTAACGTCAAATTACAGTAATAACGTTACAGATATTTCCCGTAGGCTGTATTGTTGTATTTTCAGGGATTATGATACTGATCGTTATCATTAGTTGTAAGCTTGTGGACGACCCTGTGTATTTGTTAATTAATTTTAAATTATTGGATTATTCAACTATTACAGACGTCATTGTGCTCACTGGTGGTCGATCCGTAAAATACCTCTAAATTCTGTGCAAATAATGCTTTCGTAACCTTCTGTTAAATATTTATTGTTTTCCGACTAAAGTTAATAGACCAACTCAGTACTATGTTTGGATAAAAAGTAATTTAACCCGTGTGCGCTTACAGAATTATTTTGTGTTGCCGGGCTGTATCAGAACGCGTCGTTTCATCGTTCTTAAATAAAACCATAATTAACTCTCACACAAAAATGACTCAGTTAATCTTGTATTTAATGATACTTGAATGCTTTTTATTAGCGTTTATGTAAAGTAATTTAAAATTTAAGCAATAATAACTGTAGTAAGGAATCGATTCCGTGATGACGTTGTACAATATGTTTTATAGTTGTCATAAAACCGCAGGTGCGATTCACGCATCGCTGACTTACCGTATATTACGTGTTTGTTCTTGATGGAAACGACGACTCGTTCTTTATATACTAGGTTTTACTATCTTTTTTCATTAGTTGAATAGATTCAGAAATGCGATATTCTAATTTTCCATACCTCAGCTGTATCGTTCGATTATGTGCATATTATCAGACGTAAAGATAAACCTTCCAAGCGACTGATATTTTATAGGTGAGCCCTTAAAAATCGAGGATAATTCTGTAAGTTTCGTATTTCAGTAAATGTAAAATACCCATAATTTATATCAAGGGTGGGTATAATTCTAAACGAATTACCGGTAGTATATAAAACATAAACTACCCATCCAACTACCGCAACTGAATGCGTAGTGTTTTTGGTTTATTCATTTTTCTTTCAATTTTCTTTATTGTTGTAAAGCGCTGGTGTATGTTTTTCATTTGAAATGTCTTCCATTGTATATAAAATTCATGTATTTAATAATAATATTTGGTTAATTTAAAAACAATGAAATTATCACTAATTTTTAATTTTGTAATTGTAACGATGACAATAGCTATGTTGAAAGCGATTAATTACTCAACAGATTTATAAAATAAGTTGTTTTAATAAACTGTTTATGTTTTATAGGCCTACTTGTTGAAATGAAACTCTTGATTCCAAGGAAAAGTGAGCATTAGTTATTAATTCTGTGAGTTGCATTACACTTGGGCGAAGAGTGACGTAAATATCTGATCAGTCATAGTAATAAGCCGATCGGATCGGCATACTCTTCATTTTAGTTATGCCAAAAACAATATTAAACAAATTTCAATAATATTATAAAGTTGTTTCTGTTCCTTACTCGTTTCATGTGTGGGATGACTGCTGATAACTGTCATCACATGTATTGTAAAAGTATTTTTTCCGACACTGATACATTCGTGAACCGTAAAGACGACACCTTGTTAACTAATACGAGTGTAGATGAGATTGTTTCCTAGTTGACTGAGTCAGCGTTCCTCTACCGCTGCTAATACTCGGTAGCATCACCTGTAGGAGCAAGCTTTAAGGTTAAAAAATTACGTCAATAGAACCTGACATTAACTCTCTGGTACAATTGTTAATCTTGTTATTTAAATTAGCAGTCTCCGTAACTCCAACTTCGTCGTGCTTATTTGCTAAACTGCTAAGTGTCATGTTCTGGACGAGGCCTTCCAGTGTTCCTACCATTTTCATGATTTAGGACTTGAAAGTGGTGGAAACACCGAAAGGCCTCGTCCAGAACATGGCACTTAGAAGTTTAGCAAATAAGCACGACTAAGCTGGTACAAAATAACCAGTTTCACATTAATTATTTTCTTTTTAATATGTTCTTATTTATCATTACTCACAAGAAGTCTGTAATGAAAGTTATCAACTGTCTTTTGAAAAACTTTATACTTTATTTTAAATAGAACCAACCGGAAATTAATTTTAAAAATTGTTTCATGTTTTGTAAATTTTATGTATTAGATTTAAATAATAATTGTACGTAACTAGGAATAATAAGATATACTATTCATGTTGTATCAAGGTTTTTATTAAGAAAACCCCAATAACCTTTCTTTAAGCTCCGAGTAACATCTTACTGAACGTCTGAAGTCTGAGTAATTCCAGCGGAAATGTTAGTTTTAATCTTCTTGTCTGCAGGCTGTGTTATCTGGCAGATTTATCGCTGGCGGATTTCAAGTCGGCGGCAAGCGAAGCTTCAAGCCGTTTCACGTATTTCACTGAACTGCGCAATGCTTCCATTGATGTAGGCAGGTCTATGTCGCTACATATATCTTTATTGCTGACGAACCTCGGTGCGTCGGTTATTGTACGCAGTACGCAGCACCTTGGTCTGAAACTTTTCCATTATAGTGATGTTGGATTTTGAAGCAGTTCCCCGAAGCTGTAAGCCTGTAAAACTGGCTCGGAGACAGTGTTGTAAACTGTCAGCTTATCTGTCATTCACAGTAGTGATTTTCTGCACAGTAGCCAATAATGTTTGCGAAACGTGGGTGAGGAGTTGTGTTTCCTTTTCATCCAAACGTCGTTGCGCCATGTCAGCTGTTTATCCAGATGGCTGACCAAGTACTTTACAGAGTGGGCTCCCGGCATAGGTTTGTCGGCTTACGATTAGCATTATACCGTGGCTGTTTGTGACTGTGATGTGTCGATTTAGTATCATTCAGCTGTCCTCCATTTTCAGAATAATCACTGTTGCACAGCGCTATAAAAAAATTATTCCGATTAGTGCTTTCAAGCTTCACAGCTCATCGTCAGATCGGAAATATCAATAATAGGACAAACAGCTTCTTCATACACTCACTTGCCCACCGTCCGTACACATTTTCGTAAACAATCTATAAGTTAAATGTCTTTTCTGGCTGGCTATTATTAACTACAGAGTTCAGTCACCCATGTCTGTACTGTTACATCCCCTAGATACGTTGGACTAGATATTATTATGTTTGTGATTATAACCACTAACACAACTTTGTTAATTAAATTTTATCCATTTTCTTGCCCGTTTTTCAGTCCCATGTAAAGAGCTTTGTAGTAAAATATTTGCTTCCACTGGGCCCTTAATTTATAGCAAGGCTCGTCGACGCACGTCATTATTAGTTGGCAGGTCTGCTGTATAAAGAAGATACAAAATTGGACCCAGAACACTTCGTTGGAAACAATCTAATAGTTACATTTTCAACCCAGTTTATTAATGTCAACAATGCTTGGTTACGACCCGATACCGGATTACGTGTTATGTTGCTGGTAAGAGCAACACGCAGCGTTTTCCAGAGCAGTCAACGATATGACTCATGGTAGCGTAATATACATATCTACTCGTACTGATACTAAGAATATGCGTACGGTTTAATTTTATAGGTTTTAATGAAAAACACTGAGATAAAGAATATTACTGACTGTTTATCGATTCTGCATACTTCTACTGCTGACATCTATATCGATGTTAAATCAGTTGTTCAGTATCTTTATTACCGCTATAAAAACGATTCTTGTTTATTTACTTAAAACATTTTTATTAATTGTACATTTTACTTGATATAAAATGTAAAAAGTTATATTTGTTTAAATATATTAATACAGACGTGATGAGTTGGTTGAATTTGCATTTCTTCAGCGAATTGTTTTTTTTTTAAATATTCTGTTGAATAATGTATCATGGTTACTGTTACACAATCTCGGAGACGAACGTCACAGTGTCCGATGCTGTACTTCGATAGCACTGGGTTCGCAGCAGAAATTGCAGACTTGTTTAGATGCAGATTTTTGCGGATCCAAAAAATGGAAACACGCAGTATGGCATTTATAAGCTCCAAAAATTGTCTTCGTTAAAATGCTGCTTTAAGATCAGATAATTTTTAAACATTGACTGTTTCTTTATCAAGTTGAATTCACAGCAAACTAACTGAGTTTTGTTTGAAATAACTTCGCACTGAAGTTTTGTTTGAAATATATCTTCCACGTTCACTTGGTTGAAAATGTTGAATAGGAACTGGTCTGAAGTCTGGTCTTCAGTGCTATAAGAGGAGAGATGCAGTCTGCTGTACGGAATTTCCAGATGTCCAGATGTACTGATGCCTCCTGTCTGAGAGTTCTGTGTGGTAGTTGGACGGTAAAACATTTCTGTACTTTCTGCAACCACAGGTCGAGTTTATCCAGATAGCAAAGCGTTTCAGGACAAATGCAATAATACGGCGCTCTGCCCAATTATAAACACTTGTAAATATCAAACTTATTTTTTGTAGATCATTACTGTATATTTTTTACCGCCCTCAGATCGGTCGGCGAATACTGTAAGCTAATAAATTCGGCGACTGTTTTAAAACGCAAGAAAATAATATTTTTACACGCAGTATAATAGAACTGTTAATGCCGTGACATGTTCTCATCGCTTTCGTAACTTGATTTTAGCAAATTGCGATAGTGTAGTTGAGATAGCTGTAAAAATATAATTTTTTTTCTAAACCAACACGTAAGTTACTCTTTCAATGTCGATACACTTAGAGATATACGTTCAAACCATAAAATTCTGCCGAGTATGGTAAAGGCTTTTTATGCGATTACTGCGACATTACGGTTCATAAAACTCGGAAGAAAAGACGATGACGGAAAATGACCAACATTTAGAGCCTGTTAGTGATTACACTATGCAACATGATTTTCTATGTTTCTGTAGTCTTAGGTGTTCCTAAAGCATTTTTTTGCGCTGACTACAGATCTGCAATCCGTTTCTTTCTATCACGTACAGTTTTTTTGCAAATCAAATGAACTCATCTTTTATTTACACGTAAGTTTCACAAGAGGAAATTTTATTGTGGGGGAGGGATTAGTTGGCCACACTTGTTACACCCAGCTGGCTGTTAGGCGGGAAACAGTAGTTCACTGTTTACATGCTATAGTGCTGTGAGGTTATATTTGTGCTGTCATATGTAGTTTGTGAACTTTTTGTAGAAATGAGTTCCCGGAAGTGTTTGAATAACCCAAACGTGTTCTGTTATATTTGTGGTAGCTACGTAATTGGTAAGCTAAGACAGGACATTAATAGTTTTGTGAGAAACGTGTATTACGCGTACTTCGGCATAAGGCTTGGTGATGAAGACAAAAGCTGGGCACCACACAAAGTATGTCATACATGTGTTGAGGGACTGAGACTGTGGAAAAATGGTGCAAAAAAATCAATGCCTTTTGCAATCCCAATGGTTTGGAGGGAGCCACAAAATCATGTTAACGATTGCTATTTTTGTATGGTTAAAATTCAAGGTCATAACGCAAAAAGTAAGAAGGATATACAATATCTGAACATTCCTTCGGCCTTACCCATTGTAATTTTCTCCCTATCCCAGTTCCACCTCCCGTTCTTGAAGATGTGCCACTGGCGAGCAGCTCAGAAAATGAAAGCGATAATGCTGATGATTACAACCCGGAAGAAGATTCTGCACCAAAATTATTCAGTCAAAATGAACTTAATGATATTACTCGTGACTTGAAGCTGACAAAAGATGCCGCCCAATTGCTTGGGTCAAGATTCAATGCAAAAAATCTCTACTACCCGGAGTTACGTTCTCTTGGTATAGGTCCAGAGAGAAGGAATTAATGAAATTCTTTAAAGAAGAAGACTCTCTGGTTTATTGTTGTGATATTGAGGGTTTATTGAATTTCTTTAACGTCACTTTCAATCCAAGTGAGTGGAGGTTATTTATAGACTCGTCCAAAACTAGCCTCAAAGGTGTAGTTTTACACAATGGAAATTTGTTTGGTTCAGTACCCATTGCACATTCAGTTTATCTCAAGGAGACGTATGTAAATCTCAAAGCTCTGCTAAAATACGTGAATTATGAAAAACATTCTTAGACAATTTGTGGGGATTTAAAAGTAGTAGGTATGTTACTTGGTCAACAATCCGGCTACACAAAAATGCCTTGTTTCATTTGTGAATGGGATAGTCGAGCCAGAGACAAACTTTGGAAGAAGACAGACTGGCCCAAAAGAAAAACCCTTCAACCCGGTTCACAGAACATAATAAATGTACCACTTGTTCAACGAAGCAAGATACTATTACCTCCTCTGCACATCAAACTCGGATTAATGAAACAGTTCACTAAAGCTCTTCCAAAAGATGGTGACTGTTTCCAGTACTTGGTAACAAGATTTCCGAAAGTATCTTATGAGAAACATAAAGAAGGGATCTTCGTGGGACCGCAGATAAGAAAGTTAATGAAAGACAATTTGTTTGAAAGTACAATGAATCCAGTGGAAAAAAGGGCCTGGGTTTCGTTTAAAGAAGTTGTTGTCAACTTTTTGGGCAACCACAAACATCCAGAGTACAAAATCATGGTTAAAAGAATGTTGCAGAGTTTCATGAAATTAGGATGTAACATGAGTGTAAAGCTTCACTTCCTACACTCACATGTTGACTTTTTCCCTGCGAACCTCGGCGATGTGAGTGAAGAACAAGGCGAACGTTTCCACCAGGATATCAAGGACATGGAAAAGAGATACCAGGGAAGGTGGAATGCCAACATGATGGCCGACTACTGTTTTATGCTAAAAAGAGACGGCACGGTGAAGGGAGACAATCACGGAAGAGAAGTTTCAACCCACGTCAGAAAGATCTTGAAGCAGTGAATTCAGCGAAGAAGAGGAATTAAATTGTCATATATGTGTTATGTTTCCGTAATAATTATAACATTTTTAAGTGAGTGTATACCATTGTCTACTGCACCGCCATGTGTTGTGATTTTATGCAGGATTAAAACATAAACAATTTTGAAATCACAATCAAATAATAATTTTCCCTGTTCACAAAATTCGATTTTTTAAAACTTCAAAATTGAATTGTATAAAAACCTTACGTGATACAGAAAAACTAAAACCAGATTTGAAATCAGCATGAAAAATACTTTTAAAATCACCTTACAGTCTTAAAACATCGTACCAAAAGTTTTAAAATGTTGCATAGTGTTATTGTTCCTCTACCATTCGGGAGCCCAGTTTCAATAAAAGCCATCTGGCATGGGAGTGACATACACCCATCTTTACTGATTCATTTAGGCTTGTATACAGAATAATGCTATGCAGGCTGGTGATGTCTTAGTGTTAGGTTGGTTTGTTGGAAATGGAGAAAACAGTGGCCTAAATATGTTGAATTCTATTTTTGTTAAGATGAACAATAGTTTTTTGTTGCAAGATAGTGCATTGGTTCTATGTTCTTATGTGTACTTCTCTCCGCTCCAGGCACTGCTTTCCCACATCCCATCGAACTTCACTGCTTGGCGTACATCGTGCTTCCTTCATATTACCTCTTGCTTCGTACATTTTCCGTGTTAGACTCGTTTTGTCCTTCCATAATATTGTAACGAGAAGCCGTTGGACAACCGAGCGCGCCCTTCCACCCGTCGTCTGGCTGGTGTTGCCTCAGTCAAGACCGCGCACAAGTAGGTTCCAGTGTGTTAAAGAACACTTGAGATACGCATTAAGCCGGCCTGCAGTAAGGAGGGAAAGCTATATTGGGCCTCTACGCAACCTATAAAAGCCATAGCAGCCGGCTCGTTAGTCAGTTGACAGTGAGCGATTTCTTTAGCGCGGATCGAGTGTTTGTAGAAGTATTGAAGCGAAGTGTTATTGTGTTATAATTGTGCGGGACTCTATTAGTTATTAGTTGACATTATTATTGCATGTGGACAAATTTAACAGAATTATTGTACGAGTATAATCTTGCTGAATAACTTGTTGATTTCAAACTGTTAATTGTAATTAATTAAAACTGTTGATTTGTTTTCCACTGTACCATACGACGATCAGTGAGACCGTCGTAACAGTATGTTAATTGACCGTCTTCTATTTTAATATTTATCTAGTTATTTAATTGAGCCGTTTTTGTATTTTATAGTATTTTTCTCCAAGTACTTAGATGACAGTACTTTGAAAACCAAAATTGAAATAATTAGCGCTCCGTCCGATTGCGATTAAAAATCTAATTTTCGGGCATCCTGTTTTGCAAGCCGATATTTGTGCGTTTGTTACGTGGCGCGTTTTCGCGCGACACGTATAAATATGAGTTCAGCGTCTGCAGAGAAAATCGCTAAGTGTTATGACAGACCTCGTAATAGAAAATAACGAAGGTTTTTTTTTTTTGTTTGTAAGAAGGGAAATTTCATAGACAAACGTACGCATCGGAACTAAAAGTGGCCGGCCACTGCCTAGTCTTGTCCTTCACACGTACGTGAAGAGAAGGCGCGTTAGCGCAATTATTTAGCCGAACAAAAAGCGCTAGAATAACTACACACCGTTCGCTGTTGCTGTGTGTGTGTATCGATTCCACCGGCTATCGGATTCCGAAACGTTTCACGCTTACCAATTCAGAAAAAGTGAACGCTGTATTAAAGAGGTGAATGCATTGTGTAAACCGACCGGTTCCAGTAGCTCAGCGGTTTCGCTCGAGATTTTTGAGCGAATCTCTTGGTTCGAAACGTGTTGAATAATACCGAGATGGGTTTCATATATTTGGGATTTACGTGATGGCGGTTGTACAACATGGCTGACCAGATTTCACCGAGTAATATAAAATACTCTTTATGTTTGTAATAAGAAGCTTGGAAGGAATGGCTGTAGTCGTGCAGGGAACATAAAATTTTATTCCGGTGTGTAACTTAACGTAGCTTTTATATTAAGGGCTCAGGAGTGTGTTGAAATTCTAATGCGATTACGACATATCCAACTTCGCGTATCGGTTTGTTTTACCAGTTTCCTCTTAAATAAAGATATAAAATAGTTCTACGTTTTACCAGATTAAAAAAGCAACCAAGAGAAGAAATAGCTAAACGCAAGATTATGTATTTTGGAAGTGTACAAATACTCACCAACATCATCATCATCATCAACCTCAAGGATTAGGGTTAGCCTCATCCTGAACCTGTTCCGGTCCCCACTTATCTCTCGGCCGTCCTACATCTCTCGTCCCCACCGGTCTGTATTCCATTGCTAGCACTGGAATCTTGTCACCCGCCATTCTTCCCAAATGTTCACACCACCTTCTTTTGTTTCTCCTTAGCTGTTCCAACAATGAGTCGACCCCCAGTTCCATCCCTATATCCACATTCTTCTTTCTATCGAGAATGGTACGGCCCACTCCTCATAAACTTCTTCTCTGCTGCCTGAATCTTTGCTTTGTCTCTTTCTGTCATAACTCTGGCTTCACCTCCATACATCAAAACTGGTACCTCTACAGTGTTAAAACAAAAACATCATTTTTCCTTCTTTTTCTTATTTTTAAGGTATCTGTGAATTGTTCCACAAATATTCCTGAATTTGTTTAATTTTTCATTAAGATAATTTCTGTCCCATATGTAACGTAACATCCCAAGTAATTGAAACGGTGGACTTGTTCCATAAGCTTCCCATCTATAACTATCTTAGTTCTTACCGGTTGCTTCCCTCTGAATGCCATTGTTTCCGTCTTGTCCGCTGATATTTGAAAGCCATATTCATCTGCTATTCGATTTAGTATGTACATTGACTTTTGTAGTTTATCCTCGTTGTCCTGAATTATTACCATATCATCTGGGTACAAAATGGAGTTTAAAAACATTCCTTTTAGTAAAACCTCTGGGTCAACATAAATTTTCCATGTTTTAAACATGTTATATTGAAAGGCGTCGGCGATATAACGCAGCCTTGTCTTATGCCCTTATTAGCTGCGAACTTCCTCAGTCATCCTTCCTCCTATAACCAGTCGTACACTGGTTTCTATATAAAGGCACTTTATAGTTTCTACAAGATGTGTAGGGTACCCTCTTCGTCAAGGATTCGCCATAATAATGCCCTTTTAACATTGGCAAAGGCTTTTGTCAATCTACAAAGGGGTAATGTGTATTTACAAATACTTCGTGTTAATAATTATCACAAAGCACCACTACATCGTAAGTTAACGAAATTTTTTTTTAAGCCAACGTAAAAGTACCAAATTACGTATTGACTGTTAACTAGACGAAAATTAAGATAAATCAGAAGTCGATCCCAATGGGAGCATCGTGTTCTGTTTTCGCATTAAACGTATTTAGTCCACTTTCATACGAAGAGGGTCAAATCTCTGAATCGTAGCAAAGTTGGCCACACCGGAGATGGATTGAAAACCGCTCAAACTGTCTCGTAGGAGAAAATTACCAACGTGAGAGTGTCAAAAATTTATTCGGGGTTTACTCAGCTCCTCAGATTAATGCAGTTGTAATTCGCTTCATTGTAATACTTTCGTAGTTTGGGACTGTTAATAAAGACAATAATGGTATCACTCAAAGGTATCATGCCATATTTTGCATATTCTTATCCATATTTTCATATTCTACCAGATTTACATGTAACATTAATTTTTGCGTTTATACTTTTATTTGCTTATTCATAAAAATGTACGTATTTCTATATTTATGTCTTAAATCGTTCAATTATCTACAAATTAGAAGTCGCATTGCTAGTTGAGTGTGTATTAGACTTTATTTCTGACTGTCAGTCTTCCAGTATTATATTTTTTTATGAATGTTGACGTTTCCATTCTTTCCACTTTTAAATTTAGGTTTCGTAAACTCCATTGCGCATTGTCGGATGGGGGCTATTCTACCCCTCCGCGGCGCTAAAAATTATACGCAAGATACAAAACGTATTTAGTAGCAACGTAGTGTGTGTGTATTTAACGGCGAGGCAGGTTGCTGTAGACGTGTCTCCATCCTTCGACAGTATATATCCCTGGTTCGCGGAAGATAGGCAGTTATTTTCAAGACTTGGAAATCCTGATCAAGTGAGTAGGAACTTTATATCTAAGTTCACTGGTTCTTAAAATCAACAAACGGATAAAAAATAATAAACCCAATAAAACAATTTCATGTCTCTCCAATTTGTGAGAAGGATTTGTTCGGCGTGGCTGGTTAAATTTCAGTACAAAAGAATTCGATGAAGGCAAGTTTGATGAACTTGTAAATATCTGCGGCCCAAGAAATCGATGAATTTCTAGCTGCGTTCCTCCATTGTGTAGGGCCCAACTTTTGAAACCTTGATTCTGTCTGTTAGAAAATTTTCATCACGCCAGTTGTAGCTAACTGGAGATCTAGGCAGAGGGCGTTTTTCAACCCTGTGGGACGTTTGTATCGACCCAACCGTTTGTAGCGTGTTCCATGTGTCCAGTCTAAACACCTTCTTTAAAAGATGGCTGTGATGGATTGTAGACATTTGAATTTTATTTTAACTGACGGATTTTTTCCATCACAGAGAAAATACAGATGCGACGTTGCGGCCACGCAAACGATAGGCAGCCGCATTCATGTAATTATAAACTAATACATTTAAAGAAATAAATAATACTCTATCATACTGAACACTACACTGACAAAACACATTCGCAGTGTTTTGTTGACAGCGTTGGTGTGCAAGTGTTCGAGTGCATTGTGCTGTGTTTTGTGAGTGTTGTGTGTTTTTCGTAGTAAGTATTTATTTGTCTTATTTAATGTTTTGATTATGTACTGTATTATGTGAACTTTTATTATTATTTTGTTGGCTCTTTATATCACTCGTTGATGTAGTATTATTTATTTATTTACATGTATCAGTTTATAATTAGCCTGAAGACGGTTGCCGATTGTTTGAGTTGCCGAAACTCGGATTTATATTTTTTCTGTGATGGCAGAAGTCCGTAAGTTAGATTCTGATTCCTTGTAAACATGTAGCACAAGACAGGCATTGGACCCACGAGTGGCAAACGTGCTTTGATAAAAAGTGATTTAGCTGTACTATGATTGCGTTTTCTATAATTGATACTATACATACTGAGATTGATTTCATATTTTTTCATGTTCATACAAGTCCTGTTTCACCATAATCACTATCGGCACAGTGACTTTCAACCATTGCGTAGATCTCATTACGCATAAGGTTAGTAAATTGAAGCTACAGCTGATTCATTCGCATACGACCATCTGTTCCACATTTAGCTGAACGATATTTAGCGAATATTGTTTTACGTATAAACGTTAAACGATTCGGTCTAGCCGTGGAGGATGTCAAACCGTAGTTTGCACGAAGCGTGTGGCGTTTTCACTGTAAACAACGACATGTGTGTGTCAAAAATAATGCGTCTTTTAACGATCGTTAAGTTAAACGCTCGAATATGTGGGCATCTTGGGTCGTGAATACTGACGTCAGTGTACGTGTTTTTCAACGTCCATAGCGGGCTATACAGCAGTATAATACAATTAATTGTATGTCCTCGACGACGAAACACCAGTCCGTAGAATTGAGACGCAACTGGTTATTTATTACTCAGAGTTATCCAGTTAATCGGTTATCAGATTAGGGTTTAATTAATGAACACTTTCCAGTTTAATTAAAAAGGGTTGAGAGTGTGCCGCATTGAGTTGGCAGGATAATGGTGTTCGTATCCGTATACAGTTGTGTCAATACTGGGAAATCGCGTGTCCGGTCACGGTATCGTATCGAGTAACTGATAATTGACAATTTCATTCGGTATTAAAGCCTCAGGTATAAGGAATACAAACTGGAAGGATTTGCTTGTACACACTTGTTAAGTCGCATTTTTCGCGCGCGCTCTTTCTCACACACGCTCGCACGAGAGAGAGAGAGAGAGAGAGAGAGAGAGAGAGAGAGAGAGAGAGAGAGAGAGAGAGAGAGATTCTCCAGTGATGTCTCTATGGAGCAATTCTTGTCCAGTTCACTGTACCGCAGTACATAAACATGGCATTCTTCCTTCTTCCAGAGTGGCCTTGTCGTGGCTACTTTGTCACTTTGCAATTTACAACTTACGCATCCGTTTGTCATCTTCGTTCCCCCCCCATACTTTATTTTCTTAATCACGTGTATCATGTGACATAATTCGTTTGTATATCCATTGTTCCGTTTTAATTATTTTCCTCGCTTTCTCGTTCCCATGCTTATTATTCTTTCCTCCTCTGTGCAGCCAGCACATTTGTATCGTTCTCTTGTTCACTGACGCGTAGTCATCGTGGGTAGCAGATACTGAATTAAAATCATTCCTTTTTAATCGCAAACACAGTTTCGTATTTTTCGTTATACTGCTCATTTGTACCCTCATCTTATTCGAATGACGTATTTTATAAACATTTGAAATAATGATGTCACCATGCTCTGTTTAGAATAATAGGAGTGAGAAGGATATGAAATAATATATGGATCATTATTGAATTTTTTAGTATTTCCTCGTTAGTCTGATGTTACGGGGGCTCAGTCACCATAATACGGTCGATATAGGTAATGACAGCATTATATGGTTCTTCGCCCGACCACGCTTCAAGTTACTTGTTTCGCTTATAACATTAACGTGTATCACTTTCAGCGTTTAAACTCAGTTACCATACTGTATTGTAAAGTATAGGGTAATTTTTGTTTTTATTTACTTATATCTCTTCCACTTTCTTTTTCTAGCGCATTTTTCCAGCATTTTTGCTACTGTTTTATCCCAGGGTCATTGAAATTTCACTCTTCTTGCTTGTCTTCTCAGATATTTTTTTATTGGCCTTGTATGTTCCATATTCTGAAGCTGGTTTTCTTTAATAAATCCAATGGTACATCGTGTCTTTAAATCTTTTATAAGTTCTCTCTCGTTTTTTTTTAACAGATCATATTTTAAGTAAAGATCGTATTGTAGAGATTACACTACGTAGACTTACGCGGGACTTTCTTTTCGCCTCTGAAGGAGGCCGTCCTGGGCCCGGCCGGAACGTCTGGCTTTGTTGTTTTTAGGGTTTAACGACTATTGTTATATGAATTCCACTTATACAAATCATAATAACTACAATTTTAAGGGCCTAATAGCCCCGACAATCTTAATGAAATACGTATTTTAAGTTTTTTGTTTTTCCCAGTATCCAGGACTTGAAACAAATATTACGTAATATTTACAAATTGCCTTAAACGCTTTTATGTTCGGCGATTTCTTTCTTGTTTATGAGATTCTTATTCACGACAGTTTCAATGTTTTCTCTTTTGTTGACATTCGCTTCCATGCGTCCGTTTTTGTCAATCGCCATTCCTACGTATTAGAACGTGTCTCTGTCTGCATTAATTATTTGATTTCTAAATTAAAACATTCACCTTTTTTTAGCCATCACTTAGGTTTTGCTTTGTTTATTTTAATTACTTTTCTGTTTCAGTCCTTGTTCCAGGCTTGTAAGTCGTTTCCTAATTCCATTTTATTTCTATCCGCGAAAACAACATCCACCTATTTACACTTTGCCCGTTGTAATAATGTACTATCATGTGTTAAGCTTTGCAACCCAACAAGGAATGCGGTGACGTTGCCATTCCACTGCACGTATCATGGTACTACTACACATTTAAAATACGTTTAACACTGTCTCTCGCACGGTATTTCTAATTGCATATAGCTTACTGAACAATGTTTACAGAACCAGTAATATCGCACCAACACAAGAACGCGTTATCATTCAGTAGACCCCCCGCTCTTCAGGCGTCTCGGTAGCACAGCCTGTAATACCACAGTACGTATTTGTTGCAGATAGGTTGATATAGGCCTACATGTAGCGTATGTACACTGCAGTAAAATGGTATTCGATATAACATGTTCTTTGTTGCAAAGTAAGTTTGCTTGCAGCCTCAGGTAAAAATTCTTAAGTTACAACGTAAGCAAAAAAAAAAAGAGGGAAAACTAATATTATAAAAGGGCGCATAAAAGTGAAAAAATATACGTAGTAAAATTTAAAATGATAAATTTCAAAATCACATGTTTTGGTATGTGTCTTATTTGAAAATTAAAAATAAAATTGCGCAACAACTAAAATATTGTAACATTTTGAAAAATACACCGTTACAGTGAACAAACATTATGAAACTTAAGACGGCGTTTGTTTGGCGGACAGACCGGATTTTACGAAACGCATCCGATTTAGAAATCTGTCGTTTCCTTTATAAGGTCCGAGAAATCAACTGGAGAATGGACAGAATTCGCTCAGAAGTGAACAAACATCTGCTAGTGATATTCGCCGGTTTTGTCTGTTACCTGTTGTGAGCAGCGGTATGTTTTCGTTACTAAGCGTAGTGCTGCCGTATCGAGGAGCTGTGGGTGTTGTGACTAACTTGTAAGAATTTTTAAATATGTAAAACACACAATTAAGGGTGTGTCGTTAACGTAAGGTGCGCTAGACCGTGTGGTAGGTGGAAATGACTTGCGTTTGTAGCTTACGAAAGTAAAGTAAGACGGCTCTAGTAAAATATCGAACAAAACAACTTGTATAAAGTTAGTAAAAAACGAATAAATTCGAATTAAATTGTATGCGAATTAGAGATAGAGAATGTAACTGAAAACAAGTCTACGAATAGGGCAAAAAACGGAGCATATTCTTGGGCTTTAAAGTAGGGAAGTTGTATAATTATTTCGTTGAATGTGATTCTATGGAGCACGGAAATTGGAAAAGAAGGAAGAAAAGAATATACGATAGTATGATTGAAGGCACTGTACGGATCCGAAACATGGAGAATAAAAGACCAGATAAAAAGAAAGTTAGAAGCTGCAGAAATGGATGCTTTGAGACGAGCTGCTAGAACTTCAAGGCTAGAGCGAATACGAAACGAAACGATCAAAGAAGAAATGGGCATACAAAAGACAATCATCGACTGCATTGAAGAAAAACAACTAATCTGGTACGGACACGTACAAAGAATGGAATAAGACCGACTGCCAAAGAAAACAATCATATGGATGAGATGGAACAATAGAGAGCACAGGAAGAAAGGAAGACCCAAGAAAATATGGATAGAGGGCATAAGAAGATCAATGAGCGATAGAGGACTAAACGATGAAAACTGGAACGACAGACAAGAATGGAGGTTGGTGGGCATCGGGCAACGGCGCAGGACGTTTTAACCCCGAAATTAAAAAAAAAATAACTTTGTTGTATCAACTTCGACCGTCTTGTCTTGTACACTTTTCCCATAAGGTGCGGTTTATACACTGGAGACGGCCTGAGTTTAGGAAGAACTGAAACAAGGCGCAAAGTTACGTCTGTAGGCGTCGATTCGTGTGTGTGTGTGTGCGCGCGCGCGCGCGCGCGCGCATATGTGTGTGCAAGTTAGAGTTAAGTGCAAGCAAACGGAAAAGAGCGTAAGAAGTGTCATCGGTGGAATGTGGAAGTCCAGGCAAAGCGGCAGACTTCACAAATAAATAGAAAGTTGTTAACCTTGTGGAGATGTAAAAATTAATTGGAATGCAGCGGTTAATTGCATAACAAGTTGCGTATAGCAGGTAGCGGAGCCGTGCTTATGTGTGACCCGTTTGTCATACCGTTACACGCTCCACCCACTCGTCCAAACACTTTCCGCATGGGATATTGTGACAAAATAAAATCCAGTCTACCCTGTTATATTTACGTGGACACATTTGCAGGGTTTGGAATAGCTAAAACAGTATAAACGTAGATACGCGTGGAGTTTTGGAGTAGAGTGTGTCGGGGGGGGGGGGGGTATTTCTACCGAGGTATGGCGAATCGTTACTTACCAAGAAGTAAGTGGTAACAACAGATGGAAAGAACGTAGAAGAGTTTAATTTTATAGGAATATTGCGAGTCCTTATAACTATAGACAGGAAAATGAACCAAGAAATCCTGAAGAGAGTTCAAAATAGAATAAAAAAAAGAAGAAACAGTCAAAATAGAAATCGATAAAAAAGTGAAAAAGGCCTATTTACTTACTTACTTACTTACTTACTTACTTCCTATTTACTTACTTACTTACTCCACGGCGCTACAGCTCATGAAGAGCTCTGGCCCCCAGACCTACGTGCATCCACTCCTCTCTATCCTTGCGACTCTTCGCCACCTTCTGACCCCCCCCCCAGTCTTCTCAAGTCTTCATCTACATCGTCCACCCATCTTCTTGGCCTCCCTCTTGCTCTTCTTCCTCCTGGTCCTCCAGTGAATACTTTTTTCAGTGCCCTTTCCTCTGTCATCCTTTGTACGTGACCTGCCCACCTAATTCTACCTTGTTTTATTATTGTGACGATGTTCGGTTCCGTGTGTAGTTCGTACAATTCTGCATTTAGCCTCATACGTTACATTCCGGCATCTATTACCCTCCATAACCTCCATATAGCCTACTGAGAATCTTTCTTTCCCATCTTCTAGGGCTGAGGTCATGGTCCAGGCTTCTGAACCATACAGTACTAATAGCCCACAATACGGTTTCGTAAATCTGGACCAAGGGGGTGCTAGAAATGTGTCTGGACTTTAGGACAGGCAGCAAAGAAAAGTAGCACTTATTTCCCATGGCTAGTTTGTCTTGATTTCCATTGCCGTATGATTTTTGTACGTCAAGAGGGACCCAAGATATCTAAAATATCTGTCTTCTCAAATTCACTGCCATCCTTATATCTAAAGACAGGAAAATGAACCAAGAAATCCTGATGAGAATCGAAAAAATGTAGCGACACAGTCAAAACAGAAATCGATAAAAAAGGCGATGTATTTGCCGATCCTTAATGTGGAGCTGAAATCCCTTAAAAAAAAACAGAAAAGCAAACTAACGATGACGGAAACTAAGCGTATAAGGACAGTGGAAGGTAAAACACAGAAAAAGATAAGATAAGTAGAATTGTAGACCACAATAAAAGATCTAATTTAATATCAACAACATTGACACGCAACAACTAAAATAGTACCGTTACTAGCTTAGAATAACTGTTGAGAGGATGCTGGACCAAATGGCAAAAGACGAAGGGAAGATCAAGACAAAGAGTACGAGGAAATTATAAGACGAGTGGTTTTAAACAAAGAAGAGCAGCGGAAATGGACTGATAGTCCAACCTGTACGGCATAAAAAATTTAGAATTAGTAGAAAATTGTCTTTTTTTGTAACAAAAAAAAGGCTTTGTTCATCGCGTAATTAGTCATTGCAAACTCCAATAAAACGTACGTCATATTCAGGTAGTAACAAAACATTAATTAAAAACATATAACTCTTGAATGGTACAGTTGAAACGAACAACCACCGAATATTAATCTGGTATTGTGACGAAATGATTGTAGTCGATGGATTTGATTTTGAACGTGTAATTGGCAAGGTAATCTCAACATTTTTATGAAACCCGTTGATAGATTTTAAATTTTTGTTGTAAATGTGTCTAATATTTGTTTCCATGACGGGGGTTGGAATTATAACGTAAAGAATGTATTTTTAAGTAAGTGCAGGGCCTGAGATGTGTACAGACGATTGGCCCAGGAAGGTGCCATCGTTGTTTCCTCCCGGGTCCAAAGCTTCTGTGTACAATCTGTAATTCATATTAAAAAATCTGTTGAATAAATAACAGACGTTTAGACATTTGGTAGTAGTGCGAAGTTTTGATGTAGGCTTACATGTTGCATTCGATTACAAGAGACTCAGGTTTCTTCATCTTCGTCGCTTCACGGATATTCGCCTGTTGCGTTTCTCTTAGGCAATTTTTTGTGCGACTTCCCTTAATGGAAGCGATATTGTGCGTTGTGGTGTTATCTTATCACGGAATACGTTTGTAGTACGCAGTACGCGCTATCTGTTTCTATCTTGTATAAAACAAGATACCCTGGTTTAATGTGAAACCAGGGTGTATTTATAAAAGATTTATCCCCCCCAGAATTATTAAAAGTTTAAGCGAAATTCCAAAATCATTTTACGTAAGCATATTTCTAAGCCAGGTACATGTACTAAAACATGGCTTATAAATAATTTTAGAAATAGAAGGAATTACAATATTTGTAAATTATTGTAGTTGGAGTTTTCTTAATAATGACAATCACTCAGTATTTGGTAAATAACGAATGTATTTGTAGCAATCAAAAAAGGCGCGCCAGAAAACGATAGGCAATTAACATATCTACCTTTATCTTTTCACCCAGTCACTTAAACAGGGTTGTCTATGTCATGACTCCTCAGATCTAATAGCTGGTTTGAACAGTCATCTTTGCTTAGGTAAATTAGCACATTCTTAACTTTAATTCGGAAAAATTCGAAGATTATTGCTGGATTTTACGTGAAAAACGTACCTCAACACTAACTATAAGTTGTTTAAAACATTCATGGGACAACATCCTTTAAATTAAACTGCGAAGGTGTAATAAAATATCTTACACCTTTGAACGTTTTTCAAAATATCTTAAAGACTCGTTTCACAAGATCTATTAACAATACAGATTTAGAATTAGAATGATTCCTAATGACATGAGATTTATTATCTTTAATGTAAATAACAGTTAACCAAGATAGAATTTTGAAATCAGCGCTTTTCCAATTTTTTCAGCCATTGTACTTCACATTGGTATATGCAAAACCTTGGAGACAAAGAAGAATTCATAAAATGTGTTTATAAAATTGTATGCGAAAAAACATGAATTTCTCATTTGCCCCGAGGAAAATGGAGAGTCCAACCTTGAAGCTAGTTTCATCCCCCCCCCCCCAGAGCAGCTCCTAGTTACAATACTGCTTTTAACTATAAATACTAGAGGTGTGCTAGTATTTGAAAATAACAGGTACAAACTAAACCGTTCCAAAAAAATAACATGTACAAATACCTGTTATTATATACCTATTATACATATACCTGTATTCTATAATTTGTTACAAGAAATAAATTAAAACAAAGTATTAACAGTGTTAGTTTTACACTGGACTTTATTAAGCTGTTACTGTTTAAAAGAAAATAAGAAACAAGATAATTGATTAGGCCTATCTCCCTTTGGGAATAGTAATTTAAGTTTTGACTGGGAGTAACAAACTAACATAGATTTTATATTAGGCCTATAAATAATAATATAATTGATAAATATAATTTAATATTATTACTAAGAATTTAATATTATACTATAATTTTTAAATTTTTCATTCCATTTTGGTTAGACAAATCAGTAGCGAAACTCGGACAATGAAATTTAGAGTGCACGTACTACCACAACAAATAATGTCAAAAAAACATCAGAAACATATAATAAAAACATAACAGAAAGCCACAAGAGTGAACGAAAATAAAAACAATTTTACAAACAAAAAATCATCTCCGAAATCACGTTAACAAAAAGTAGTATATGACCTATCAGCCACTCTGTACTCTGTAGGTTATACGACAATATAATTTGCTTTTTCAAAATTTACCAAGTTGGTGACTAATATAATATATAATATGTTATTATAATCTGTATTATATATCTGCTTAACACACGAGAATAAATGTAACATCAGTATGAATTTTTTTCATTTATTAAAAACAGCATCGTCTCTTTGGCATGGAGATATTCTGAACCTCGCTGTTTTGCTTCGTTTTGTATTGTATTGGGAGTCGGCACATGTGCAGAATCCAGTATTCAGCACCGGAGGGTACCGCGAGTAATCTGGTGTTCAGTTATCGTTGGATCGGAACAGGTATTTCAACTTTTCAGTTTATATCCGGTCCACAAAAATAATCGTTCCAAAATACCTGTTACAGCTATATCGGCCCACCTCTGATACACACTGCGGATGTCGGATCGTCGATTTGTTAGCTCCCATCAGCTGCGGGACACATCGTCACCCCCGAGTGTAGTATAAAGTTTAAAATCAAATATACGATCTGTTGTTGAATGTTTTTGGTAACAGGGCACAGTGTCGAAATAGACAACGATAACGCTCCTTCGTTGTTCCCTTGCGCCCACAGGTGAGTGCTGTTGGGTGGCAGAGGCTCCACCATTCTCGGACGGACCGAGGGATGCGGTATCCCTCAGTGTGACGTTTTTGTCTTGCCCTTTGGATGAACGTATACTGGGCCTGGCATTGATTCTCGTTAGTTTGCCTAATTCATGAGCAACAGGTTCTGTAGTAGCACTGTTGTGTGATTAAGGAATTAACTTAATTTGTCTAAAACGAGATGGATCCTGCGTTCTTCTCTCTCACGTTCCCTGTTTGCAAACTTTACATGATCGTTGCTATTGCATGGTTACGTGTATTCTAGCTTTTGTCCAGTGCTCAGTTCTTCCCTCGTTACGGACGAATCACAGTAACCGCTCAACTGCTACGAGCAGGAGGAGTTCCCCAGAGAAGTGTTTTAGGTCCCATTCTGTATCTAATCTATAAAGCAAATCTGCCAACTACAAAGACGTGTTACTGCTGATGATACTGCAATCCTTGCTGTAAACAAAAGTCCGGTGGAAGCAACCATTTTACTACAGAATTCGCTACATGCGATTGAAAAATGGGCAAAGAAGTGTAGAATACAATTAAATGAAACTAAATCAGCACACATCTCCTTCACAAAATGCTACGGGAAAACATCAGTTGTGAAATTAAATAACAAGGCTATCCCGGTAGCCGACTCTGTGAAATACTTGGGCATCCACCTAGACAAAAAATTGACTTGGCAGAACCACATTTAGATGAAGAGAAAACAACTGGACACCAAGTTTCGCAAGCATTACTGGATTCTGGGCAGAAAATCATTACGTCGATGCAAAACAAGCTGTTGGTCTTCAAGCCTGTGTGGCCATATGGCTTACAGCTTTCAGGAACTGCATCTAATCCAATATCGCCATAATGGAAAGGTTTCAGACCAAGGTGCTGCGTGCCGTAACCAACGCACCGTGGTTCATCAGCAACAAAGACATCTATAGAGACCTGAACCTGCCATCAGTCATTTAAACCACTGCGATGGTCAACGAATGATATGTGAAACGGCTTGAAGAGCACACAGATCGTTTAGCCATAAATCTACTTGACAACTGCCTGGAGACAAGACGTTTAAAGTTTACATTTACTCTGGACTTACTTAGACTTTAATACTATAAATATGTTGTACATAATATGTTACTTTTAAATACTCATACAGAGTACTAGTCAATGGACTAGTTCTCTTCATGCCATGTATTCTGTAAGCAATTATGCTTATTGTTATGTATTAACAGATTGCATAAATAAACGTAAAAAAAAATTCACATCCTGAGCGAACTGTATCCACAATAGTTGACTTCCGATGATTTAAGGGAGAATGAGAGAGAGAGAGAAAACAAGAGAATAAGGGGGGGGGACAGAGAGAGTTTATCAGATACAAAGTATGGGACTCGTCACCTCTGAATCATATCCGCCTTCAACACCGCTGAATTTCACAAATTCTCTAATGATTAAAATATGATTTTCCTGGTGCGAAAGTTGATAACAAAAACTTTTCGTTCATTTTGCTTTAACGTTTATAAATATTTGTTTACAAATACGTTAAAACCAGATATAGCTTATAATTATTTAGTAGAACATACACAATTCATGGATGTAAAAGAAGATGTTTTGAACAGATCTCGGAGACATTATTAAGCGGAGTGTGGTCACGAAGGGAGGGTACCCAAACAAAAGGCGTCGGGGAAACGTATAGTAGTTTGTGCCGTGCACCTGGCCGCGTGGTCGCTCGACCGTAAACCGGACAGAACCCGTGATTGGAGTTTATAAAGTGCGGGCGGCGGTCGAAGGATTTTGAAGGGACACTTTACAACCTCCACAAGGTGCGCGCGAGGCAACATTTTATTTAATTAATATATATTAATCTTGTGACTTCTTCCACTCGCTTTGTGACTCGTTTAGGAACGATCGTTCCATCTTCAGACATAGATCATATGTATCCTTCATACGAAATCGTCAAACATTAAAATTTTAATTAACGTGAAACACGTATCAACAATAATAAACTGATTCACGCACACGCTACTAGAACGGTGTACACGGATGCCTTTTGGTATCTAAATATTTTATCTTATTCGTTCAATTCCTGGTAAGAAGTTCACGTTAGAGATGACAGCATGCAAACAACCGTTTGTCACTGAGGGTAACAGTGCCTGTCCTAAAAAATGTCCACCCTTTACATTATTAATATGCCAGCATTATAAATGCAAAGTGATTTGCTGCTGAGGGAGCTTCCCGTGGCAGTCCGCCAGGTCGAAAGTAATTTTCATCAGATTACTGGCATGTTACATAAAACGTTAAATAACACCTCATTGTACTGGACTGATAAATTTCCTTACTTGTTTCGCCCTGATCCGGTTTATGGATTAAATATAAAATGATTTGCTTTTTACAAAATAATAACATACACTTAGAATTTTAACGATGAAGGGTTTGCGAGGATCTGTCAAAAAAGTATAACACAAATTTTAAATTATTTGTGTCGACGTTTCGACAATATTTATTGTGTCATCATCATCATCATCATCGTGGCGACGTAACAACTCAACAACAATTGCCCGGATGATGACAATAAACATTGTCGAAACGTCGACTCAAATAATTTAAAATTTGTGTTATACTTTTTGGCCGATCCTCGCAAACTCTTCATCGTTAAAATTTATTTATTGACGGTCGCTACGAAATTGAGGATTAAATGTAGAAATTAACTTTCATATTATGTGACCACGAGGTTAATTTCTCTAATATACCGTTGTCTGAGGAAGACAAAACTCACAGTTACAGAGGTCAAAAACGATCTGAAAAGCGTGAAATTCGTACGGGCACAAATGAATTCCGTATAAGCTCTTTAAAAACGGAACAGCTCTGCTTTTGGAACTTTTGACATATGCCTTCAATTACTTTATTGAAAGGTGAAGAGCACCCTCTTGAATGGAAGTCTGCATATATTTCCAGCCTGCACGAAAAGGCAGGAGAAAGATACTATCGAATTACATAGGACTAAGTGTAACCAACTCCATCTCAAAGTTAGGCCCACATGGAAATCTTATCAGAGCAAGAATTGAAAGCCAGTATTGAGGAACAGAATGGGTTTCGTGCAGGCAAATCTTGTATAGATAATAGCTTCACATTAAAACAACTTCTTGAAAGAAGAACGACAAAAAAGTGTAGATACCCTCAATTTAGTATTTATAGAGCTCAAGAAGGCATATGCCAGTGTTACACTGAATAAGCTATGTCGGTGTTATTAAAAAGTGGTGTCAAAGCTGTATATGTTGCAGCTGTGGAAATTATAGCTATACACCAACATTACTAGCAGCATACAGAGTATCTTAATGACTTTCCAGTCAGCAAGAGATTGTGAGTGTTGTACTTTATTTAAGATATGCTTGAATTCACCTTTAGAATGTTGGAGACGCACGTGTCGCAACATGGGAATAGCTGTCAGTGACGAAAAGCTCTTCACTTTGCATTTCGCAGAGTCGTGATTACAAACGACGACACAAGTGTAGCAGAAGTAAAATGTCGTATAGGACAAGGGAAACAAGTGACGAGACAGTGACATTCCACTTTATGGAGCAATCAACTAAGACTCCAAACAAAAATTAAAATATATAAGTCAGTGTTGGAAAGTCGTGTAACATATGGAACTAAAGGGTGGGAAATTACAGAATATACGAGGAAAAGATTACTGTTTTGATTGCATATTTTTGAAGTGTTTTCCATTGTAATGACTCATACTAACAGTATACTACAGGTATTGTAACAAAAGTTTGTGTTTTAATATACATATATGACATCGAATAATTCCATATTAGCATTTCCAACGCCCAAATTGCTAATTGTTTAATCTAACCACAGCGTAGGCTATATACTAAGCTTTATTAGCTTTATTATTAGTGTAGGCCTATATCTGATTTTTATTAGTTTATATGCAAGCACGAAAATAACAACATAACAATTTGTAAAACGGTGGCAACTCTGCTTATAGAGAGCAGAACTGACGCACCTTGTATAAACCTTCGTGATTGATGTGTGGTTCACGAACCGGTAATGGAACCTGGTACGCCAACTTTTATTGTATAATAAATATATTTGATATTAAGATATATTAATGTAGTTTCTTATGCAAGTTGTGTATTACGTTTTTGTCGTTTATAGTTCAGATAGTATAGTTTTTAATCAAATAAAACCTAAAACTAAGTCTAATATTCACAATAAAAATGGAATATAATAAATTTTACGCAGGCCAGAGAAAGAAAAAAACTGCTCGATAGATTCCTCCAACACCGCAATGCATTTTTAAAACCAATATATATAAATCTAATTTAGCCACATATTGTCTAAATAATAACCACCAATGTCCAGGCATAGAAAATATAAACTTAATTAAAAACAAACAAAAAAGGTCAAGAAATTTAATATTTAGAAAAATATTAATATTTACAAACACACTAACAATAATTTATTTATTAAAAAACAAACATAAAAACTAAACAAGATCTATTTAAAATTATAAATTTATTAAAATAAATAAAATATAAACCTTAAATATTTCCAACATAACCGACAAAACAGCTACTACTTAAGTAAATAGCCTAAACATTAAAACAATTGTTAATTAATCGATTTAATTCGATTATCCGTTATTTTACATTGAAACCGAAACAAATTCGATAATTCGTTAGTTTCTATATTAACATAGAATTATTTCGATTGTTGTTCATTTATTTACAAACCTCTGATGATGCTGATGTGTTTCAGTGAAACTTGCGTCAGGAATTGAAACGACAAAACCGTAAGACACAACTTGCAGAAGAAACTACATTGAATATATCTTAATATCAAATAACTATATTTGTATACAAAAAATGTCTATGTCAAGTCACAGACATTTTGTAAACTTGCGTTTCCGTTAGAAGTTACTGTATGTGAAACACAGAAAAATTAAGGAGAAGATTTCAAAAGTATACCACAATTTCAGTGAAATTTTTGCATTCGTTTGTTAATCACGAAACAAATCGGCTGGGCTTACCGCTAGACTGTACTCGCTGTGAGCATATGGGCATACTTATTTACATGCTCAACACCACGACTGTCTAATTTTACTTTTACTCATAACATTTGAACCATAAACCTCGCAGACTTGTGCGTATCAGTGGATGTAAGTGATTTAGAACCACCAACCACTGCGGCTGAATCATGTCTCGCTTGCCAGCGAATATGATTTGTCTTCTCAATAACTTCGACTCCTTTGATGTCTTGTAACTAAAGTCCAGTATGTGTAAATTGTCCAATGTTTTATTTCTGTACAAACAATACAGTTTTTCAGTATAAGAAATACGATGTTGAATTAATCCGAACGTATTTCTTGGGTTAACTCGCAGAATCGGTGGTTTTCCTAAAGTCTAAGATCATGTCATGTTTGCGTGTTTGAGAGATCATAGGTGTGATATTATTTCTTCCAGTATTATTTTTTTGCTTGTATTGTGTATCAGCGTTATTGGCGTGTGTAAGAGTCGATACTTGTGGCAATATAATGTTTTAGAAAATCTTAAGAATTTTGTAGTGCGCATTTTATTATTCTGAATCAGTTGCTTGCGTTGTTTAAAAATTCCAATCCGTTGTATGGATGTGCGATTTTGTTCGTTGTGAAAGAGTGAGGGAATTCTGTAGATTCACGAACGAGATGTTTACCAACCAGTTTATTCATTGTCGGTTTCCAAACCAGGAATCTTGGCGGTTTTATTTCGAACTGCAGTAGAGTGTGTCGTTGAGTCGTACACCCGTCCGGTTTGACCTGAGTGTACACGGTCTGGGACATAAAAGTCAAATGCACGCAAAAGACATTACAATAGTTTGTTGATAAGAAACAATGAGACATGCGCGCGCTTGTGTGTGTGTGTGTGTGTTAACGGGACCAGTCGACACTTCGGAATGTCGGTCAATTACCTGCTTCGCCGCGTACCGGTCATATAACACAAAACCTAATTATTTCGTAAATACGGTAGTAGGCAAGTGTTGTATATTTGCAGATCTAGAATTACGTCACAACTGTCGAACGTTAAGCACAGTGTAGCCGTCTGGACCCGTCGCGCCAAGTGGGAGCTACTAGTTATAAGTGAAATATTTCAATAAAATAGCATAGGGGCTTCAGTGTGTAAACTTCTTAGTCACATAAGATCACTGCGAATTGCCTTTGGAACCATGGACAATAAAATGGAGAATAATACATTTTCCTTGCCCGTTAATTGTGTGCTTTCAACCACACACACGCGCGCGCGCGCGCGCGCACACACACACACACACACACACAGGGATTCAAAATTGCACGGCGGTCTCTCGGGAACTGATTCTATAGGTAAAAATAAGAAAAAAGTTCATATTTCGTCATAGGTCATATAAGGATAGGTCAGAAAACGGTTCGTTAACGAGTTAAGGGTCGCGAAACATTTCGACCTGATTTCTGCTCCCACGGTAAAATGAAACCATACTGAAATTCTTGGGGTATAAATTGAAGGGTAAATTTGGTGGTTTCTTATGGTTTGTGATCTGAAAATTTTAATAAAAAAGGTCCCAGAATTCTATCTCAATTAGTTTCTAAGAAAAACTGTAATATACAAAACATTGGAGTCGACAAACACTTTTTTAGATTTGGGATAAAATAACTCAGTTAATTTGCCCATAAACAAATAAATCTAACTAAATTTGTAGAGAATTTAATTTTGAGAAAGTTGATGTGTATAAAGTCTTTTAAAAGTAGGCCTAAATACAAATTCGGCTTAAAAAAAATGTATATAAATAAAACAAACACGTTATATGAATTTATACACATAAACATTTCTAAAATGAATAGAAGTCCTAGTCCTAGAAGTGTTGTCAAAGTATCATCCAGTATTTTCATAATATTCTTCCTCAAGGCATTAATATTTTGACTGAAACAGTTAGCGTCTTCATTATCACAAACTGTGTTCGTCATTTTGATGGAGCTCGCCAACGGAGCCAACACACTGCCGCAAGTATCTGAACAAAATATGTCTTCTGTGTCTTACGTAAGGAACCCTGTAACCGATCCCCGAGACACCCACCTCAATAAGGCCGTGAATACTCTTATACATAAAAAGCACATATTTTAGTGCTCTTCTATTTTTAAGGGTCATAATGCCCCGATGTTCACACTTGGCGTCATATGATGACAAACGCTGGCCGATGCCACGGTATTGTAGACAAGAAAAAAGTCGCTTTTGGACTGCTTCAATCTTCTGATCGATGTCGTCCCGTATACTAGGGATCCCCGTATGTCCCCAAATCACGGAACAGTATTGTTGTTGATGATGATGGTAAAGAAAAAACCATTGTATATTTTTGTACCTGAAGGAGCCGATCGCAGGATTTCACGTGACAAACCTTTAATGCATGACTCCTGTATGAAGTTTTATTTTTGCAAACTTCGCGTGGAAAAATGACAATTCGCGTTTCCTCTTACTGAATGGAAAACAAAACTAGGCTGTAAACTGCTTATGATTTAGACTATAATCGACTTGAAGCATTTGAAGTTCGTGACGAATTGTGATGTTTGTAAATATTAAGAACGAGTACAGTATGAAATCGCGCAGCAGAAATTACATCATTAAATGTAATTGAAGAAGTTTAATTAAGAAAGTTGTGTTAGTGGTTATAATCACTGTTGCACACCACTATAGAAAAATTATTCCGATTAGCGCTTTCAAACTTCTCAGCTCATCGTCAGATCGGAAATCATAATAAGGTTATGATCGGAATCGCTATGGTTATGAAGCGCTGATCGGAATAGTTTTTCTACAGTGGTGTGCAACAGTGATAATTCTGTTTGTAATGTAAGAAGTCTAATCGAGACTTTCTGTACTTCAATAAAATGTTTTTAACCCTGGATACTTAGCTATCCAGTAAAACTGCTAGCTGGAAATTATTCGGCTCGATCCCCCCCCCCCACATAGATAGTTACACGCTGTGTATAAGGGTCTGTTTTGTTTTGTGGTTTCGGGGAAACCTAGTGGTGCCAACGGGCAATCATTATTTTTGATAAAAGGCTCAAATGATTTTGATTAGGAAGAAATACGAATGGATTGTTTAATTAAGTCTATGTGAGAAACATTTGCATTGTGTTTAACAGATTGTTTTACATTTTACAGGTGAGTGCGGTCTTGCAAGTGTGACTGTTCTGATGCAACCAGTAATCATCAAAAGAGGTAACAGTGTCAGTGTTTGCAGTAGCTTGTACAAATCGCCGTCAGTGGCAACCGCTTCACTTCACGCGATTTTTCTTTCTGAATCACCAAGTGTTTTAAAAAGCAGAATCATGTGTAGGTTACTTCACGTTTTATAAAATTTTTGCGATACGAATTGTTCGCATTCCTGTGTTTCTATCGGCATGTGAATTCACAGTTGATACAAGAAACATTCAGCAACGTTTTTGTATCGTGTTCCATCTTTTTACGACGTCAGTGTGCAGGTTGTAGCTCAAAGCCGTCAGATTAATCTGTTAGTAGCCCTTAAAGACTCCTGTTTCTTTTCGAAGTAGTTTCTATAGCCACTTGATCGAAGAACTTCTTTATCGGCCTACCTGTAGGGTTTCACCCATTAATTTTGTCAATATCGTAGTCTCGGTTTACACATTGTGGCTACAGAACTGTGGGTTCTCCTTGACTGTTGGTCACCTTGTGGGGGTCATTCTCATTTTTGTGCAGTCTCCCGCTCTAAGGGCACTTATTTTGAGCCAGCTCGTTCTCTCTCTCTCTTTTGAGGAAGTCATTAGCGGTTAGAAATGGGAACGCTCCTGTAGCGAGACAACTCTTCTGCCTTATCACTGGGAGGGATTTTAATAGGGTAGACTGTCGAAAACGAGAAGGCATTCAGAGGGAAGCAACCAGTAAGAACTAAGATAGTTATAGATGGGAAGTCCATCTAGTTATGGAACAAGTCCAACATTTCAATTACGTGGAACGTTACGTATGTGACAGAAATTGATCTGGACGAAAAATTAAATTTAGGAATGAATATCTGTGTAACAATTCACAGATACCGTAAAAATAAGATAAAGAAGAAAACAAGGATAAAGTTTTTTAGTACTGTAGCGGTACCAGTTCTGATGTATGGAGATGAAGCCAGAGGTAGACAGAAAGAGACAAAGCAAAGTTTCAGGCAGCAGAGATGAAATTTATGAGGAGTACTCTGGGCTGTACCATTCTCGGTAGAAAGAAGAATGTGGGTATAAGGACGGAGCTGGGAGTCGACCGATTGCTGGAACAGCTAAGGAGCAACAAAGGAAGGTGGTGTGAACATTTGGGAAGAATGGCGGGTGACAGGATTCCAGTGCTCCCAATGGAATATAGACCGGTGGGGAAGAGAGATGTAGGACGGCCGAGAGCGACGTGGGTCCCGGAACAGTTTCAGGATAGAGCCTAATCCTTGAGGCTGATGATGATGATAGGCTATCGAAAGGGGCGCGTTTTCCCTTACAGCCGTGCTCTAATTACTGACAGGCTACTGTAACCCGTTAAACGTGATTGAAGAATTTTCTGATCCAGTCGTTTGTGACTCCTGAAAATATCACTGTAAATAGTTTTAACACGGCGTAACTAAGAAATTCTATAACACTAAAAGTGATACCGAAGGAGTAATTTGTAGTTTTCATGAACTGTAAGAGACTACAAAGTAGATCATTGGTTTATAGTTCGAATTGAGCGTACTTATTCTTCTTTTTCGTCTCCCTTCCTCCACTTAGAACTTGGTTGTCTCCCTTTTTCCTCAGTAAAATTCATTCTACCCAACTGTGTTATTTTGAACGTTTCTCGTTCGTTATTCGGGCGAATGTAATCGCAATACTCACTCAAGTATCTTGTTAGGGCATTCACTGCGTGCTGTTCGCCCGAACTCCCTGTATTCTAGTGTGCAGTTGTTGACTATATGACTCATTTTTCTCCGTATTTCCATGGAACTTTAGCTTTCCCACTAACCGTTTGTACAGTGTAATTCCACAGTTCCATACTTCGGGGTTTTCTTGTATTTAAATTATTGTCCCATAAGATTGTGTCGCTTTTCGGTTACAATCATACCGCGGAGTATCCTTGTTTTGCTTATTGATCTAATAACATTTATTCCAAACCAAACTAGGTTAAGACTCAGTTAGTTTAATTTTGATATTGATATTTTATATATCTATTTTAATATTGATCAATATGAGTCTTCGGTCTCGGTACTCTCGTAAAATTTGTTTCTTTATCATCGGAGCCAATTTTGCCCGGTTCAGTGTCCCACAATACTGTATTTAACTAGGAATTATGTCCCTCAACAAATACCACGTTTTACCGCAGCAGCCCGCGCGAGCGCGTGTTTTCATCAGGAGTAGGGAAAGCACTGATCACTGATCACCCGTCTATTCTCATCCTCAAATAATTGCTTCTCACAGCAACACAGTACGTAAACATACTATCTCTCCAGCCGGCAATCGGCCGCCAGCCTCGTGTTCTCGTAGCCTACAGTCTGGCATAGATCGTGATTATCAGCTGTGTCATCTATACCGAATCCCATCTAGATAAATGCCTTGGTTGCCTTCATTATATCACTTCCATGTTCCATAAGAAAATGGAAGTAAGGTGATGGCGAAAAAAATCGTGTTCGAGACAAGGCCTGATTCTGATTGTACTACCCTCAAAACGTGAAGAAAAGTCATTTTTCGAAAAATGTGCGCGTGTCTTGTGTAGAATTTTTTCTATGGCAAACGATAACTGCCGCATATTCAAACAGAAACAAATAATTTTTTGCATACGTGCCTGAATTGTAGAGGACTCAAGGCCTCTACAATTTTGGTGAAGATCGGTTAAGGGGAAGGGGTAGTTTACCTGCAACGTTTTATGTTTTAACAAGAGTAATTTTTTCTATGACGAACGATAAATGCCGTAAATTCAAAAACAGAATCAAATAATTTTTTGCGTATGTGCCTGAGTTGTAGAGTACTAAGGCTATTGATTTTAGTTAAGATCGGTTAAGGTGAAGGGGTAGTTTACCTACAACGTTTTATGTTTTAAAAGATTAAAGTACTTAATTTTGATAAAGTATTCTGAAAAGAAGTTCTTAATAATCCACTGTAGAAGGGTAGATGAAATATCTATAAATGAAAAGGGTAGTTGAAGGGGAGGGGGTAATTTTCTATAAATGAAAATGATAGGTGAAGGGTGAGGGGATAATTTTTTATATGTGTACTATGTTATTGGCAACATAGAAGTATAGTCTGTTGTTAAAGTTCCTTCACAGGCTGTTTGGCCGTGGTCCAATGTTTTCTGTAAAACCAGACGTTTCGGAAGTGCCATCGACGACTGCATAATTAGTGAAAATCGAGTGCCCTAACGTTAGTGACCACAGTACTGTGGTTAAGGGTGTAGCAAGAAGTAAAAAAAAGTAGTTTCTATGGAAATATTTCATTTCGAAAATGATTTTAAATATAAATCTTAGAACATGGAAGTCATGTATGGTTCTCCGTACCGATATTTTTCTTTATTACGTAAACTATACAATATATTCTATAATGTTGGGCCATTTAATTGTGTTTTGAGAGAGCCTTTGTTACTTGTAGTATAATCGTTTCCAAATTTCACCTTGGAGTCCACATTCCGGATTTCCGATTCGTAAGTAAGCGCGCGTTGATTAAAAACTTGATAGAATATTGCTCGCCTTTACAAAGGCGATCCGTCCTTATCTTGTTCCACAGATAACGTCAGACATTCCAGCGCTATTGTTAATGCGTTATCAGATATTTAATTTCATTCACGACTGTCGATATCTCGCTTCGTTCTCCCACAATCGGTTTTCATCTCTTCAGGTGTTTTTACGTTTTCCCCGACCTACATGGACACGTGCCTTGCTGTAATTTAAAATGGTGTGCATAGTAAATAAAGTGTGGTTGATTAGTTTAAATTTTATTCGGAAATAAAGTCTGGTACGTGTGAGATAGGAAACACGAATTGTTTGCAGTGAAGTGGGTATAATACGAATATTCAAACCAGACGTCATACTCGATTCTGGATATGCTTAATTTTCACTGTATATATGTTATTAACGTGGCGATTGTGTAGTGGATTGTAGTTTAATAAAAATTAAATTGCTATAAAAAATAGATATAGGCTAACCCCAAAATTATTGATAACATAGTAAACAGAATTAATTAAAAAAAAATGCAAAATAATTCTTTCAATAACGAAACACCGAAAAATCAAAATATTAAATACATTAATTTCACATACATAGGCAATATTAATCATAAAATTACAAAATTATTTAAACGGCAAAATATAAAAATTACCTATAACAGTAATAAAACAGATTTTGATAGAATCAAACCTAAAAACGGATAAATTAATTCATAGTTTAAATGGAGGATGGTATATAAAATTGAACGCCCTGACTGTAACAAATTTTATGTTGGCCAAACTAAAAAACGTTTAAAAGAAAGATATATATAGCACCGTAATTCATATTTAAAACCAAATTCATATATAAATCAAATTTAGCCACACGCTCAATAAAAAACAAACACACATTTCCAAAGGTCCAAAAATGACCTTATGGGAAAATTTAAAACTATTTAAACATAAAACATGTAACAAATTAATACCAGAACAAATTCAGATTAATACAAAAAAATGATAATATTTTCAAAATTACTAATTTAATAAAATAATAAGTATTTATATTAGATTTTACAATTAATTATATAACTTATTTTATATAGGCCTACACTTACAAAAACATTAAATTTAGTCTACATATAAAACAGCTGATTTGAACAATTAATTTAAAAATGTTTGAATTTATTAAATTATATCCGATGATGATAGCTGGATTACTATCGAAACGTATGAATTTACAAAATAAAAATTTGTTCTTGTTAAAAACTTTTTTTATAATTAATAATATAATTTAATAAAAATATACGTTTTTTATTATAAAACTTAGTTGTTTAGAAATAAAATGCTTATAAGAGGTACACTGCATGTTAACGGACAGTCTGCTTTACACGGATGCGTTTACGCTTGTTTCCTACTACAGAGCCTGACGTCGTTCATAGATGACAGCAAAGTTTATTTTATTTTTAGCGCATTGTTAAAGCTAGCAAATGTTTCCGCGTTACTGCCTTTTACCATCTCTACCCCACAGCGTTAAAGTAATTATTTAACTACGCTTAATGTTCATTCAGGAAAGATGAGAATAAATATGTAAAATACAAGTATAATATTCATTAAGGTCCCGACAGTTGAGAGGTGAAACTTGACATGTGTGGAGGTAAAGTCTGACACGTGTGAATGAAATGTCATATTCGGTTACCACTAGCAAACCAATTATTGTCAGTCGAGTAAGACAAGGGCGGAGAACAACAAACTGTCGTATTTAAAAAAAGTTTGCAGTCAGTTTGTGCTTCCAGCGATGGGTTATGGGCGAGAAAGGACAAAGAGAGTGAGATTGATACAAAAACTGCGAATGTCACAGAGAAGAATGGAGAAGATTGTGCTGGGAGTTACAAACGGATGCAGGAAAAACAGCTGAACGAATAAGAAACTAAACTAGAATTATATCGCCGTGAAATTGAAAAAATTAAGTGGAGAGGTCCAGGGCATTTGGCGTGGAGAGAAGGTTGGTAGATTGGTTGTCCTTTATTACGCTACAGGGGATTATCTCGAGTAGACTGAAGGGCTACCAAGAACTGTGTCGATAAGGGCGGAGTCTATCGAAGCCGGGAAGATCAGTTATCCAATTAGCCAATCTGTTATTGCCAATATTATCCGTCATTGACCCGGCGTCAGACTGTTGCTTAAACGGTATCCTTTGTTTTCTCAGACTAATTTCGGAGGAATCATCAATAATGAGTTTTCCAAGCGATTAAGGATTGTTTTTCAAAACGCATATCTGTAATAAAGTTACTATCGTTGATGAAGCAATCGTGGATTATACAACGATTAAATTATTATTTAATTATTAAATCGGTAGCTTGTTAATTATCTGATTATTTATATTTTAAATTTATATATCTTTAATCAGTGAAAACTTCTCACAAACAATATATAAAATTCAGTAATGAATCTTCCAAAACAGAAGACATTTTGATAAATAAAGGAGTAAGAATAAATGCAAGTGAATGTCTAGCATTGAATTATAATCTAGACAAATTAGAAATATTGGAAAGACGAATTATTAGGAAAATTTTAGGCCCACAAAAAATTTCGGAAGGTTGGAAATTAAGAAGTAATGATGAAATATATTAAAGTACAGTATAGAAAATGTAACGGAAACAAGTAGAAAAAGAAGACTAGTATTTTTTGGACATTTGTAGGACAACAATAGGTTAACAAAACAGATCTTCAAATATCTGTGGGGAAAGAAAAGTCAACATCAAGTTGGATTAAAGAAGTCAAAAAGGATTTAGATAAAAATAATATAAACGCTGAAGAAGTAATTGTAAGAGAAGTTTTTCGGACAGAATTGTAAAAAATGGAAGGAGTCCACGGGAGGAGAGAGAAAAACGCAGGCTCAGAGTGCACTGAAGACAGGAAGAAGAGACGTAGTGAAAAAATAAAAGAATATTGGAGAAAAAGAAAAGAACAAGGAATAAAGAATTGAAATTGGCATGTGATCCTCAGATGGAAAAAAAAAAAAAAAACGGGTGCGGTATGTCGCCGATGCTTTTTAATATCTATTGTCACCGGACAAAAGGCTTGCCGCATGACAAATGGCGCCAATCGTACACTCTAGTTATTTTGGTGGCCCTAAAAAGGACCGAGTGGCGAGAACGGTGATGTTGGTAGTGCCGCGCTGAGATGTTCGGCGGCTGCGCCCGCTGTTCGTGGCGTACTGCAGTCCTCCTCTTCTTTCGGCATCGGTTGTAGAGTCGGTTGCCGGCCCAGCGACATCCATCGCTGGCGCGGAACTGGGGGGCGAAGACGCAAGAACGCCGGTTCTATTCTTCGGCCGTTCCTTCCGGCCGACTCCGCGCCGATGTCGTCCGAGAGAGGAGAGGAGATGAAGTGCGTCCGATGGCGTGGCGATGAAGTGCGCAAAATTTTTTCTGCCGGCCCGGGTTTTATTAACTAACCGGGATCGCTGATTGACTCGCTCCGAATGCTGATGCCGGATTGGCTCGGTGTGTCCACAGCTGGTATCGGAGAGCAGAGCATGGAGACAAGATATTAGCTTAGGAATTAAAATTAGACAGAACACTAGTTTGGATATTTTATAATACGCTGAAGATGGGTCTTAATACAACAAACGGAGGATGAGTTACAGTATTTTTTACATCGTTTAAAGCACATTTGCAATCAGCACGATTTAAAAATATCACAGGAGAAAACAATGATCGTATCCAGTCAGATCAAAAATTGTTCTTGAGGGAACAGTTTTGGAACAAGTCTCTGGGTTTAATTATCAGTATTGGGAGTGAAACAGGACTAGATGTCACGAGGAAATTATCGAAGTTTCATATGTTGTGTGGCATCATAGAACAGTAGGCCTAAATAGTAAACCAAGGAAAGAAACAAGGATTAAATTGTATAAAATAATGACAGTGCCTGTGTTAATGTATGGGTGGCTACAAGGAAGATTGTAAACCAGATTCAAAGTTCAGAATGAATTTTTCTGGGACGAACAATCGGTTGTACAAGGCGAGATCGTTTGCGTAATGAGCTACAGGTATTGTTCGTAAAGGATTCTTATTCTTCAGCGGCGCGACAACCCATTACTGAGTCAAGGCCTCCTTTAACAGCCTCCGCCAGTTGTCCCGGTCAAGTGCAGCTGCTCTCCAGTTCCGGGTCCCAAGGATATGGCGCGCATCATAATTCACGCCGTCTTCCCAACGTAGTTTGTGTCTACCAACTCTTCTGGTGCCATTGATCTGTTCTGTGAGTGCATTTCTAGGTGTTTCATTCTCCCCCATTCTGATCACATGTCCAGCCCACCTGAGTACAAATTTTTATAACTTTCACAGTATGTGGTTCATTCAGAAGAGTGTTCAGTTCTTGGTTGGTCCTTTTCCTCCATTCACCTCCCACACATATTGGACCAAAAATACTGCGGAGGATTTTGCGTTCATGAACCAGCAGGCTTGACTCAGACTTTGTAGAAACGGTCCAGGTCTCAGAACCATAGGCGAGAACTGGGCGGATCAGTGTTTTATACAGAAGCAACTTGATGCTCGTGGCAATTGTTCTGCTCTGGAAAAGGGATCTGAGACTAAAGAAACACCTAAAAGCGGAGGTGATTCTTCGCTTTATTTCTTCTGTCGTTTCCCCATCGGACTTAACTTGGCATCCTAAATAAACAAAGTTGTTGACTTTTTCGAAGGACTAGATGCCAGTTTGGACGCGCTCTCCTTTTCTAGCTTCCTGTCCTATGACCATGTGCTTTCGTTCATAAAGGATACACTCCAGAAATATCGTGTGGAGTGGTCGCAACATCTGGACAGAATGGAGGATAGACGGCTACCTAAAGTAGCATATAGGTATTGTAGACCCTTTTGGATCAAGAGCAAGATGGCGAGGTATTCTGTGAAAACGGAACAGGCAATGTTCCTACTGCGTGAAGTGAAGAAGAAGAATCTTTCGTTTGTTGCCTGTGTTAAACTTTATTTCCTTCCTTGCACAGCTAATGCCATCTGAGGCTGGGGCCTGCAAGTCTGTATTCTCCATCTCTTCGTACATGTCTTCCTTACACGGTTTTCTGTGTCTGTTCTGTTTCGGAACCCATTTGAACGACCACCACGATACGCAGGTCCACGTGGCCACACCATTCGAGGCGCTTCCTATTTATCATATCGTACACATGAACTTGCCTCGTGATTCTTTATGTCTGATACACTGGGCCCTGGACACTTCTCCAGAAGTCCGTTTCCACTGCCTAGAGCTTTCGGGGGCTTCTTTGACTTGTCTCCACATAGTTTCAGAGCCAGAGTTACTATGGTTTCTAAGACAGCCGAGTAAATTATCGTCATGGTTTTCTGGGTTATTTTCCCGCTTCAAAACACCTACCTCATGATAGTCGAGTTCCGAGCTGCCTCGCTTGAGACATTGCGTTGCGTAGGCATCACACATCCGGTTGTATGTGGTACTTGGCGTTTCGTTGTTGAAGGCATCGATTCTGTCTGCCGTGTTATCAGTATCTTTATATCACGGCCGGAGCTATCTTCCGTGTGTTGGGCCGTCGTCCTCTTTTTGTAGAACTCGGCTGCAGCTGCGGCAGTCATCTTCAGTGGTCTTCTGTTCTGCTCCTCGGCCGACTAAATGATGATGCGTTTGGGGTCGCGTCCTAAGTTAATGGTAAGCCAGGCATCTGATATATCTCAGACCATTAACTCTGTTACAGTAAAAGCAGTTTTGCGTATTTCAATAATTTCTCTTACTTTTTTTTGCCTACCTTCTTCTTCCTAGACAGATTAACAGTATTTCTCTTTCTCCGCTGACTCTGTCTAAGCAGGACTCTGTTTGGTTTGGAGTACGTATTTGTAATTTTTGCGCGTCTTCCTGTGTATTATACTGACTGTGAATAAACAGTGGTAAGTAAACAGAGGCTCGCAACTGCCTTGGTTTGGCCATGTCTGTAGGATGAGTTAGGAAAGGTAGCCGAGACAAGCTTGGGAGGCAAAACCAGAAGGCAGAAGAGGAAGGGGACGGCCCAGAACCAAATGGGAGGATAACATCAAGAAGAGTGTAGAAGGCAGAGGAGCAGTTTGGGCCCGTGCCAGGGATTTGTCACTGGACAGGACGAGATGGAGAGCTCTCTCTAAAACATCTACACCCGACGGGTAGAAGAGGATGACTAAGAAGAAGAAGTAAACGGATACCCAATTCGTCGGTCTCTTCATTTCTTGATTACTCTTCAGAAGAGTTTATTGTCCATTCTGCTTGTCAGTGTGCTACAACGCCGCCGTGCTTGAAAAGGATTAAAGTGTTTTGTGTAGATAAAACACATCTTAAGAAGCTGGGTCACAATTAAAACTTAATAACTCTATAAGTCAGAGAATAATGGAGTGAAGTCAAGTGTCGGCGCCTAAGATTTATAATTCGTGGCGTGACAGTGGATCGTAGAAGACAATATTCAGAAGAAAACTTCTGATTTGTTTCATATAACAGAAGCAGTATTTTGATTGTCACACGTTACAGGAATTTAACATTCCTGCACTTTAATAGCGTACAGTTCAAATATCATCGTGAAACTGAACTGAATGTGTGTTCAAAAGACTTTAGTTTGTTTCAAGTCTGCAATTAGTTATCAGCGGTGTGTTAATGTAGTGGCTTCCAGAATTACATAATCTTTACTGACCCAATCACTTATTATCGGTGGAAAGATGTGCGGTTATGTTAGTAAATGTCATTGAACTTCACTGTGTGTGATCGCGCCCGCGCACAGGCGTGTAATATCAGCGATTGTAGGATCGTTTTTGTCGCCGCGCACTCAACAAAGCAGGGAGGAACTCCCCTAACAGTGAACTATAATCCCTATCGTTATCCCTCGACGCAGTCTCGTCGCGTGCCGCTGTTCGTCGTCCATACTTGCACGACTTCATTTTTTGTACTGACGATTTTTTGTCACTTTCTATCCGAAGAACAGCAACGTAATAGCAGTTTGAAAGGTTTATTGACGTGGATTTGTAGCAATGTTACGACAAATTTGTGTGGACATTTTCAGGTGAGTCAAACAAAACTATACTCTGCGGTTGTCACAGAACGGTTCAGATCTCACAGAAACTAGAAGCACATATATCTTAACATAAAGTGCAGTTGGGAATCATAATTTGCCCAAGCCACTAAATCTTTATCGCCATTTACTGAATCCAACACAGCATCGCCTTACGAATTAGTCTACAGTATTTCTACATTGTGCGGCGTAATATTGTTTCGAAACGTATGTAACCGAACTCGTATTTACTGTTGTAAACCGTCTTGCGAAAATCGCAGAATCGATCCGGCGGCAGCTACAGAAATTATTATTCTTTTTCTGCATTGCAAAAAAAAACTGTTAATAACGATAGAAAAAACTTTTGTTATTCCAGGCACTGGTGTATAAACCTGAATATAACAGGCAGGGCGTGATTGTCCCGGGCTCTGCTGAATGTATACAATTTTTAAAGTTTGCGATTAGAAAATTCCACCTGAACTCAGAGGAAGAAGAGTGTTTAGTTTTATGTGGAGCGAATAACAATAATTATTGTTGCTACCTCCAGTGTAAATAGAATTTTTTTAAAGACGTAAATTAATGAAGTCTTATTTATAGAAATAAAACGTAATTGTAGACTGTGAAGACTCGACGTTAACGATGTGCAGTTAATGTAGAGGAATAGATTTCGTTTGACAAGAAGAAATAAAAAATGAAAACATATAATATATTATAGGTAAACAGTGTGGTCATAGCCAAAAAAAAGCTTCTTTTGGTAACAGATTGTTTGCAAAAAAAAAATATGGTTAGTGATAATTACTTTTTATGGTTAATTTAACCTCGCCCCAATTGAAATTCTAGTTACCCCCGTCCGTGTTGGATTAGTTGGTGTTTTTCGTTCGATCCTACGTAGAATTATTTGGACAGTGAAATTGCCACCGTTGGTTCAGTACGCGCGGGCGAGCGTCAATTCGATAAACGTTAACGGTATTCTAATCGATTAACGGTAATATTGTGGCCTTTTTCCTCTTGGAAACGGTCGTTTTGTTTCTCAGAAAACAATAACATCCATTGTCTGGACTGTACACTTATGAACTTGAATTTATTGCGTACGGTATTCGCAATATGCTTGTTGCTGGAGGTCGACTCCGTGGTAGCCTATATTAAATTATTTTCCTTCTGCTACAGAAATATGCGCCCACTTATTTGCGTGTATATTTGACTTCATATCGCCAGTAACGTCATTTCCACTTAACTTATGGTTGTTTATTTTCTTTTCTGACATATCTATTTCTGCAGACTCGGAATTTTGAAAAAAACAATTTCAGTAATGACGTTTGTTCCTTCTTAAAGCCTATTTATTGTTGTATTTGAAGGCATACATTTAATGTAACACAAGCGCCCTACTGTAATCGATAGTGCGATTAGAAGACAGGTACATTCTTCTTCTTCTGCTGCTGTCCTAACTGTATACGGGGATTATCCCATCTGTGTACACTCGTGCCTTGCCTCTTCAATGTTTTCTTCCCTCGGTGTCTTGTGTTTCTGAATCTATTTCGTGCGCTGTATTTGTACAATTCAGAATTCTGTGACATAGACCACATTAGTGAAATATTCCCCGACTTGTCAAGGGCACTACGTCTGACTGACTGCACTGCGATACGTTCGCCAATATTTCCATTTTATCTCTAAACATGCACACTGTAGATAGCGAACTTTCTCTTCCGTTGTGTGGATAGTAGGCTATGTAATAAAACTAGAAAGTGGAGAGCGTTGTACTTCGGTCGTTTGCTGATAAAAATACGAATAGTTGGTATCCATTTTGCAGTTTTGGCAACATTGTTGAAGTTAGTAGTGTAAGAACTATTTAAAATGTTAAAAAAAAACGTGAGTCGTTAAACATATCTTATTGAACTCAATTGAACACAACTTGTTTAACAATTTTGCAGCGTTTAGAAACTTAAAAATTTGTATAAAACTGTTTTTTTACTGAAATGGAAATTTAAATTTTCACTACCACATGGGTTTTCGCCAGTTTTAAAATTTAAAGTATGCTATAAAATGGGGTATTTTTTTTTTACTAAATATAATTAAATCACTACCGACTCGGAACACAAAGTTTTTTATGGGTAAAAACAGCCTCCGACGAAGCTTATAATAAGCGAAAACTGGTTCAGGCTATAAGGTAAAACTTTTACGTTTTAACCCATAAAAAACTTTGTATTCCGAGTCGGTAGTGATTTAATTATATTTAGTTAATCAATGGACATGTCATGGACAACGGAATCCAAGAATTGTTTTTAAGAAAAGGGGGATCATGAGATAACTGGAAAGAATCTTTGTTTCCCGCTTCCAGACGATTGCATTTGAAAAAATACTCTTTCTACAAAAAAGTTGGATGTTGTTACGCTAAAAAATTATTAAAATAATGTAAATACGTTTTTCACATTTTTCCTGAAATAACTGTTTCCGGTTGCTTGCAGCCACGTATCAAAATTTTTCATTTTGAATTTCGTAGGGAGTTTTTTACTGATTCAAATTTAATCATTTGACTATTAAAAAGCGTTCAATATTAAATCTTAAACTGTATCTTTATTCTGTTTCTCGTAATCGAAATATATGTGCCACGAGAGGGACATTAATATGTTGTCACTAAAGTTGGGATTCGATTAAACGGTGACCGATAAGAAATATGATTTTCAAGTTGACGTAACGAGATAATCAATAGGATAAATGACACGATGAAGCACGACGGAAAAACGCACTTTAACTAAACCGACCGACGTCTAGTGTCTCAAAGTAAAACGCTCTTTTCATTCGTCGCTGTATTCGCAAAGTTGTTGCGAAGTTAAAAACACTGGTACCTACTTTATCTCAGCAACCGCTGTTGCCGGCGGCAACAGTCCTGGAAATGAAAGAAAATAATATTAATTATATCACAGAATAAATAGCTTACTTATTGAATAATTTGAAATCAGAACAATATTAGTATGGAAACTTGAAGAAAAGCTTTCGAACTGCTGTGCACTTACACCGCCTTGTTTTGCCGGCTCAGACATCGGCATTGTCTTACTGCGTGTGGTCATTGACTTCGTAGTAGTTGTTATTGCACAAACGGGAGGTGGACACACTCGTCCACCCAACGTGTTGCCGCTGTATAAACCGGCAACACGCTTGGTTAGCTGCTGTGTTCGTTTCGGAACCAACGTGCAGCAGTTTCTACCTACCTATTTGTGTTTTGTTCGTTTAGTTATGTGTTTCTCTGTGTGTTATTATTATTATTATTAATTCGATTATTTCTGTCCTCACTTATTCTGTTTAAGTATAATGGAGTCAGATCCCGTTGAACCGGAGCCCGTTTCTTCTGCCAGCGGAAGGTAGAAAATATTCTAAAAAGATATTTTAGCTCCAAAAAAGAATATTTTGATAAAAAGAACACTTGGTACTAGGAAAAAATTCGAATTAATTTTTAGGATGAGTTTTAGACCTATCGCAACCGGCAATAGCTGTTATGTACCCATGCCACGCCACTGTCTCAGACATTACAGACGTGGTGAAGAAATTCCGAGAGAAATCATGATTAAGGGCGATTAGTGAAAATATTCAGTGGGTAAGTTTCGTTGGGCTCCTAAGGTGACCGGCCGACTAGTCGGCGAGAAGTTGGATTCTCCACTTTTTGTGTGCACACGGAGTCCGCAGTCGTCGCAATGACAGTTTTCGTTAGTAGTAATCGTTTGACATTTGTTTTTAGCATATGTTAATTATTGATAAATAATACCAGTCATCAGTCACTCATCGTGCCGAGCAGCTGGTGCTGTGTACTTTTGCAAACTACTGTTTCATCCAACAAATGCTAAGACCACGTACGTATGTTCTGTGGTAGCAGATATAAAACTTGATTTGATTTGGGTGCGTGTTGCTTTGGTTATTATTCTGCTTGAACTTGTATTTCAAGTGAGACATCCTATTACGTCTGTATAGACACCAAACGAGCTGTGATTTCCAGCGACAGCTTTTTATTGCGGCCGTGTCCACCTTATGGTGGAAATCCTATGTAATAATTACTCTATTTATTTTAATAAGTAAATGAATGATAAAATATTAACAAAGAACGGACTTATTGGAGAAACCTGTGAAAAAATATTTCACGCTTCACTAATAAACGTACAGTATATATTAGTCTGAATATGTTATTTGCTCTAGTCCCCTTTTGTTTTCATCATATTGCAAGACCCAGCCTATTTCTTTCCATCACTCGGCTAGACAAAACAGATGGATGTCCTTTTCTGATATTTCACCATCGATTCGTAATCATTCGTTTCAAACTACAACTCGACACACGGATAAGACCCACTCAAAGATAAGACGAGTTCTTAGAAGGCATTGGCAGCCTCCTGAAAGTAACTAGCCCGTGTCGGATTAAATGGATTTCATAATAAATTAAAAATATTCAAACGTTGTTAGGAGGGAAAACGAATGGCTCGTTTTCCCAAGCTTGCGGGAAACAGCAGAAGAGTTTAAATATTATAAAGTACTTAATTTTTTATAAATTCAAGATATGATAAACGTGTAAACTACTGTATGCACAGCAGTTTTGCTGCGGAGGCGCCTGAGGAGCGGGGGGTCTACTAAATGATAGTGCGTGCTTGTGCTGGTGGGGTATTACTGGTTCTAAAAACATTGTTCAGACGTTCAGAAGACGTGTTTAGTTGTATTAGATTGAACGTTCGTAAATTATATGTATGTGTAATTTATTGAATACATTGTTAAAGTGTGTTTTTTTATTCGCTACAAGAAATACCTTGTGAGAGACAGTCAAGTCATACCGAAACTATGTTAAACGTATTTTATGTGTAGTATTACAGTGATGCGTGCAGTGGAATGGCATACGTCGCCACATTCCTTGTTCGGTAGCAAAGCTGAACTGCTGATAGCACCTCGTTTTACTTATTTATAATTAAATACTGCTGTTTTATTTTTACATTACTTGTAGAAGATTGCTCGTTTGTGGTGCGACCCGTCGGGATGGTTCCTGAGTTTAATTGTGGCCGTCAGACACTTTCAAGTTGGAAACCATTGGCTTAGAGAGTGTTAGATAATTTATTGTCCGACGTTATCTCTGGGCGACATTAAGAGGCGATAAATCCGACCTTTGAAACGTTTCCCAGCAGAGTTCTTAGCACTCCAAGAATGGATTATCGTTGTACTTTTCCCCCAGATGCAGAAAAGTCACACTCCATGTTCAAACTTTTGCTCGAACGTACGCTTATGTACTGTTATAATTTCCATTGTGTGATTTGTGTGTTCATTTTTTAATAAATGTCATTGTTATGTTTATTGGTTTGTTACGGTGTTCTACGTTCTAAGTTGTTCCCGCAGAAGTCATGCACAAAGCAGCCTATATGAAGAACGTTCGCATTGGACGTTTGGTGCAACGGTGTTGTGGCTTACTGCGGGCGGTCGAATCTCAAAATATTTATAAGGGTTTCGTGTGTAACATGTACCGGGCTACTGCGGTACGATTAGAGGCTGAGTGACCAACACTAACACGCGGAAGAATTCATAGATCTCGCACAAGAAATAGGATAACTAAGGTAAATAGATTTAAGACTCATAACCAATACAAAGGCTAGGTCACCTAGAGAGGGGATGAATATTCAACGTACCTATGTCACAAGAAAATCCTGACCGCACGGGTGTACAAAGCAGAAAGCGGGGGCGAGCTAGGATAAGACGGTTGGATGATGTGCTGGAAGATCTCAGAAGAATGGATCTGTGGAGTCTCGCTGAGATGGAGACATTGGAAAAGACTGGTTTTGGAAACCAGGGCTCACGTTTGGGTGTAGTGCTAAAGAAGAAGATTAAAAAAAAAGAAGGTAAACAGATTACATTGTCAGGTAAACAAAATATTGATAAGGAGAAAGAGCTAAATACTTTTGAGTGAATGCATCTATATAAAACTGTCCATGCCCCAACAGTACTAAACGTGTTAATGTCCGGACATACTGAATCAGCGTAGATTAACGGCTTCTGATAAAGGCGGTTGAAACGTGAAGGGAGAAACGGAGCTAGACCTCCGGTAGAAATGTTTATTGAACGGCTAGAAATAATAACGCGATGCCATTGCTGTGGAGACCAGACATTTCCGTAGGCGTGGACAGTACGAATGGATGGAGGTACCCTTATATGAAGAAATTTGATATGAAACGCAAAAGAAAATACTCCTAATAAGTGGGGAATTATTAGAGATTTAGTCAGTAGAGGAGAGAAGACTTCAGAACAGAGATTCCTGAAGCTTGCATTGTGTGCCGTTGCTTGCGTCTCGATCAGTGCGCGGAATTTGCGTTAGTACCTGAATCTTGGTTGCTCCACGGATAACTCTTGAGCTTCTCGAGGACCACAAGCTGGGAACTACAATTGATGATAACAGCAGGAAACGGAAAGCTGTCTGTGGATACGTAAGTGTGAGTGATGTTTTACAGTACACAAAAATTGCACAACGTCTGTTCTATGCAGACGCAGACGCTTGTTTATACAGACACAACGCGACACTTGACTCAATATGCAGACGTGAATAACAAATAAATAGAGACAAAAATAGCGATTGAAACAAATGATCAATAATCAATGGAAGATAAGTAGGTGTTGAAATATCCAAGCTGTTTGTGTCAAGAGTCAAGTGTTGGAATTAATTATATATACATTAACCCACCCGTCTCCATTGTGGTGGTACCACCTGATGCGCGCGCGCGCTCTCTCTCTCTCTCCCTCCCCCAACCTCCCTCCCTCCCCCTTAGAATAAACAATGTTAAATGTTTTGTTTACAACAGTCGGTCTTCACGTTATTATAACCTATTGTCTGCTCGCAGTCAGCAATACCTGTTTTCCCGGTTGCAGTGATGCAACTGTTAGAACACAACTGTGTCCCGGTTTGGAAAGTCGTTCAACTTCCAGAATGAATCAAATCACGGGAAACGGAGAGACAGCGTTTACGTTTCAAATACAACCGACTATAAGGAAAGAGTACAGGAAAGTCAAACATTGCTCGTGTTTGTAATTAAGTAAACATTTATTAAGTAATTAATATTGCTCGCGTCACTTGATTGTGTTCTTTACACGGTGGTAAAGTCGCACTTTCCTCCATGACGCTGCACCTTACTTGCTGTTTACGTAGCGGGCGATCGACAGGGACAATTTGAGGATACGGTTACATACCATATCCGGGATGAGTTTGCAAGAAGAATAAAGAAAAGTATGTACGTGAAAGAAATCGGCTGTTCACCGTTCCGTTGTGCTGCTGATTATATGGTGAAATCTGATTTACCTTGGTGTATTTCTTGCCTTGATTCGTATTCTGCTTGAAGTGTTATTTCAAGTGGAGTTATACCATTACACCTGTATAGACTCCAAACGGTTTGCTGAGAAACTAAAATAATTAATTGTCTGAAGTTATCTCGTAAGGAGCAGAGGCGTATTTACGGAAGGGGGAGGAACGGGACCCGATCCCCCCCTTGGAGGGTCGAAAAATGTTGACGAATTTTGTTAATCTCTTAATTTGTAGATTATATTTTATTATTTTTTCAGCTGTGTTCACTAAATCAGTAGGAGCTATTCTTTTTTTTAAATATACAAACATGTTTATTACACATCATTGTATACGTGTATTACACAACGCGTATACGTTTGAAATATGAAATAGCTATGGAAAAATCAGTCCAGTCAGTAAATATCTTCTAAACATTTTTTCAATAACGCGTATTTTGATTGTGTTATTAGGTTTTATTTTAATGGGATTGATTTCAGGTTTTAATCAACATTTCAGTTGATTACTCTTCACCTGGTTTTTATTTTGTATGTATCAGACTTGACCCCTCCCACTCTAGACCAAATTCTAGATATGCCACCAGTGGCGGATTATCCATAACACTAGGGTATGCTGCAGCACCGGGCACCATCCAGCTGAATTGACTCAGCGAAGCAAAGTTTATGATCACATTACGCAGTTTGTTTGGTTTTCTTACGTAGTTATTAACCATGGAGTGTGTCGAGTAGGAAAATCAAGCGGAAGCTCTTATATACGTTTACTCGTATGAATAACGTTCTTTTAATAGAATTGAAGCACTTCGTACCACGAGTAAAATTGCAAGAAAGAGGTTTTTTTTTCCAAATCTTTCGAATGGAGATGATAGATTCCATGCCACTACAGTTTGTCCGCTCAAAGTATTAAACTGGATCATTGATTGTAAAATGATTGATATATTTCTGAATATATGGATTGTTTACCGTCTGCTTTTTACGATTCCAATAGGTAACTGCGAATCTGAAAGATCGTTTTATATATTAAAACACATTCAAAATATGTTGAGACGAGAAACTATGGGAGATGAGAGATTATCTTCGTTAGCAAGGTTGAATATTTATAGCGAGATATTTGAATCGATCAAGTTAGGTAATCGCTATTTAGCAAAACATTTGTTGTAATTTGAGTGTTTAATAAAATAATTGTTCAACTTTCAAAATTGTGTATGCCATTTATCTGTCTAAACCTGTGACCTGTTACAGTCATGTCTGTGAGTTTATGTGGAGGCACAGGAACATTTTCCGACAAATCTGTATTGACATTAACTTATTAAAAGTCGGTCCTGGATTGCCCTGCTAAAATCCGTTACGTTTACGTTTGTTTCGGTTAGACCAGGTTAGGTTAGGTTTTTTTTATTCTGAATTACCTTATGGATTTCTAATCTCCTGTTTCAAAAGTAAGTCGCACACATCCACATTATACAGTTTAAACTATACAGAAAAATTGTAAAGACCGGCGGGGCTCTTCTTAAAAAAGACCTGATAGCGTTACTTGACTGTAGTGTACGTCACGTGTAGCAAACGACACGGGGATGAACATACATAGAGTATGTAGCATTCTGTAAAATACATGTGGGAAAACAATGTTAAATTAATCAAAGACTGCTCGTCGCACCAGCGTGTGTATTAGAAGAATAGGAGAGAGAACGGTCGGCTAGTGTCAGTCGATTGTTAATTTTCGTGCACTTCAGGTACGTCTGTTTTAGGACTAACACCTAAGACTTTTCGATAAGCGGTTGTAAAGAATGGGCATTATCGGGATCTGTTAGCAAATAAATGCGAAACTTTATCGATAGGTGGCTGAGAAGGAGTGAATATATGTTCTGGCCAAACATGGGAAAAGACGACACAAAAATATACGAAGACGGAGAGATCACACCATAAAGAAACCGCAGCGATGAAACAAAAGAGACTCCGTGAAAAGTGGATGTCACGAAAGGAAGGGACCAACTTTACACAAAAACGAGGAAGAATGGATACGATTAGGCGAGGCCGTGTGCGCTCTGAAAGAGAGTTATAAAGATAATAATAATAATAGTTTTTTTCGGTGAAGGGTTTGTGAGGATCGGTCAAAACTGTAACACAAATTTTAACTTATTTGTGTCGACGTTTCGACAGTGTTTATTGTCATCATCAGGACCTGTGTATGAATACAAAAGAAATGTCAAACACAAAAAACAATTATTTGATTATTCATACACAATTACTCATACACAGGTCCTGATGATGACAATAAACATTGTCGAAACGTCGACACAAATAAGTTAAAATTTGTGTTACACTTTTGACCGATCCTCACAAACCCTTCACCGAAAAAAACTATTATTATTATTATCTTTATAACTCTCTTTCAGAGCACACGGCCTCGCCTAATCGTATCCATTCTAAACCGACCCTCACAAACCCTTCACCGAAAAATTCATTGATTGGCGGTGACTACGAATTTAAGGAAATAATAATAGTAATAGTTCAGAACTGTTGAGTATAGCCAGACAAGTTATAAATCTTTTAGGCGAAAGACGTGTGTAGTTTATGTAGCAAGGCAAACTTTTTAAAAATAAAGGCTTCCAAGTCCAGATTTTAAAAACGTTCTAGAAAATTTGACGGTAGCGTACTAACATTTAAAATTACAAGCTAAGTTTCGGCTCCATGACCAGTTGAATTATCGTTTAGTGACGTGCCAGTAACGTGGGTAAGTTTTAACGAATTACGTTGTTTAAAAAAGTCGTTGTAAAAGCTTAACTTTTAGCCAGACGTAGTTTGTTTTAGACGTGTAATGTATTTTTGTTCCACATTAGCACAATATAAGCCGAAAGGTTTTCGGTCGTAAGAATGCTCGGCGAGGAAAATAAAATTTAAGAGCGTATTTTCTCGCAGCCGACTTTCACCTCTTTTCAGTAGTTTAAACAAAGGTGGTAAGCTCAAACGAAATGACATTGTTCCAAGAAATGCCACGTATGAGGTTTTTTGTGAGGAATAAAACAAGAGTTACCGTGTTTACAATTTGAACATAATGAAGGCGCTCCGTATCCCCGGTCTCGCCCAACATAGTACCTCCTTCACGAATACAAAAATACTTTTGATATCTGAATAGTTGTGTATGTGTAGGGACTTAATTATTTGGTTGGACAGTAACGTTGTACGATAATGGTAACTTTATGATGTTGTCTTCAGCTTTGCTAGGGGTAATTGTGTTGACACGGTAATGAAGTACTGGGGCGCGTCCGGATTTATTGAGAACAGTAAAGTAACGGACTTCTGAGAAAACCACCAATTAAATTTACAATGGGAGAGGACATTCAAGAAGCGGGAATGTGATGTTCTGAGAAAAATGTTATGAAGGAATTGCTTGGAAGAAATACCGTTGTCCATTTAGAAATAAATGACATATCCAATACTTTTATATAAATATCAGTGGGATTGTTAGTGAGCTAATATGACCCTGGCTGTAAGGTACTGCAACAAGGGACCGAATTCGAAATGCGTAGTAAGGTTTGAATTACAAGTATTCGCTGTGTGCGATAAAGTCAACATATACGAAATGCGTTAAGCACAAAGCAAATTACGAGGCATATTCCCGTAGATACTGTACTTGGATGATTTGGAGGCTGGGGAACCGACTTCTACGTTAGCAGCCAGTAGGCCTATGTCAAACGAATTAAATGGAATTATGGGCAGTAAAAATATTTGAACGCCATAATTAAAACTGGGATAATACGAAGTCTTCCTCATAATGCGGGCTAGCAAATTCTGGAAAACAGGAAATACGTAAAATTGTGGGAAAACGTAAAATGATAACGTAGACGTGTACAATGATTGAGGGGAGGGGGGGAGTAACGAGCGTGGAATGAGTGGTCTCCGCCAGGTAGAAGGCAACAGAAGTAGTGAATCGAGAGGGTTGCGATCTGCAAAAATGAACAACCGCGTACAAAACTAGGACAGTTCTGGACACAACTGTACGTGGGGGGGGGGGACTCCCGAGACATTCGAGATATTTCATTAGCACGTTATTTTCAATGATATGGCTAGATTGTTAAAAAATAACTATGATTTTCAAAACCACTTTTTGGGTTATAATACAATAATTTTTAGTTTATAATATAGCTTAACGGTTAATAAAAATACTTATTCGTATATAATGGAGTACTGTCACTTATTATAAAACGATATATTTTTCTTAACGGAAACGATGTTTTTATTTTGGCAATGTAAATACTAGCCTACTACGACGGTACGGTACGATATTGACAGAAAAGTAAGTAATTGAATATAAAACAAAGCGACAGTAATTTACACTCAAAGCTCACAAGTCAATAAACACTCGTCATCTGATTAACTCTGTATTTATTTGATGCCTATCCTAGGGAATGTGTTTCTTAAACGAGCCATTCTTTGCCTGTGTTTGAGCCTGAACAACATTTAAGAGTCGTTTTACGTATCCTAACTTCCAAACTTTCCAATATTTCCAATCATCCTTCATGTTTCTCTGTGACATTGGATTCCTTATGCCTTCTCTCCAACTCTTTCGAGGTCTGCCTCTTTTTCTTCTTTCAGAAGGGGTCCATTCTAGTAATTTCTTTGGCCATCTACCATTACCCATACGGCACACATTCTCGTTCAGCCTTTAACTTTTTTGTATCAGTGGTGTCATTTATATTAGTAGCCTACATATGCTCTTTCTTGTATTTGTTCATTTTTAACCCTATCCAATAATGTAAGTCTACAGTACCTTCTCCAGTATCCCATTTTCCTCATATGTTCTGTATGCAATACTTTCCACTACTGTATTACTTATTTTGATTTTTGTCTCGGGACTTAGTTGATTGCTCCGTACAGTGCCTTGTCACTGGTTTCTCTTGTCCTGTGGGATTTATTATTTCTGTTACACTTGTGCCGTCTTTTGTAACCGTTCTTTTAAGGATTGATAAAATCCCGGACTTGGAAAAAATCCCCCCTCCCGGATGTTCCCCCTCTCATACACGGAAAACAGACCACGGACAAGCCGGACTGATGGCAACCCCGGTTTTCCTGCGCAGCGTAGTAGCTTCGTAGAGACAGAAAAGAAGACATAGTCATTTTAATTGACAATAGAACATTTTAGTAGTTATTCTTTCTTTTTACTCGTAGTCCACAACATCTTTTAAAAATATATATTTTTTTTAATGTGGTACATAAGGATGTAGTCTGATGTTTAATAATGGGAACCTAATTTGCATAAATAGTATAGCCTATATTCGCGATTTCGAAAGGTTCACTAAATTCGCCTCTAAATCTTGCCTACCCCCAAGTGATACAATAAATACTGTAACAAAAAATATACCTTCTTGCTTGATGGACTGTACCCTCTACCCCTAATAAAACGGTAACTTGGTCAAGAGGTGTTTAGTTATGGAGTCACCGAAAGGTTTCCAAGAGGAAAGCAATCGATCTTATTGGACTGTTTCTCTCATGCCCGTGGCTGTAGACAAATTGAAATTAATTTGTTGAAGCTTTAATGAGATTTAGCTACACGCACAGGTAAACATACAAATTTACTTCAGCTTACTCTGTAAAAAAAAAAAGGAACTGGAAAACGCGAATGTACATATTCACAGCCATACGTGTTGTGCCGGGAACAGCTGTTTGTCATGTCACTGCGTCACTGGATTGGAAACATTTATAAAAAACTTAGTTTCCGATCGTCAATCGTAATGGCCACATTGATCGTGAAATACTTAAACAAGTTAATTAACTAATTAATGTAAATTGTAAAAATTATAACAAAACGTGTTCTATTAAAAAAAACAAAAACTGTTGAACAGCGAAACTCTGTCCCGTGTGGGACACAGCAAATAAGCAATGTCGGAAGAAAGGACACGATTTGAAAAAGGTTGAGAAACACAGAGGTTTAGATAGTCTGGAGAATGCAACCCTTCAGTATCTACTCTTCACCCGTTTGGCAAACATCAGTGTTGTTGAATTTGTACCCATCTGAATTCGATTTCTTTTCGGCGGCCCTCTTTCCGTAGTGTCCTTGAAATTACTTCTCCGGTTATTTGACATACGTTTGTAAATGTCATGACCTGGAATAATTCGATTAAGCAACATAAAATCGGTGAAGGGTGGTTAAACTATTAGCCTAAGTCGCGATTTTACGTCTTGGTTTTTAAAGTATTTAATAGAAAGCGAAGTGTAGTAATAAAACCAGAGAATAAGAATCACAGCGCACGAAAAGTGAAAGGTACGTCGGTTGTCGCGGAGAACGAAGTTTAGTGCACCTCACAAATTTCAAACAGAATTCCTAGAAACCGTGAAAAAGTTAACAAGAGATTGTCATAACAATGAAAACCTTTAATGGTCCACTGTTTGTGCAGTGAGGTTGTAGAGCAGACGAATTAATTCTTCTGCGCGGGAAGTGCAACGTACAAACGGTATGAAAAGCTTGGTCGGGTCATGAACTTGTTAGAGGAAGTATCAGTGCAACTGTTAACTATAAGAACGTGCTTCCTGGCTATTACGTCTTTTCTCTTCAGTTACATATTTTCTTCAATAAACTAACGGCGTGCGGTATAGTTACAGACAAAACATAACGTCCTCAGTTCCTGGAAGCGATCGAGCTGTCACTCACACTCGGGGGTGGAGTGAGGCGAGGACGTCATGATTTGTCTGCAAGTTACTAAATCATAATGTATACTTGAATATACTTTGCCGTAAATATCTTGGAATTTCTTGGAAAAAATTATTTGTTTTCATACAAGAATATTTCATCAGCGACCGAACTTGATACGGTCTGATTGTATTGCTTAACGTTTGTACGCGCCCGTTCTGCGAACTACGTAGCTCCTGTTAAGCGATTACGATAGCCGATTTTCCTGAACATTGCGATTTAGCTGTCAAACACGTGTATGCGTGAATTACGCGTTTCGTTATTATTCGTATTGTAGACGACAAAATAGCTACTTCGAAGTAAACTAAAGAAACCAGTAGTTTTTAGTAGGCATGCTTAATGCAAATAAGAGCCAATGAATTGTATTCTGCTGGGAAGTATCGAAACTAGGTCTGCTCGGGTGGGGGGGGGGGGCTAGCTTGAAGGTTGGGCTCCATATGTTCCTCAGGACAGACGAGAAATTCAGGATTCTGCGCGTGTGATTTTATAAATTCTGTGCGTCTTGTAAGTTGTGGAGTAAATCAACGTGAAGTATAAGGGTTGAAAAACTAAAATAGAAAAGCGGTAATTTCAGAATAATCTATCTTGTTTGTTACTTAGACTAAAGGTAATAAATCGCATGTCATTAGGAATCACATTTGTATTCGTAATGTATCTTGTGAAAGTGAACCTGATGAACACAGTTTATTACACTTTCGCACTTTAATTTAGTGATGTTGAGCCAAGAATGTTTTAAGCCGCTTATAGTTTGAGTTAAGGAATGTTATTTCTGTGTAAAGTCCAGCAATAAAATCTTTTCGTTTTCCCGGATTAAAGTCAAGAAACTGCTAGTTTACCTGTGTAAAAACGACGGTACAAACTGTAGACGTACTAGACTGGAGGAGTCATGCCCCGTAGACAACCCTGTAAGGAGAAGCGAGTCTGGGCGATAAACGTAAAGGTAGATTAACAGGAGACTCTGCCTTCGTTTTCTGGCGCGGCGCGTGCGTAATTGTTTTTTTAATGCTGGAAGTACGTACGATATTTACCAACCGTTAAGTGATTGTCATTGTTAAGAACACACTATTTTACTAAATTACAATTACTGTAATTTTTATATTTTTACAATTATTTATAAGCCTTATTTTTAACACACGAAACTGGCTTAGAAATAGACCTACTTTTCTTCTCCAGCAGTACAGCCCAACGTGAGCCCTGGCTTCCAAAACTAATCTTCTCCAGAGTCTCCTGTTCATTGCCTGCCATCTCCGTGTAACCCTTCACATCCTTCTGGGATATTCTAGCACATCATCCAATCATCTTATTCTAGGTCGGCCCCTCTTTCTGCTTTTATAGACCTGCGCCTTCAGAATTTTCTTTGGTATACGCTGATCATCCATCCGCTCTAGGTGACCTAGCCATTGTATTCGTTGAGCCTTAAGAATCTTAACAATGTCTTCGTGATTCAGTAGCTCATCTATCTCCTGGTTATTTCTTATTATCCATTCATCATCTTTTATAACCGGGCCATAAACACGTCTTATCATCTTTCTTTCAAACCTTCTTAGTGTGACTTGTTCCTTCTTTATCAGTGTCCGTGTCTCGCCTCCATAAGAAATAGGCCTGCGTTAAGTGAATATGGAATTCCGCCGAAGCTCCATAGCTCTGGGCGAGGGGGGGATTGATCCTTCTGACCCCCCTCCCGAATTTATGTCGTTGCTACTGAGGAACGCTGAAATTTGGGAAAACAATAAAAACAAATAACGGGTAAAATTGACGAGGATTTTTGAAGTAAGAAGTTCTACGGTTTGAGAATATCCAGACAATAATTCCTTAAAATGTGAATTTCGAGTTCACGAAATATCAACGGTGGATACGTGAACGCGAGGACTTGGTGTGTTGCATCCAGTGGCTGTAGTACGCCGACGTTGGAGGCCGTCTAGAAGGGTTAAACGTTGTAGACCTCGTTGTTCCGACAATCAGAAATATCTTAGAAAATCGGAAACATTAAAGCTCATGCACTGTTTTGAGAGAAGAACAGGAATGGAATGAGAAGCTGTTGGCACTTACATTTATTGTAATTGGGATTAGAATACACGCGGGTGAGGCAAAGGTGTAGCTATCTAGGCTCTTCGGGGCCCGGGGGCAGAAACCTAAAATGGTGCCCCCTCTCCCAGTATGAAGACCTTTAACATTTTTTTGAATCCCTAAGTTTTTTCTGTGCTTACCAAATTTTCGTTATTTTGCAGACAACAGACTAAGTTTATACAGGCCTAATTGACCTGCTTGGAATTTGATACGAGGAATCAAAAGCACAGTATAAGTTAATTGCAAGTAAATTAATTTATTTATGATAATAAGTACAGTATTTTACAATGGCTTATTTTATTATGCCTACTAGTATTGTAAGTCATACAAAATTATTAATTTGAAAACATAAGGAATATACTTATAAGTAGGTAACAGAATTTTACTTGAATGAAAAACTTATGTATTACTTTAATATGCTATTATTTATATTTAAAATAAGAGACCCGTGTTAAAAAATGTAAAATACAAACTATTAAGTAATTAATTAATTTTTTTACCGTTCGGGGGCTCCTTTGCCCAGGGGCCTCACGGCACCGTTTCGGCTACGCCACTGGCGTGAGTGTGCGCGCGGGCTATGTATCTGCGTCGGTTGTTGTTCCGGTCGACATCTTCTTTCCGATGAGCTCTTCAGGACTTTGGTGTTTGCTAATTTGACCGTTCTCGTTGGGTTCTTCTGTTGTGTGTGTGTGTGGGGGGGGGGTCTTCTATCGTCCCCATACGTGCGGAAGTGCGTGCGCGCGTCATTACGTTAATACAGCTTTTATGCGCTTATTAAGTGGCGGATTGTGTTGAGGCAGCTCGTCCAATTTCGCCGATACATTTTAGTGATTGGTTTTCTGCGGAAATCTGTCTGCAGACGGGTCATTTTTCATACCACGCAGCCAGCCTCTGGGTACATCAAACCTTAATCTTATCAGCTGTGCACCGTAAAGGCATTTTTTAGAATTAAACACAGGCGTTGCCAGTTTACAAAAAAATGGCCGTTCACCACCAATCATTTTACACGGGAATAAATTGCACTTGCACCGTTATGAGTAATGAGTTGTGCGTGTAGTTACATTTTTGTTTTATTAAAGAAAAAAAAAAAACGTTTAAACTACAAATTTTATTAGTGGTTAAATAAATTTATGCTACACTCACTTGTTGCACACACACCAAGTGAGTCACAGTGACTAGTGGTGTGTGCAACAAGTGAGTGTAGCATAAAAAAAAAACGGTAGGCAAGTCTGATCGGTTCATATATAAATGTTTATTACAGTTTAGATTTGTATCTCTTGACTTTTCAGTTTTGTAAGTGGTTGTACATTTTTAATAATTGGCTTGACTAAATCTAGTAAGCTCCATGAGCTGCAGAAGACGCTTACTATTTTGAAGGAATTACGCTTATAATTAAGTTTGATACATTGTAGTATTAAAATTAATTTTTAACATTATCAGCAAAATAACAGTTTAGAAATATTTTTTTAGTAAAATAACTGTAAAGGAGACAATCGCGCAATAAACACTAAAATTTCCAAGCTACTGGATTGGTTTTAATTTAAATTTGTAACCATAATGCCTAAATGAAAAATAATTTAGCCTCAGCTGTTTAGTTAACAGCGTTTAGTTAATAGGCGTATGTCTAATACTTTTCACAAATAGGCTATACATAACTGATAACAGTAACTGAATATACATAAATACACAAACATACGTAACTGAAAGCTATCCAACATTTGTAAGGAGTATTGAGAGATTTGAATTCTGTCAAATCTTTATATACGTATTTTGAATAAAATTCTTCATAACTTGATACCCTGCACAGCCTTTTACATTTTTATTAAAATTTTGATTTCCATTTTTGGTCCTTGGTAGCCTGAAAGTTAAAAGATTCCGTTGTAAATACTACATTCGAATTTGGGTTATAATTCTCTTTAATGTGATAATCGGCTGGATTTTTACAATTTTTCAAATTTCCCGTCCTTTTGCCCCCTCCTATCCTAGAATTTAAACATTTCTAAAACTGTACACTGTATTCAGATTTTGGTAATACCTAGTGTACATATTAGACATGCGATAGCATACATACGTTTCTGTTTAGTTTGATATTTGGTATCTCACATGGATTTGAAGGATTTTGTCGTCGAAATTTTCAAATTATCAAAATATATTATTGCATAAATTTCGGTATTAGATTTTCAATTATGGTGAAAATTACAATAATGCCGATTGCTCTACTATTTCTGTAGTAATATAATAGTTTTAAAGCACACCATCGTACAGTATTCGGAGTTGGGTTACTATTCCTTTTAGTCTGACGCCCTGCTGGATTTTCACAATTTTTTTTAAATTTTTGATCTCTTTTTTAGCCCCTGGTCTTCTAAAATATTTAAACTTTCAATAATAAACATTATATTCAGATTTGGCCTAAATTCCCGTTAATTTGATACCCCACGTGGATTTTTACGATGTTTTCACAATTTTGACCCCTTCACGTTTTTGCGTCTCGCCTTCCTATTTGTTGCGGTGGGGGGATCAGTTTCAAAAACGATATTTTTGTGGTAGGGTAAACGTATGGACGCGCGTGTTAGGTCTACGAAAGTCGGTTGATGCATTCAAACGTTATCTTGAAACATACCCCAAACGGATAGACAGACAGACAACTGCCAAACTGTCGAGCTAACTCGCTTAGCTCGTTCCATAATTTCTCACAGTGCTGAAATGATTGTTTTTGTGACCTGAAGACGAAACGCGGTTTCCCGTTTGCATGTTCGACATCGTGTGCCCGTTTAATTAACCTATATTAAGCGCGAACGTTGAGAGAGGTGGCGATTTCAATCTACAACATGGGTACGGTTATATTGTACTTGGAGTGCAGCTATTGTGATGCTAAATGGAAGAAGGGGGCGCTACAATTGCGTGCGTGAGACCCAGCGATAACGTTCTCTTATATTTTGTTCAATTTTTGTCGCCATTGTTTGCCGCCGTTTTGTTGTACATTGACAATTAAAAAGCAAAGCAGGCTGTCAGTTAGTCAGCTCTTGTGTGTCGACGCCACATTGAGTGTCTGTGCACCTGTCGACGGTTTAACGGAGTTTTTTAAACATGAAATTTGTATCAATTTGAAAGGGCTAACATCCACAGTTGAAGCAGAAGAGATAGGATTACAGGTTAATAGGTTATGATCACCACTCGAAGGAAAACCAGGAAACCTGAAGAGTTTGAAATCGAACCACTAAACCTGGAAATAGTTAATCAGTTTAAATATTTGGGATGTTGGATGGCAGAAGATAATGAAGAAATAAACGAAATAAGGAAAAGAATACAGGCCACAAATAGAGCATATGCTTCGTTGACAACTGTATTCAAGAAAAGGAATATCCACCATCAGTCCAAGGTCACATTATATAAAGTTATGATTAGACCGGTGATAACATATGGCAGCGAGACTTGGACTCTGAACAGACAAGCCGCTAACACAGTCAATACCTTTGAAAGCAGAATTTGAGGAGAATATATGGACCAATCCAAGTCAGTGGGATGTGGAGAATACGTCACAATGAGGAATTATACAAGCTGTATAAAGACAATGATCTGGTCACCACCACCCGACTGCATAGACTGTATGGGCAGAACACATCATTAGCATGGAAGGCAACCGAATACCTAGGAAGGTACTGTTTAGTCAAATCGAAGGTAGAAGTCAGAAGACCCAAGCATCGCTGGATTGACGCAGTGGCGAGGGATGCTGATACTTTCTTTAAAATAAAACGATGGACATCGATCGCCAAGGACAGGGAAAATGGAGGCGGATGATTATGGAGGCTAAGGTTCGACTCCGAACTGTGACGCACTGTACACGCACATCCAAGCCGTTGAAGAACTAGCCGTTCTTCTAACCAGTTGACTTTGTTTTCTAGGGAATGCAGAAAATAATACTGTTAAGTACCGATACTGTTAAAAGTGGTACTGTCTGGAACGGTCAGTGCCCTTATAAGTCTATTGGGTTGATTTTAAACAGAAGGTCTCGCATCTTATGAGGAACATGCAGGTTTTTCTCACCTAGGAAAGGGGTTAAAGGAATTTACTCATCGATAGGGAAAGATAGGATAGCCCGTACTAACTAATCAGTTACTTATCTGCAAGGCATATCAAGTGCCTGTGTACAAAATAGCTTCCTGTTATCTGACAAGGTGTATGAAGATCAGATTTAACGAAGTCTTGTAAACCGAAGACAATGAAGTAGCAAATGTTTTTATTTTGTATATGTAAATGGATTTTTGTTTCTACTGGAAAACTTATCCTCCTGTTCAAGTTAAATCAATCTACTGTTACATAAAATACAAAGAGAAAAGGTAGATGGGCAAGGGGTTGTAATAGTCTGTCAACTGATCTCAACATCGTTGTAGGATATGTTCTGACAGGTCGAAAGGAAGTAGGTACTATAAAGGGATTAAAATAGCTGGAACATAGGTGTCTTTCAAATGTAAGGTTTTCAGATAATGTAGTGTTGTTTTATGAAAATGCAGCCAACGTAGAAAATTGGTCGATGAGTTGAATTATGGGTCAGAAACGTGAAAAATGAACACGAGAACGATTCCCAGCTGCGGGATCTATAGAGAAGCATATAAAAGACTATGAGAAGAATAACAATGCGAGAGTGGAAAACGATTAAATTGATATTTAATCAAACTAGAACGGGTGTTAACATTTGCAGAATTAAGAAATTTAGACGGTGATCGACAGGAGAAGATTGCTAAAGCGAAGACCAAGAGACGTACAGAGTACACAACGATAGTGGAAGAAACGAGCAGCGGGCGACACAGAGAGCTGCTGATATGCACTCGTAGAAACGGGTTTGTAACGTCACTAGTATTACACAGAGGGCTTTCAACAGAAATAATAACCTGACATCTTCAGACTGCGTCCGCCCACCTGCGCCTGCGTCAAGTTGCAAGGCAACACAACACACACACACACATGAATATGATTGCAATTTGTACTAAAGGAATGCTTTTGCCATCGTCAATTGCAGTGAATACATTTATTGTACGCATATTAATGAAGACGGAACACCTGTGTGGAGAAATGACGGCTGCCTCAAATGGAACTACTGTATTTGAAACGCAGCGAGCCCTCGTTAACTGCAATAATGAAAACATCACAGTGTCGCTAGCAAATCAAGTGTAATCGATTTCTCAGAAGCGCGAGGGTAAATACTGATAATTTACGTCTTTATTGCAGAGTCAGAACTTATATTAATTACAAGGTTATTGACATTTTTTGTTTCTAACACCGACTTGGCTTTTGGAATAAACAGAGGTTTGGCGACTGTAACCAGTAACATGGACAACAGCAGTTAATAGAATGGCGACGCGCAACGCCAGTTGCAGATGCGTCCGCTAAATGAAATCGCTAATTTGGCGTCGATGAAAAGCGATTACAACACACAAAAACTGTAGGCGCTGGACGTTTGTAATAAGCGGGGGGGGGGGGGGGGTCATCGCTGCGTGTGGAAATAGAATAATAAACGAAGACGCGAGGTTTGTGCAAAATCCACTCACCGGATGACCACTGCGGACGCATGTGAACATGTTAATTTTTTATATGCGGATTTACGTGTTAAAAATTAATATCTTTCTCTGGCTCCTACATCCCATTATTACATTCGGCCTCTTCAACAATCCTACACTATTCCCTCCTGTTCTCAGCATCCTACACCTCAATCTCCGAATCTCCGTTATCTTTAGGCGCTCCACGAAACACCCCATCTACTGTTTTCTGGGCCTTCCTGTGGGCCTATACTCTAAGGGCTTCCGTAGCTCACTTGTTTCTGGTTTTCTCCAAACTGTAAACATGTCCCAGCCACCCACTTCTCTGCGTCTTGTTAAACTTTATATTATATTTTCGCCCTTTACTAATGCAGCTAGCGGGGGTCCACTGGGTGACGTCTTGTTGCACTGTTGGTCCAAAAGTATTTTCCTCTCGGATCTTTTAACGTTTTCTTCGTGTTTCTCCCGCATTGTCTACAACTCACTGCCTTAAGTCACGACTAGTCGTAGGAGGCTTTTATATTCTCAGTTTCGAATTATGGCTTGAGTTTGAAACATAATAGTTTGCGAACTACGCCGTCACCTTTTGTTATAATGGAATTGATTTCATCACCATTCAGGTTAGCTTCATTTAGCAGCGATCCCAGATAGGTGTGAAAGTATCAAAGCTGTAGCCTCCAACGTCCAGCGGATTTCTTTCATTCTACGAACTGCACTGCAACTGGCAGAATCAAACCATTTGTTAGCGGTAGTTACAACAATATTTCCGTTAGTACGCAAGTGTGTGTGTGTGTGTGTGTGTGTGTTTTTTTGACCCTGCGATCTTGGTGATAACTCCGTTTCAGTGAAACTGATGTTTTGTGTGGACGTTATGGATCATGAAACAATACATAATAGTAACAGTCAGTTCCCAAGGTCGCGGTACTGTACGTCATGTGAAACGGTACGAATGCAAAGCACGTTCCATTCGTCGTCTTTTTATTTTTTCGTTGTAATTGTAAGAGCAGCAGCACACAATGTTCAGTTAATGAATGAAAAATGTCTGTTTGGTTACGAATTTGAACAACTGTTCCAGAGCACACGTAAGAATAGGCCTATTCTTTTTTTACAATTAAGTGCTAATTGGCCGGCTAACTGTTTTCTCCGTTGTGTGTGTGTGTGTGCGTGTGCGCGTGCGCCGCGCCGATATAGAGACCGCTGTAAGGTTTCTACGCAAACTTCCGACGCGGTTAATTGACGCCTGCGAACATACTCTGCGTAAGAATTTAAACACGAATGGAGGAGGTACAGTTAATGCGCGCGTGCGAGTACTATTTGGCCTTTTAAGATTGTAATGCCGTACCGCCCGAGGCTTAGTAGACCAGTACGTATGGCGCCTGGTTACTGATCTAAAGATCCCGGTTTCCGCGCATAATAAAATCGAGAAACGTTTTTCAGTCCCCAGGTTGGGAAACAGTGAGCGCAATGCTGGCATACCTTATGTGCCGTACAATTTCCTGCCTCACTCCTCAACGTTTTCGGCGTTACAGAAAGGCGCCATTATTGTTAGTATTGAAATAATAACAGTAATAATAAAGTTATTATGACATCTGCAGTAACACGAGTTAATTTTTTAGAGGACATAGCCAGTAGAACAGGCTTAAGAATTTCTGCAGAAAAAACAAATTTCTCACGAACATGAAAAATGCGCCAAAATTCCTGGTAACAGATATTGGTCGAATAGAGAGGGTTCGAACATTTAGGTAAGTATCTAGGAGAAATAATTCAAGAGAATGGTTTAGAAAAATCTGCTATAGAAGAAAGGCTTCATAAAATGGAAAGGGTATATGGTATAACTAAAGGTATTTACAATAAAAAGTGCATATCTAAAAATGCGAAAATAAGGCATTACAGTACAGTAGTGTGAAGCCAGAATGCCTATATGCAAGTGAATGTCTAGCATTGAATTATAATTTAGACAAACTAGAAATATTGGAAAGACGAATTATTAGGAAAATATTAGGCCCACGAAAAACTTCAGAAGGTTGGAAATTAAGAAGTAATGATGAAATATATCATAGTATAGAAAATATAACAGAAACAATGAGAAAAGAAGACTATTATTTTTTTGACATTTATATAGAATGGACGACAATAGGTTGACAAAGCAAATCTTCAAATATCTGTGGGGGAAGAAGTCAACATCAAGTTGGATTAAAGGAGTCCAAAAGGATTTAGAAAAAAATAATATACACACAGAAGAACCAATTGAAAAAGAAGTTTTTCGGGCAAAAGTGTTACAAATGGAAGGAGTCCAGGGTAGGGGAGAGAAAATGCAGGTTCAAAGTGGACTGAAGACATGACGAAGAGACACAGTGAAAAGATAAAAGGATATTGGAGGAAAAAAAGTACAAAGAGTAAAGAATTGAAATTGGCATGTGGTCCTTAGATGTCCGATACAAAAAAAAAATCTTGTTAGTATTATTATAATACTGCTACTAGTAAGTACCAAGATGGACATATGTAATGTTTTCGAAGTTGTTACCGTAACACTCATTCCGCGTGTGTGTTAATTACGTTATTTCTTCCTTTTCGACTTTTATTTCGTTCAACGTTGGCTTTATGATTGATATTTCACAGTATAATTGAAGTCGGAGATAGAAACGAAAAGAGGCGAGATTAAACCCGATTCACGGAAAGTTGGAGAAGCAGGACCGTGTTGTGACGTTCACTGCGAAGTTGCAGTTATAGGCACTTCGTGTGTGCTCACTACTGGTAATTAGTGTTCAGTGTATATTGCCGCGGCTCCTGTCGACGCGTCTGCGATTCATTAGTGTGAGTGTTGCTTTTATTTTGGTAAGAAAACGTTAGCCAGCATAGTTCCTGTGCCCCTCCAGTCCTACCGACGTTGGCAATCTTAGCTTATGTTACGCGAAGCACGGTTTCATCAAATTGTTCTCGTTCTCGTGAAGATAATTTAACTCATTCGTGGAGTGTTCCAAGCTTATACCATCACGCGCCCAGTGGTGTCAGTGTTTCGCTCATCTCTCTACGATGTCTGGTTTCTGACAGTTTGCCCTCGGAGTCACGACAATTCTTACATTCTTAAGGGGAGTTGAAGGGTCCTATACTGCCCATGTTAAATTGGTAGGTTGTAGGTACATTTTTCTCACAAACGTTTTAAGCCAGAAGATTGAAATTTTGTACGCTTATTTACTCATATTATTTGTATTTGCTGTAGTAAAACTATATTGATATCTAAAATAATAAGAACGCTATAAATGTTTACTTTTCAAATCTTTTTTTATTATAAAATTTCTGACATATTTTTCTTTAACAAACATTTCTTCACCTAATAAAATTATTTTACTGCAGTAGCTTGACAAGATCAAGTATAATATGCGGTAAAAATTTCAACCGAATATCTTCATTGGTTCATGAAATAAATGTACCGTAGTGTTAAAAAACAAGTTTTTTTCGGAAATCAAGAAAAACAAAATAGCATACATTTTGTATGATTTTATTTCAATTTACATGCCTTTAAAATGCACGTGGATTTTACTGGCTGTTTCTGTCTTCCTCAGTTTCAAGTTTTCTCCTTCTCTTGTTAATCCTTTCTTCCTTGGTCATATCCTTTGCTGATAACTACGCTTTCCGCAACCGCTCCTGGTCAGCCTTCTTGAGTGCTTTGAGTGGGTTTACACAATAGTCCGTAAAGCCCAGCTGTTTTAACACTTCCAATCGTCCAATATTTCCATTACTAAATATAGTTAAAGCGTCATAAGCCCCAACCTCCAATCCCAAACCATCAGAACAATTAATGGGCAGTTTACCAGCAGCACGTGTTAGCCAACCAGACCTTTCTATAATTGTGGAGTGGATTACTGTGGACCCATCTTACTGCGAACAAGTCGTCTCAGAAAACATAGTACCTGCAAGGCTTACATCTCAGTTTTTGTGTGCTTAGCCACTAAGGCTGTTCGTATAGAACTTGTGGATAATTTATCAACAGAAACTTTTATAGCAGCTCTGAAAAGGTTTATGGCAAGACGAGGAAAACCTGCAAATCTATATTCAGACAATGCAACAACGTTTGTCGGTGCCCACAATGAACTGAATGAACTGAAAAAGTTATTTTTGTCTGCACATCATCAAGAAGAACTTAATACATTTTTAGCACAAGATGGCATATCGTGGAAATTCGTTCCTCCCCGTGCTCCACACTTTGGGGGGTTATGGGAGGCAGCAGTGAAATCTTCAAAATTTCATTTAACAAGAGTCACAGGGCATGGAGTATTTACATACGAAGAGATGTACACATTTCTAACCCAGATTGAAGCCTGTCTAAATTCCCGACCAATAATGACCTTTCGGCACTCACACCTGGTCACTTTTTAATGGTAGATGTTATTACAGCTCCTGTGGAACCAGACTTGCAGACGCTTCCAGTCAATCGTGTCTCGAGGTGGCAGCTTGTTCAACAATTTTGGAGCCGTTGGTCAAGCGAGTATCTTAACAGTCTTCAACATCGAAACAAATGGGACAGTTCACGTAAAAATCTCAACATTGGTGACCTCGACCTAGTACGAGAAGACAACCTTCCTCCATTGAAGTGGGAACTGGCACGCGTCGTGGAACGTCATCCAGGTAGTGACGGATTGGTACGAGTGGGTAGTGTTAAGACATCATCGGGAATCTTCAAACGACCAGTTGCAAGACTTTTTTTATTTCCAAAAGAGATCAGTGAAAAAACTGACTTTCATTGTAATTTGTAGTTGTGAAATTTTCTCATGGGTACTTATTGTATTTTTTGTATTAATTAGAATGTGATTGAAGTAAAATCCTTCAAGGTGGGGGGCATGTTAGGTTGTGTGTGTGTGTGTGAGGGGGAGGGGAGAGAGAGAGAGAGAGAGAGAGAGAGAGAGAGAGAGAGAGAGTGGGGGGGATAGTGGGGTGAGCGACTGGCTTTCTTGTGAGGGTTTAAAGGGCAGAGCCAGTGTGTGTATAGAACTGCAAGTGAATTGATGTATGTGTGCTAATTTTTGAATGTGCAATTGTAACAGAAAATAAACAAAATTTAAATCGGTTTTCTTTCTTTTGGTTTTTTGGGTATACAGTCCATTACTTAAAACATCACATAACATTATTTGGTCAAATCTTAAACAGTATGCTATCACTCTCTGCAGTTTACTGAATGATGAAAATCTATTCCATACTCCCTCGTTATTTGCTACCATCACTATAATCCTTTCCTTGCGTTTCTCTAATTGTGTTGTGTATGGCATACATACTGGCCACTTGCTTGGTTCTTCACATAACCATGGTGGAGCATTCCACCACAAAGTACTGTTGTGCAGCTGCTTTGGTGATAAACCACGTGAATTATGATCTGCTGGATTGTCATGTGATTTCACGTGGTTCCATATATATTTGCTAGTTGACCATGAATTTCTGCCACCCGATTTGCTACGAATGTTTTCCACTGTGCTGATGGAGAATTGATCCATGCCAGAGTGACTGTTGAATCCGACCACAAGACGCACATGTTGAAGTGACACTTTAATGAAATGACAACTTTATTGAGAAGTCTAGAGAGTAATACTGCTGAACACAATTCCGAGTCGTGGTAAGCTCACCTTCTTCACTGGTGCCACTCTTGATTTAGAACACAACAGTTGTGTACGAGCTTGGTTATCCGGATCTGTGCATCTAATGTAGATACACGGTCCGTATGCTGACTCTGAAGCATCACAAAACCTATGTATTTGAATATCGGAATCTCCACCTAAAAATACCTTTCGAGGAATGCTTAACAGTTCCAAGAACTTTAACTCTTACTCAATCTTTTGCTCCCATATACTTAGGACCTTTGCTCTTACAATAACTGGTCCTAGCAATCCCAAAGGATCGAACAAAGATGCAATTTGCGAAAGTATAAGTCGCTTTGAAATCCGCTGTTGCTGATTAGACGGTTTTACTGAAAATGAAAATCAATCCTTTTCTGGATTCCACCAAACCCCAACTGTTTTGAGTGTACCAAATTCTACTGGATCCACTCTGTATTCTTTCTGTTTATCTTGATTCTTTACTACTTCTAGTAACTGTGCTTCATTTGAGTACCATTTTCTGAGGTTGAACCCCCCACGGTTCAACATCGTAATTAGTTCACGCTGTAACTGTCGTGCTTCTGCTACTGAATCTGACCCTGTCAAGAGGTCATCAACAAAAAATCTGATAATGTGGTTGCCGATGTCAAAGGAAAGTCTTGCTGTTCTTGTATTGCCAATTGTTTCAAGCACCTGGTGGCTAGAAATGGAGCTGCTGAAGTGCCATATGTAACTGTAGTTAGACAGTATGTTCGTATAGGTTCATCTGAGGCATTTCGCCAGAAAATTCTCTGAAAATTAATATCTGTGGGATGTACCTTGATCTACCTATACATTTTCTCAATGTCAGCAGTCATCACATATTGATGCTTCCTGAATCGGATCAGAATTTAAAATAGTTCTTCCTGCACCGGTGGTCCTACCAGTAGGGTATCATTCAATGAAATACCGTTTGCTGTTTTACAAGAACCATCGAACACTACTCTTAATTTTGTAGTCATGTTGGCTTCATTTATTAGACATTGATGTGGCAGGTAGTACACTTGTTCATCTGTAACGTCAAAGTTTTCAATTTGGTATATGTGACCGAGTTGCTCATATTCTGTCATAAATTTGACATATTCTTCCTTCTTGCAGGGGTCACCTTGCAATCGTTTTTCAAGCATATGAAAACGTCGAAGTGCTGTTGCCTTAGAATCATCAAGCTTATCACATTGCTCATTTATTGGAAGCTTCACTACAAACCGACCTGTTGAATCTCTTGTGTACGTTTCTTGAAAATGTTTTTCAATTTCAGACTGTCCTTTTCACAGGTTCCAAACACTCTTCAATCTGCCAAAACCGCTGAAGCTGTTTATCTAGATTTTCTTCTAGACTAACATTGCACGTGATTTGCGAACTGTGACTTGTCTGGAATTTCCTTGATACTACCCAACCAAGGAGAGTATTCTGAATAACTGGTGTTTCTTGTGGAGTCATTATCTTCCCATAGCACAATATGTTAAAAAAGAGACACCTGCACCTATAAGTAGATCAATGTCACCTGGTTCGTGGAAGTTTGGATCAGCCATGGTAAGATTATCTGTGATGTTTAACTTGGACAAATCGATAGGTTCTGATGGTAACTGATGAGTAATTTTCGGTAGAATGACAAAATCTTCTGTTGTTGAGTAGTAGTTAGTGTATCTTGATTTTAGTCTGCAATGAATTACCTGTGCCGGTCTAGTTGATACCTGGGCTATTCCACTTATTTTTGAATGTATCCACGTTCTCTTTAAACCCAGTGTCTGCGCCAATTTCTCTGTTATAAAATTTGATTGAGATCCGGAGTCCAGTAGTGCACGACAAAAGTGAGGTGATCCTCGACTGTCAAGTAGAACTACCTCTGCTGTGGATAGGAGAACTCTTGTATTGCTTCTTTGAGTGACTTGAGACGTTGACACCACTGTATGCTTTGTATGATCTACAGCACTGTGTTGTTTTTGTGCTCCTGAAGATCTTTGTATGGTACCTCCCTGTGAATGATATAAAAGTGTGTTATGTTTTTTACCACACAACTTGTTGCACGTACTAGCCTTGCACTAGATTGATGTATTGTTAGTTGTTTTGAGACAATTAAAGCATAGCCCCAAACGCTTAACCGCCATTTCACGATCAGATGTACACATGGTTTTGAAAGTATCACAAACAAACAAAGGATGAGCTTTATCACATAAGTTACATTTTGACACAAACATTCATTAGTTGTAGTATATGGTGCATGCTTTAGTGGAGGGATGCGTTTAGTTTGTTGATGTTTGTTTTCTGGTTTGTTTTGACGTGACATTGTGTGCTTGTTTGGTTCTGTTTTCTAACACTTGACACTTGTGTGTTAAGAAATTCACCATGTCATCTAATGTAGGCAGGTCACTGATGCTGACCTTGCTTTCCCACTCACGTTGTGTTAAACTATGTACGCTCTGATACCGTGTACACAATGTATCCCAGTACTGTGTTGGTTGGCCTAATGCGTTTAGTGGGCGCAAATGTTTATAATTAATAAATTTATTTATAATTAATAAAACAATGCTATAGAAGTACACAGAGTAATATCGAATGCACTGACCATCAGTAGGAGGGAGATAAGGAAGGAGTATAATGACGGTACATTAATTTTGTTGATAATAAGGGCTGGTAATAAGTAACGAATGGGTCACTTATCTGCACTTTGATGAACACCAGCTGCTGCTTGCGTTGACGTGAATTGAAGATCACTCAGATACATGCATAAATTGTAGACTTCCTTTGTTAGGAACACTTTTTCTATGTATTGTGTTATCATTAATTGTTACTGTTGAAACACCAGTGTTTGCAATTTTCTCGTTATATTTTTATTCATGAGATTTAGCACTATTGTCACACACTGTGATGTCGTCACTTTTTTTTTTACTTATCACTGTAATTAGACACCATGTGCGTTACTATGTGAACACCACTTTTGCACTGAATTCACAGAATCCGCCCGTGAGGACCGAACAGTGTTATATGATGTTTTAAGTAGTGGACTGTATACACAAAAAACCAAAAGAAAGAAAACTGATTTAAATTTTGTTTATTTTCTGTTACAATTGCACATTGAAAAATTAGCACACATACATCAATTCACTTGCAGTTCATACACACACTGACTCTGCCCTTCACAAAAAAGCCAGTCACTCACCCCACTATTTGACTACACACACACACACACACACACACACACACACACACACACACACACACACACACACACACACACACGCACGCACGCACGCACGCACGCACGCACGCACACACACACACACACACACACACACACACACACACACACACACACACACACACACACACACACAACCTAACAAATGTCTTTCTCCCAACAAATACATTTTTTGGCACCCTGGTCCACAGTACATTGTTGAGCAACTCGTTCACGTTTTGTGTTTTGCCCTGAAGGCACCTTTTCAGTAGGTCTGGATTCGCCAGTGCTCTAAACACTGGTTTTATGGCCTCCGTTACTTGAGTAACGTACTAGTAATGTACTAGTACTCAGTACTAGTACTAGTAACGTACTAACGACTCAGTAATGTACCACCTAACTTGAGTTTTAGTTTTCGTAAGTGACAGCCCTACCGTTTGTGGATGTGGTGCAGTCCAGTTTATCAACTTGTGTAACTTGTGAATACTATAATAGATACAACAATATTTTGTATAAAATTGGCTAGGTATAAATGAAAGTTTTTGCCTAATTTCAAAAATGCTAAAAAAAATTGCTACAAAAACTACTGTGCGTGCAGTACAATTTTCTAAAATAAAGTAAAAATATTTTTAACAATAAAAACATCATGGTTTTGGTACCAAACTGTGTAGAAAAGACAATATTTAAACTAATAAAAAAAATTGTGAAATTTTTACCCTACTTACCCTTCAACTCCCCTTAATGTGAAGGACCACACAAGTTATAATAAAATTATTTGTATGCTCCCAATGATTCCTTTATGTGTTCATTGGCTTGTGTTTAAGACCTACGGGTTTCGTAGAACTTGTTCTCGTATTTGGCGATGCACTTCACACCCGTTCGTTAGTGTGTGTGTGTGTGTGTCGCCCGTCTTTCGAGGCGTTCAGTTCCATAAATCTGTCGGTTTAACTGACGAATTCTGTACGTACTCGTTAATGCCAGTGTAGTTGAAGCAGTTGTCTTCGGTTGGATACACTGACGGTATAGTACAAAACTAGATTGGATGGCCACAGGGCCGGAGACTTTTACATTGGTAAGGGTAGACGGAGGGTGAAGGTTCTGTACGATACAGGATGTGAATGAAAAATAGTTATTTTGGGGGTCCACATTTCCAAAACTTTTTTGAAACACGTGGTTAAGGGAATCTCCTTGTCTGGCTTCTTGGTTGACTGGGATGTTCTTTGAAAATCTTACTTATACTTTAAGAGTTGTTAGTTTATACGTGCTGTGTTAGTTTTGAAGGTCTGTTCGGCGCATTGTGCTTTTCCAGGATGGTTAGGACATGTTTAAGTTGAATTTTATCCGATGCCTGTTCAATATCGGTAAAACAGAAGAAAGCTGGGTTGTTACATTCGTAAGCTTTTTTCGGAGAGTTGGTTAACTCCGTTGATGTTACATTTAGGCCTATTTATTTTCAAACCGCTATAAAAGGTTAAGCATACGTCTGTTACCTACACCATCGCAGAACTAACGGAATGGACACTTGTGGGCAGCTCCAGCGTGAACACACAATGTCGAACGGTGACGATACGGAGAACTGAACGGAAGACATTTATTATTAGGTAAAGTTTAATATTAGGTCATTTTTAAGTTATCAACAAAATTACGAAAATTCCCATTACTCGCTATTATTTTAAGGAATAAATATTATAAAGCAGACATCTATATATAATAAACACTCAAAATTGTAAAATTTACTTAAATTTATAACCTAAATTAATCCCTAAATGAGCTTGTACGGTTATGTATGTTCCATAGATATAGGCCTATCATCTACTTTTTACAATAGACATCACTGATAACAATGTACAAAGATTTTATGTAATCACAGCTTATACAGTTTGCGAACAAACAAGGAATGGTGACATATACTAATCCTGTCAAAGTATTAAAGATACCTTGTCTGTATTCAGAATAAAATTCTTCATAGACTCCACATAGGCTTTTTACAATTTTCTTGAAATTTTGAGTTCAATTTTTGACCCTCGGTTCACCTAAAGTTAAAAAAAATCATAGTAAACGCTATATTAGGATTTGGGTTAAATTTATCTTTAGACATCTGGCTGAATTTTTACAATTTTTATCCGTTATTTGAGCATACAATTTTGAAAAGTTTTAAAAACCTACACTACATTTAGAAGTGGTTAAAATTCTTTTCAATTTGATACCTCACATGGTTTTTTGCTATTTATAAAAATTTTGTCCCACTTTTCGGGCCTTAGTATCAAAAAGGTAAGAAATTAAAAAAAATAAGAATATTATATTAGATTTTTACCTAAAAGTCCCTTTAATTTGATAACCCGACACGAATTTTTGCGATTTTTTTTTCACAATTTTGACCCCTTCAAATTTTTACTGAGTTTTACGAAAGTCGGTTGTTGCGTTCAAAAGTTATCGAGATGCAGAGAGACAGACAAATGCCTAACGGTGGAATTACTCGCTTCGCTTGTTCTACGACAAGTAGTCTGCACACCGCGCGTCTGCATATCGCGTTTTCTGTTTGCAGATTCATCCCTTAAGTGGACTGCAAAGAGAAGCTTGGAAAAGATTGTTCTATGTAAGCACGGGGAGAGAAAAGGATTAAGTGGATATATAAGCAATTTGGGTATCATATTTAATATATGAGGGTAAGTAAAAAGTAAAGGCAAATTTTTAAAAAGGAACTTTTTATTGTGAAAACAAGATGACAAGTAACATCATTTCTCTACATAATCTCCCTCAACTTCTATGCACTTGGTCCATCTCTTGACAAGCTTCGTAATTCCGTCCTGGAAGAAGATTTGTGGCATCGTGCACAGCCACCTCGTCATCCGACGAAAACTTGGATTCACGCAGGTGCTCCTTCATCGGACCAAAAAGGTGAATATCACTTGGAGCTAGGTCAGGACTGTACGGCGGATGCTCCAGCAGCTCAAAACCAAGATCTTGAATGCACTGGATCGTTTTCCCCGCAGTATGAGGACGGGCATTGTCCTGAAGCAAAAGCACACCTTTTGAAAGTTTTCCTCGCCTCTTTGTTTTGATTTTGGGTTTCAGATCTCGCAGTAGCTCACAGTAGCTGTCACTATTCACTGTTTAACCTTTAGGAGTGTAATGAATTAGAAGTGGACCTTTCATATCCCAAAACACTGTCATCATCAACTTTCCTGCAGAAACTTGTCTTTTGAACTTTTTTGCTGTAGGCGAGGATGGATGTTTCCACACCATACTCTGCCGGTTACTCTGTGGTTCGAAGTGATGGACCCACGTCTCATCATCGGTTACTGTGCGACTGAGAAACTCTTCTCCTTCCTCTTCTAAACGCCTTAAATGTGATTTCGAAATTTCCAAACGTTTCTGTTTGTGCTGGTCTGTCAGTCGATGTGGTACCCAACGAGCACACACACTTTGCGATAATTTAGTGATTCGTGGATGATTGCAACTGCTGAACCGTGGCTAATGTTCAACGCATGCGCAATATCATCAATTTTGACACGACGATCATCATGAATCATTCGCTCAACTGTCTCGATGTTCTTGTCCGTCTTCGAAGTGGATGGCCTACCTGAACGCTCTTCATCGCAGATAGATGCACGACCATTTTTAAAGCGATTTATCCACTCATAAATTTTGCGTTCACTAAGACAGCTCTCACCGTACTGCTGCTGCATTCTGCGAATAATCTCCGCAGGTTTAGTCCCTTCAGAGTGCAGAAAACGTACCACTCCCCTCATTTCTTCCTTGGTGCACACGGACAACGGGGCACTCATAATAAAATGCCCTGAAATCACTACGAATGGAGCTGAGCACTGAAACAACACAGCTAAAGAACAAAAAAACTTTTAGGTTATGATATGTCATTGTTCAGTCAGTGCTGCCATCCATTGCAGCAGGGAAAATAAAATTTGCCTTTACTTTTTGACTTACCCTGTATATAATTATAAAAAATATTAAATGGGAGCGAACAAGATGTTTGGCTAGGTGAGAAGATAGTGGTATGGCCGCGAAGGTTGGTAGACTGAAGTCCAAGATGCGGTTAAGTACTGTAATACAGAGAACGAGACTTAGCATAGCTCAGCAGCTTTATAAAATGTTGTGTACTAATTGAAAATGTTCGGTGTTCGACCATCGCTTATACTGTACTTACACAGGTCTAATACTGTGTACTTACTTAGACTGTACGTTTTACACATTTTGTTGTTCTTGTACGTTCACGGACCTTCTCACTACTTGCTAAAAGTAGTAATAATAGTAACACGACATTTAGAGGACATTTAAATGAAAACTGCCGTACTAGAACAACTTTCCCAATTTTAACATCGTTGGTTACTAATATACCGTTCGTTTGTCATTCATTAGGAAGAACTATAAAAGAATTTGCGATAAATTAGAATAAAATACGAAATCTACGGCAAACACCTTTGACGAATTGAAAAACAAAAATTTTGCTATTTCTTACGACTTAACCCGTTTAGCAAAACGAAATGAATGAATCCTTACAGCTTTTCCTTGTGAGTGGGAACCCTTGGGTATATGTAAATATATTCGTTTAGTAAAACGAAATGAATAAATCCTTATAGCTTTTCCTTGTGAGTGGGAACCCTTGGGTATATGTAAATATATTCGTTTAGTAAAACGAAATGAATAAATCCTTATAGCTTTTCCTTGTGAGTGGGAACCCTTGGGTATATGTAAATACCACACTAAATAATTGACAATTTAACGTTACGTTACTAAAATGTGACTAAAAATTAAATGGTACATACTGTGAGTGCTAGAATTACAATTAGAACGTCTGTAACGATTATGGACTCGCTGATAACTGTTTAGTTAGTTTTATATACATCGCAGAGTTTTTTGACTCTTTTTGTTTTCATAGTTGTTGTCGTGCACTTGTTAATTCATCGGTTTTATATCGAATTCGTCTGTATAATAAGACGGTAGTATAGTAAAATACGCTGATAAAACAAAAAAGTTTAGTACAATTTTTCCCATCTAGTATCTTTTCGCAACGAGCTGGTACAGAAATTTTGCAGTCTGGTCACCGACGAGTCATCGGTGTTGTGAAACCTTGATGACACATCGATGTGAGGTTGCAATTATAACGTACACGGTTGCATGTAGATGCACTTACTGTATGCAATCACCTTTGGATTTCAGATCGTTTCAACTGAGCTGTTGATTCATTGTGACCCAAGGACAGTGAAATTTAGTAATATAAAATCATTACAGTGTTTCTTATAGTATACTTCTGATACACTGCAATAACAGATCAGATTTTACAGCATCATGCTTACTAAATTAACCGTGAAAAAACTATAACTTCATTGACTTAGCGTATAATACCGGTATTCATTGATGAGTGTGCGCATGTTATTACAAGGTAATAGGGGCATTATTCAACTGTGAAGCAGAAATACAAACATACAGTTCGTATATAAAAGTATATAGTTCATTATAGTAAAGAAATACAGAAAAGTATTATTCTGGATTCCCATTACAAAATAAATTACCAGTATAAGATATGAGTTGCAGTGATTAGAATAACGATATTTGCATCGTGGTTAATCGACAGTGTCAGAATAAAATTAAATATATGGGAGTAGAAAGGCAAGAGATAGAGAAGGGGAGCATGATGTAAAATAGGTGAGTAAACATTTGAAGAAGTGGTGAATCTCAAACGTTTAGAGACGGTAAAAACAATCAAGATGTGTGGATTCTGGAAATCGCGCAGAGGATACAAGCTGGATGTAACTCTTTCTACAGGTGATAAGGAGTCTGAGATAAATTAGACTCGTTAAAATGGTACAGTGTGAAACATTAATTTGGCCAGTATAGTATTATATGCAACAGAGATAACGTTCTCACAATAGGCGATGAAGAAAAATTTAAAATTTGGAGAGATGTTCCCAAGAAATTTGATGAACGAGTGTACAGATAACTATAAAAAAAATCAGGGGGTAAACAAGAAAATGGAGAGAGGTTATTAAGCCATAATAAGGAACGATATTGTTTGGTAGTAAACTAAATAAGAAAATCACCTCTTTTGTGAAAGTAGGTAACGAAATGCAAACCTCAAAAAGAAGCCCAGAGGAAAACTGAAGAAGTGAAAAGATCGAGTTACGGATGACTAACAGTAACGGAAGTGGATTAAAGAAAGTAGCCAATGAGTTTGGAAGGTGCTTTAAAATGGAAAGAGGTCTAAAGTGCGTCTTTATGTAGGGTTGCCAACTTTTTCGGGAAAATAGGGTATAGTATTTTTCGGGTGAAGGTAAGAAAAATGTAGTTTATTAGATTACATTAATTTTTTATATATTTTTCTGCCTTTGGACTTCTGGATAGTATAATTTCCTGTCCGTTAGGAAGATTTACAATCAAAATTTTAATTTATTTTAACGATTGAAGGGTTTGGGAGGATCGGTCAAAAAAGTATAACACAAATTTTAAATTATTTGTATCGACGTTTCGACGATATTTATTGTCATCATCAGGACCTGTGTACGGATACAAGAGAAAATATCAAACACAACAGATAAATTAGTTGAGTTAATATGTTTGCGCGTACGTGTGAAGGAGTTGAAACAGTTCGTTTTACATCATCAAAATAATTGGATTATTAATATTGTTATCCCTAAATACATCGAGAAAATTATAAACCCCAGAACATAATTTATACACTATTACAATTACTGATACTGTAAACGTTCCTTAATGGTATTTATAATTTATTATAAAAGCAGTAATCAACAAATATATATATATAAGAATTGGTACAGAAAACATTTCAAGATGTACGTGTCTACATATGACACAGTAAAACATATTATAGCTGAATATAGATTGTAGGAATGTTCAATCGTGCATGTTATTAAAAGTTATTTTTATCATCTTTCACTCACTACTGATATTAAAAACACCGTCATTCCTTTAGAGAACTCTTGTCTGTACGCAATAACTGTAGAGAATTACAAACTTCAGAGAATTTGCAAAATATTACAAACACAACGTCGTAATACTACAAAATATTATGAAACGACGACACAAATAATTTAAAATTTGTATTATACTTTTCTGATCTATCTTCGCAAACCCTTCATCGTTAAAATTCATTGATTGACGGTCACTACGAAATTAAGAATTTAATTTATTACAATAGAATACATTTTTTAATTTAATAGAACACAAGCTCGTTTTGTGCGAGTTCGAATTTTGATCTACGAATGTCTTCTTGGACTTTGAAGTTCGTTCAGAAAATTTTTGAAGAACGGAATTGGCGGGAACACAGTAAAAAGTTGACAGTTCTGTATAAATTGGCTAAGCCCCCGTCCCTCCACAAGCTCACTCCATTATTCCTTGTTGTACACTTATTAATAAGAAAGATTTGCATAGGATTCAGATTTTGTAAAAGCGGCATGGAATATTGTGAAAAAAAGTTCATCCATCTTCGTATTTGTGAGCCCGTTATTCTAGTACTATCTTGGAGTCCTGAAACTGAATTTTATTTTTTAAAGTAAAATTTTGAAACTGATTAAGCCAATCAGATGTAATAAAGTCAAATCATTTTTCGTTATGAACAATGAAAACTTCTTTAAAATGTAGTCGCAGAGTAAAGGGAATTCTGTTTCCATATTTTCAACATTGTTTTTTGTTTCACAACGAAAATCATTTCCGAAATGAAATATTTTCATAGAAACTACTTCTTTCTTCAGGCTTAACCCCAGTACTGTGGTCACTAACGTATACCACCTCACGTTCGCGCGCTCGATTTTCACTGATGATGGCAGTCGATGGCACTGCCGAAACGTCTAGTTTTGCAGAAACATTGGACGACGGCCAAACAGCCCGGGAAGGAATTTTAACAACAAACTACGTAACTTGCCTTTAACGTAGTACACATATAAAAAATTATCCCCTCCCCCTTACCTATCATTTTCATTTAAAGAAAATTACCCCCTCCCCCTTCAACTACCATTTTCATTTATAGATATTTCATCTACCTTTCTACAGTGGATTATTATGACCTTTTCAGGATAAGTTATTTATCAAAATTAAGTAGTTTACTCTTGTTAAAACATAAAACGTTGCAGGTAAACTACCTCTTCCCCTTAACCGATCTTCACCAAAATCAATATACCTTGAGTATTCTACAACTCAGGCACATATGCAACAAATTATTTGATTCTGTTTGAATTTGCGGCAGTTATCGTTCGCCATAGAAAAAAATTCAACAGACACTTTTCGGAAAATGACTTTTCTTCATGTTTTGAGGGTAGTACAGTCAGAATCAGCCCTTATCTCGAACACGATTTTCTTCGCGACACCATACTTCCATTTCCTTACGGAACATGGAAGTAAAAACTGGAAACCCATTATATGTATCATTGCGTTGACTTGAAATGGAAAATAGTAAATTTTGAGACATTTCCGAAATGTAATACATATATACAGTATGTACTATATACTGTGCTGGGGCAAAACTTAGTAAAGCAGTATAGTATTGTACGGTTGGCAACCCTAACTGTACTTCTGCGAGGAATACATTACGCTTAATGATAAATATTAATTTCAGTTAATTAGTAATAACTGCGATTGTTGTGTGGTCGTTCTGTGGCAAGGTCGCTACATTATGTGTTATGGTCAGTAATTTTATTATTCGTTTTCTTTCTCTTTTATTGCAATGTCAGTCCGGGCACTGGTGGGTGGTCATATCCAGCAGTCGTCCGTTCGTCCTGATTAAAATCCCCGTGTCCTATCAAAAACATTTCTAACATTTCTGCAGCCACTTTATCAGGATTCTGGAGACGCCGTTGTGTAGCCACAAGACCTTACATATATTCTCCCTTCTGGTGAGCTAGGGGTTCATTTGCACTTGAAGGTAAATTTGTCTACCCCGACAAATGGTACCGTGATACTTTTGGCGTAAGCTACTTCCGGCAGTCGTTCGGTCATGTAGTTCTCTCCAACGTGCACAGGATACTTCACTTGACATTTGAATGGGATTTAAAGCGCATCCCTTTCCTTACGTCCATTTTTCATCCGAAATAATTAATTTTTTTTTTTTTTTTTTTTTAGAAAAAATAGTACTGTACTGTATAATTAATAGTGTTAGCGATGTATCTTTCTGATTAGATTCAACGATTAGATGTATGTAACGTTCTTTGTAACGCCTTTGCCCTTTGTGAATATTTTGAAGGATAACGATCTGAGGAGAGTATTTACGGGGGGGGGCGAACGAGACCCCCCCCCCCAGTTGTAACTCTTTTTAAACATACAATCAGGTTTATTACACAGCATTAGGGTATAATATTTCTACTTTAAAAAATCAGTTCAGTCAGTAACTATCTTTTAAACAATGTTTTAATAATGCGTATTTGTATTGTCTGTATTACCGTTTACTTTAATGGGACTGATTTCGGCTACTTTAAAGGTAGTAATGTTGATTAGATTTAACTTGTTTCTTCTTTTGTATGAAGCCGACCCGACCCCGAACCCCCTCCTCCAAGGCCAAATGCAAGATACGCCACTGAACGACCTGATCGAAGGATTGTGTCTGAAGGCGTTCTGAATACTGCATCCAGTACCCGTAAAGGCAACTTCGCACAATAGATGAGTTATTGAATCATGAGGACATTGTAAGATTTATAAAAGAGTAAACGAATACAATGGTTAGGTCACCTAGAGCGGATGTATGATCAGCGTATGCCGAAGAAAATGAGGGCGCAAGTGTATAAAAGCAGAAAGAGGAGCCGACCTAGGATAAGATGATTGGATAATGTGCTGGAAGATCTCAGAAGATTGGATGTGAGGGGTTACACTGAGATGGTAGCGGATAGGAGAGTTTGGAGAAGATTGTTGTTAGAAACCACGGCTCACGTTGGGCTGTAGTGCTGAAGAAGAATATTTTGAAGCATACCGATCTGATTGTACGATTGTGTTTGAACGCGTCCTGGATATTGCATCCAGTCGTAAAGACAACTTCACCCAATTTCAATCGTTAATGAATTGTCGGCTCTACTTATTTAGGCCTACATTTGCCTGTACAATAGAGAGATCGAATGTGCATTTATGTAAACCACATGAAAACTGTACTATTCAATTATGGTTTAATAAATGTAACTTATAAAACAGGAAAATAACAACGAAAGTGTCGGAAAATGGAGGCTTTTTTCTGTGTCGCTTTAGAGAGTTCATTTCGTTCACTAACGTTCCTTTTCATTAACCATCCTTTTTTTCTTGTTTAACACTTCATAAACGACATTCATTGTAACGTGTGTCAGTTGCTAATCGGTGTATGTAAGGTGACGCAGGACGGTGTCCGAATGACGAGCGGCAATTTTGGCTTTAATGATAGCGTCGTTGTAACAACTGCAATAATATGTTATTTAAGATTACATGGTGAAGTGATGTGTATACTGATAAATTGTTTTATTTTTTCCAGGTGAGTCTACATAGGAACTTAGCCAGAGATGAGTGCACAAATGAAAATATACCATTTCTGCATTTGGCGCCTACGCAAAATTTTCATCCACCGTACATGTTTATTAAAGTTTTCAGTGAGTCGGCTACAAATTTTATATGATACATAATATTTTAATCTCTTAATTTTTAGGCTGTTTTATTTTATTTTTAAGCTGTTTACACTAATATAGTAGTAGCTCTTTTTTAAATATATAAACAGGTTTATTACACAGCATTAGGGTATACGTCTGAAATATAGGAAATCAATTCAGTCAATAAGTATCTTTAAACAATGTTTCAACAACGCTTTTTTTATTGTGTCATTACCGTTTACATTAATGGGACTGATTTCAGGATGTTATCTCGCGTTTTTCAGCCACTTTAAAGATAGTAATGTTGATTAGTCTTAACTTGTTTTTTTTTTCTTTTGTATGATGCCGACCCGACCCAGGACCCCCCCAAGCCAAATTCTAGATACGCCACTGGTACCAGCACAGTAGCTTGAATCTACTTCTTCTACGACTGTAACAGTTTTGCTTTTTGAACTTTCTTTTGTATAAAATACGTGTTTTCAGAATTATAACTTTGTGGTAGTCATTTTGAGCCATACATTGGAGGCCGCTTACAAAACTCATTCTAAACGTACATCCTTTCAAAGATTTTACATTCACGTACTCAGTGCTGATATCGTATATACCAAATTAAATTATTTATGGTTAAAAAAGTCCAGATTTCTGTAGTTTTTGCCAGATGACACTATATTGACCGCTGATGTGGTTTTAGTGTTCGTCAGCGCGGGCATGTTTCCAGTAGGCCTACACCTGGGTTACTTAAGTCTCCAAGAATTGACTGTGTAAACTGTGTCACTCAAAGTCTATTCGATACGTATATCCCTTTTGCACCTACACCATGTGCCCACTGCCTTTTGAGGAAAGCCAGGTTGCGGGTGCGTTTGCGCGACTAATACGTTAGACTGGACAGAACTGCAGTATATATAGTTATAAAATTCATTAAAAGATCAAGTTCTCAGTGGATGAGATTGTGTAATACATAATTTTTACAGAGAAAATTCTCAAGATGTAATAATGTATCAGAGCTAGGGAAAATATCGGTTAGAATTTGGCTTTACTTTCGAGAGGAAGTAGCCTATACTATGTGCATAATCAGTGAAAATGTTTACATAATGCCGACTTTGTATGTGTTACAGTCTATTAACCGTGCTGTTGTTAGAGTAACAGATAAAATCACTTAACTCTTTTAGGAAAATTCGTTTAAATAGTTAATTGTAAAAGCCTATTGCAAGTGGGGAGTAAGTATTGTGCAATCAGCGGCCGCAGAACCGTGAACTTCACGAGTTGCGTAGTTCGACTATTGTTCCGACTATTGTTCGTATTGTTAACCGTTTAGAGAAATTGTAGCGTACGCTAAAAGCTGCTGAGTATAATGTTTTTGCGTACACGATAAACGAATTGAGAAAGTTCTCTTGTTTTTGGTTGTGGTAAAATGTCGAAAGGATAACCAGCGGGAAACTATTAAAAATAAACGAATTTACGGTTTTTTTGTACGGCTGCTGTTTACAGTATAATTTGAAAGTGAATGGATTTAATTGTTTCAGTTGATCATCTTAGCAATCGTTTTCTCTATGTAAACCCAGTAAGGTAGGAACGTTTTGGGAGAGTAGTTTCGTTTGCAAAAGAATTAGATGAGAAAACACAGCAATAATACAAGTTCATAAGACTTGAAGCTAAGGGGGATTGTAAGAGGGCAAAGGGGAAGACGATTGAGAAAGAGGAAGCGGGTATAGGGTAAAGATGGAAACCGCGCTTATGGATAGAAGAAAGAGCAAACAAGGCCACCTGTAGGCAGGCGTACAAACAAAGGCAAAAGCGAAGAACTTAAGTTAAAACAAGTCTGTGAAATTTTAAATAAGTTAGTGCTGAAAGTCGAATATATAAGAATTTTTCACGCATTCGCTTCAGAGGATCAAGAAAGTCCAGCATTGATGAAGATGGTATCAAGACAAGGATACGGTCGATTCTATTTTTATATTGATGAAGGCGTGAAGGAATTGTAAGAAACTTCTCTTGGTGGCGCAGATCAGTTAGAAAAACTGACGTAGACTTACAGAAGGAAAATGGAAGAAGAGGGAGAAGTTTCGGTATATTCCTAATGGATTCGCAGTTGAATCCTATTGAGAGTCGGATTTGGACTAATGGCTAACAATCGTAAGACCAGAGTAATGAAGAATAGTAGAACTTTAGTAACCAGTTACGAGAAATGGGCGGTGTAAGTAGGAGGAAACGTTTCGTTAGGTATTAGGCCTATAAGGGTAAATCAGTTTTCTCAGGTAATTTAATTTTCTTGTAGGTTAGGCACGGTTGCTGTTGTGTTGTGTAAAGTTTACTGGACTATTTAAGTAGTAGTAGTAGTAATAATACTACTTCACTACTACTAATAATAGTGCTAGTGGAATAATTTATTGGAGGATATACGGTTCACAAACTTATCTGAGTGTGACCTAACGGTCAGAACGAAATGCCTAAGCGTGGAAGCAGAACCAAGGAATTCAAGAGGTTTTACCACGCGAAGAATTCAATTCGTGAGAAACTCATTCACAGTAAAGGGTATTGGTAAACGAGAATCAGAGTAATACATTGTACAAACGTTTCATGTTTCAGCGTAATATTCTCTAGCAAATAATTCTCAATACGAATCAATAATTCTAGATAAAGAGAAAAGCCTATTAAATGGCGCAGGATCGTATCGTTCGACTGAAGCGGTAAGCAGTGGTCGCGATGCGAGGAACTATGCGATTTACACGGAAAGATACAAGGAACATGTTATGCCGGCACGAGATGAAGACTGCAATGGAAACCAGAATTAAGAAGATTTAAGGACGGCTGTACTAGAGCGCAGTTGCTGGAAGAGAATTAAGCGAGGCACAATGGAACAGGACAGGGAGGAATTAGTGCACTGAGCAACGACGAAGGTGTTTTAATTCGATTATCACACACACACACACACACACACACACACACACACACACACACACACACACACACACACACACACACACACACACACACTACAGGCTTGTAATACAAACAGATGGGTAAATGTACAGTGTCAGTTGCAGTGGGTATCCAATTTACGTTTGTTACTAGAGTCTCGGCAGTTGGTCATTGATCTAGTAGATCTGCGTTTTGCATAACGCAACGGGGCGTGGCGCAGCTTCGATATTTTGGAAGTGACGAAAATTGAGAAGGCTACACAAACACGAAACAAGTAACACTCATTTGTTCAACGCGAATCCAAAATATCCAGACGTTACAGTAGTTATCACTAATTAAAATTACAGGCTTGTCACAGGATTGGGAACGCAAACTGTGTGTCGAAAGTTATAAAACGAATAAATCAAGAGAGCAATAAAATTAAGTAACTTGCTGAAATTATACAAAAAACGATAAACCTGTTAGACATGAATTCAAAATCTGATCTAAATTGTAAAAAACTAATTTAGTTATATGAATTTTATAACACAAAACGATTTTTGCTGCTGGGTACAATATAAAGAACAGCATCTCGGACTCGTGGATCATTTTTAAAATATACATGCCAACATGATTAGAATATAGACATTACCGGCATTCCTGTCAACGAATTACTAATATGAATAATGGATAACAATCTGATAAACATGGTGATGACTAATGAGTGTTAACAAATTAATTAACACGTTAAATATTATTTTCAGCTTAATGTTAAACTGCCGTACCAGAAGATATGTCCTCTGTGAGGAAACTCCATGTCTGTAATTTTATTTCGAAGATACTTTTTGATGCTGAGATATCATAGATACGATGACGATACGTTCTGTAACCCCTAAATAATGATATAAATATCACATAGGGAGTACATCCCTACCCTTAATAATGATGTATAATAATTATGTATAGTGTTTTGGAAGGTGTACACAAGTTGCAAAATAAAATAAAATTCTCTTTAGAATTAGAAACCAACAAAACTGAAATAGTGACTTAATTATATTTAAAAATCAAACAATTATAAATTGTTTTTATATTCGACGGCTAAAAATTCGTTTTCAGGAAGAAGCGCGGTGTATTGCTCACAGTTTTCAAATTACGGCATGAAAATTAAAGGAAAGAAATGTATTATTTTAATGGTAGTAAACAGGACAGTGTTGTCTTTCAACGAAGAATGTTGATTGGGGCGTTATTGTGCATTCGGTGCGTTATATGGAAGCTCTCTACAGTATTTTATTCAGACGTTTGCATTTAATGAACTTGTCAACAAAACGTACTTGCTTTTTTGCATTTGCTAGCGAACAAATAGAAAATTGTACTGAAATATTCAGATACGGTGTAGTACAATTGAGGTGTAAAGAGTTTGTAAGGACTGAGAATCGCACGATAGTCATCAAGAGATCGCGTGTAAGGGTATGTTGTAAAGGGGCACCAGTTAACCGAACCGGAGTTAGTGCAACGCGTTTCCATCTTGGGACAATTAGAGCATGAAGTGTCACTGTACTAGTCTGCGACCATGCATTTTGTAAGTAGGCCACACACACACACTCCTGACCGACAGCGCGCACGTGCCTGTGTTTCTGCGATGTTTGGTCCGTCTAGGGCGGAGCAATATATAGGGGGGACGAGTCCCCGCGATCAGTCCAGCGTGAAAATTATCCGAATTTTAGTGTCACCCGGACATAGAGTCACGATATCAACTATGACGGTCATCCTTAGTGTATGGCGTTTTATGATAACACGGAGTTCTTGTTCCTCCCGCTGCATCGTAGACGTCTTGCAGAATTCTGTAGATTGACATAACTTCAAGTTAAAGTTTTGTAGTCGTTGACAGTACTGTATATTCACAACCGTCATTTGTTACACGGGTTTGTATGACGTTTGAACCTCTTCCAGCTTTTATTTCTGTGACCCTTACGGTTTCCTCCCCAGAAAGTATACGATCGTTCTTTCAGTTAACCTGTTCGTATTAAAACAGTTGTTTCGTTCTATGTCGTCCTTTAATTATATCGTGTGTACATTTCTCTAAGTAGAGTGGGCGATAATATGTAGAGGAAGAAAATATGGAGGACGGACAGGAATAAAGAGCAAGAGAGGAACCTCTAGGGAAACGAGCTGGAAGTAGTTGTAGAGATGAAGGTGTGAACATTAGACTGAGGGTAAGGTACTGGCTAGAAATAAGGAGCAGTGTTCCCGAATCATTAGTTTGCTAATAGACTAGGGTGTTTTAATAGAAAATGGACTCTGGTGAATGTACTTCCAGGCATTTTATTGACTGGGAGACGTTTTTAAATATATTGTATATGCGTTTTAGTACAGTCACTGAAGGAAAACAATTCAAATTAAGTGGCTTCTACGAGATTTTTTGCATAAGGCTAGATAAAAGGGTGAGAAACAATTTAAAAATAAAGTTTACATAAATTCCGTCGCGGTTTTTCGAAAAAGAGGAGGGAGAAGGTACAAAAATTAGTTTGCTTTCAATTATCTTGAAAAGTAATAAATTTACGAAAAAAAGACAAATTACAAAAATTAAAGAGCATTACATTCTCTACAAAAAAGGTATTTATAATTTTTTTGTCAGGCCAATACTTTGTGAGAAAAATGAAATTGAAATATTAGAAAAAAATTGATTGTCGGAGTCCGCCCCGATGAGCGGGAAGGTTAATTTTTTCTGACATTGCAACATATAAATTTTAATAAAATCCGTTATAATAGTCGTAGAGACAAAAATCAAAAAGCATTTTAAAGCTAAATGTTTGTACTTTTACGTAAAATGAAAAGAAAATAATTAAGTTATTAATAAATACTTAAAATAAAGTAATAACGTTTTTGTTTTTTATTTTGTCAACTAATGCATAAACATATTAACAATTTATTACAAATGTATTTACATTAAAAAAAAAGACTTCATAATATGAACTTTACATATATAGGTTTTCGAAAAGAATAATACAAATTCGTATTGATTTATTGGCATAAAATGAGCGAGTTTTTTAAATTTATAATTTTTTTGAGTTCCCAAGTATAGGGCTTAACTTAAAATTTCTACAGAAATTTTCAAAATAAATATTTTTAACAAAATTATGAACAAGTATTGGTCAAAGTGTCTTCTATAAGACTGCGGAGTAAAGAATTGTTAAAATTTAGGTAAATTTAAATAAATGTAACTTTTATTAATAAATGTAAAAATATGTCCATTGCGCGTATTAATATTAATAGTTACAAACTAAAAAAAAAAAATATTAAAATGTAACTAGTGTACGTAAAACTACAATATTTGAGGTTTCTCTTCTACATAGTGAGAATTTATATCCGTGCATGGGCATAAAAAGAACAGACCCTGAAAGTTGAAGAATTTTAGGGAGAGCGAGGACAGCTGGCACATGCGCCATACAGATGCGCGGTGAGCCTACACACAAGCTTGTACATTGTAAGTGTTAGTGTGTAAACCGTTGCCGGATCAACTGTTATTTTATTTCGGAGCACGTGTAGTGTTTTATTTTATTTTTTGAAATTATCGCAACTTCTTAATTAATTTTTGAAAATAAAAAGGTCTAATAAATAAACATGTATTTTATGTGAAAATCCACCTTGTGAAAAATTTGGCCAATTTTGAATTAATTTTTCTACTAAACTTATCGCCATGACTAAACAATGTTAATAACCTTTTTTATGCAGAATTGTATGCTCTTTCTTTTTGGTCTTTTGTATTTTTGTCATAAATTTAATATTTTTTAAGATAATCACGAAAAATGAATGTTTTGTACCTTCCCCCTACCTTCGAAAAAACCCGCGACTGAATTTTTGTAAACTTTTTTTAATATTCTTTCTTACCTTTTTATCTAGTCCTATCCAAAAAATCTCGTAGAAGCCACTTAATGTGAAATTTCTATTTTTTTCGGCTTCAGTGACTGTACTACAGTATATGTTTTTAATGTCGTAATAAATTAGGTTTTGTGTAAAATAAATTAGAGTTTACTAAAGCCCGACATTGTTTTGGTAAAAGGATTTTTTATTGAATAAATAAATTTGGTCCACCATCATTCTTCTTTTACAATTTCGTTTTTTTTTTGTAGCGTCCGTTCCCACTGTTTTTTCTTTCTTGACATTACTTGTGATGTTCTCTATTCTTTCTTAAGAAGTTTCTGTATGTCACTGTTTCGTACATTTTGAGTTCACATTATTTTATAGTTGTCTTTACGTGATACTGTTGGCATATGCTGTTTTCCTCATTCAGATTGTTTTGCTGCAAACGTCTTCGTCGCCTGTCCCAGCGTACCTCCTGAGTATAAAGTACTCTGCCCCGCTTAGTAGTGGTTTTCTTGATTAATTGAACGCTTCCTTTGTGCTTTCTACAACTCATTTTCTTTAGCCTCCTGTTCGCCGTTGTTTCTTAGGCATTCAATTTCTTGAGACTTCCTCACACGTCGTTTCTGGCGTCTCCCTTCGGATATCTACTTCCGAAGACCTTCTTTGCTCGTTCGTTCGCTGATACCGTTTGGCTACGTTGTGTAAAATATTCCCTTCCCCTGTACTCTTAGTTATTGGTTGTTCGACGTTCTGCTCTCGCCGATTATGTTTGCAGTTTCATCACCGCCGCTTTCTAACGGGTTTTATTTCTTTGTCTAAGCCCCAACTTTCAGAGCCATACACGGAAATTCTTTAAAACACGACCTTTTGTTCTACAATAGGGTTTTTTAAATCAATTTTATCGTTTCACAGCATATATAATTAACCGACGGATAACACTCTTTCGTTAGACAATATTATTTGGTGCAACACTTTACTCTGTTTTTAATCGTTTTTGTTGTACGTCATTTCTGTTGTAACTGTTGGTAACAGTGGCGGCCTTACGAATTAATATTTTTCTTGGTGTTCCAAATAAACATCAATAAAATGTTGTCGGTACGATTGGTAACATTGTATGACAGTATACTATAAATTTTAAGCATATTCTCGTGTAGTACAAGCGATTGTTTCAACGTATAATTGTCGTGGTATAAGAGGTTTAGCGTAAACAGGATTGCAATAACAATGATTGCAATAATTAGCTTTTGTCTAGCAGAGCTACTTACTCCGCATTACGGCTTCATTGGAAAATTACGTAATTACTTAATTGCATCAGATTAATTGCACTGCACGAAGCGCTAGCGCTGATGCGTCTTTCTTTCCTAATGTATCGTTCGCCGTTGTGAGAGTTCGCTTACGACTATGAGTGTCTACTACGGGCGTATTCTCGCCGTGTCATGAACTAGAACACGGAACGAGTACTTCCTTCTTACAAGAACTGCAAACAAAAACGGGAATCCGAAACGGATTATCCTTTTTGAGGTTACGGCCAAAAGAACAGATGAAGAGGAAAATGTTGTGGCACTAGGTGAACTGTAAGTTAAACGCAAAGGCCTCCATTCAGGATTAGAGAATTGTTGAAACACCAAATAGATACTAAAATCTAACAGTACTATCAACACTGTGAGAGGGTAAAGGGACAGAAGTGATGGATATACTGTTGCCGGTGGTAGTAGAATACAGCAACGCTGAGAAGGCCTCCGGATCCTTTGAAATCCCGCGTTACTTGGAGCCCATGCTTTGGGGGGAGGGGGAGAAAGCTCTCAGTGGTTCGACGAGTTAAAAAAATTCACTGAGAAAAGCAGACCAAGCAGCAAAAACCTTTGTGGATTAGAAAAATTCTGCAAGTACGCCAGCTTATAAATCTCAGAAATCGTAAATAAGCAAGACTGTTCATAAAATAAAGTGAACAACCATGCTTTTTACTTAGGCTGGTATACTGAAGAAATATCATGAACGGTAGTTCAGTCAATAGTTTAAAACATATTTTGTATTTTATTGAAAACGTACAGATGTGTATTCAGTTGTATCCTACGTTCTCTGTGTCATTAGTCAGCAAGTTAAGCGGTTTCATTATCAGTTTCTTGGCTTAATCTATCCAGCCGTTGATGGGATAATTAGGAGCTGTTCCCTGGAGGGGAGATGAGACAAATGAGATGTTCGGGATTCTTCCCATATAATTTCACAAATACATTTTATAAATTTATAAATTATTTGCGTCTCAATTTTTATGTAAAACAAGGTGGAAAAAAAAAAGGAAAGCTGCTGATTTCAAAATATTGTATACCTTGATTAACTGTTATTCAGATTAAACCTAATAAATATCATGTCTTTAGGGGCCACTTTTAATTCTAAATTTTTATTGTTAATAGATCTTGTGAAAATGAGTCTTCAGTTTCACTGCCCGTTCGCACTTCAATTTAAGGACGTTTTCCCAAGAATTTTTTAAACACCTTAACGTTCGTGTTAACTGTTGACTTAGTTTTATTTTTAGATCCGTAGTCTGCTGCCTTCTCGATTTCTTTCTAAGCATGAATCTAGGTTCAAAAACAGCGCTGCAGCATCGTCCAGTAGAAATAATTTGAGGTGAATATCATGCATTGAAAACGAGTAAATCTATATTCCTTGTTGGTGATGTCCTGAGTCTGGTTTGAGAATCTGTAGCTCTGTTATGCGCCGTTTAAATGGACCTCGTCCAGTTTTTCCAGTATTCTCCTCTTTTCTGCCCACAAATTTGAGCATAGGCCGCCTCAAACTAACCCCGTAATTATTATAGTATCTAGTGAGTAGACTGCCACCCACGTTAACCCATTCATCAGCTGTGCAGAAAGATTAACAAATTTTATAAAACCGCATCAGTAGTTTTTTGCTACATTTTTCTGTAATAAATTTTAATTTCGTGTACACTACATTATATGTTTTAGCCCGTCTATAACGTGTAGTAATTTTTATGGGGTAAGGCGTATAAAAACGTAAAGATTATCCGCTGTCGGTGACCGCAGCACTTAACGATTGGCGACGAGGGCTTGCCTGAGCGTGTTGTTAATGGTCGCTTTTCAACGTTTGTCGGGGAAAAAAATAACGCGATGAATTGAAGATGGTACGCGGTGATAGGCGTAAAGTGCTTTGTGGATCAGTGGCTTGACACAGCAACTGAGGCGTGGAATTCACTGTGCCGGCACACCACACCGTTGCTTACCTTTGTTCTCGTTGTAAACACCTGATGGTGATACGCGTGTCAAATAATGCCGACAGCGAATTTGTTACCGAAGTGCATTTGTCAGACCGTAGGACTATGGTGTATTGCGATACTAATAATGGAGTGCGAGTAGAGTACTGCCGGGCCCTATCGTACTTGCCAGTGCAGTTTGATGCTGTAAAAGGCAGGCGATGAAGGTGGCGACGACGACGTTGTTTTAAAAAAGAGCGTAATCTGTTTAAAATTACTGAGATCTCACTCAAGAAGAATTTTAACAGTAATAACGGTGACTTGGATAGGAAATAGGACATATTATACCAACAGCAGACTATTGAGAAGCAAGCTCATTAATCGTAACACAAAATTAAAAATATATAAGACACTTAACAGACCAGTTGTTACTTATGGAGGCGGGATATGGACACTGATAAAAAAGGATTAAGAAAAAAGGTTTGGAAGAAAGATCATAAGACGTGTTTATGGCCCAGTTAAAGAAGATGACGAACGGAGAATAAGAAATAACCAGGAGATAGATGAGCTGTTGAATCATGACGACATTGTAAGATTCACAAAGGCTCAAAGAATACAGTGGCTAGGTCGCCTGGAGCGGATGGATGATCTGCGTGTGCCAAAGAAAATCCTGAAAGCGCAAGTCCATGATAGCAGAAAGAGGGGCCGACGTAGGATAAGATGGTTGGGTGATGTGCTAGAAGACCTCAGAAGAATGGGTGTTAGGGATTACCCTGAGATGCAATTGACAGGAGACTTTGGAGAAGATTGGTGTTGGAAGCCAGGGCTCACCTAGGGCTGTAGGCTGAAGAAGAAGAAGAAGATGGTGACGTGGATAAGTAACGAGAAGATTTCGTTTATTTATAGCGATAGTATGACAACGGCTTTCGTCTTCAAACATCGACCTCGCCGACTAAGAAGTCTTCCTCTGCAGCTGGAAGTAGGACGAGCGGGATACCCTCGCAGGAACCGGCCCGAACCCAGAAGGAAAGTTGAAGCGGCTGGCACTCAGTCTGTGGTATCAAGAGAGGAAGACCAAGGAATTTGTTCTTGGATCGGCAACAGGTTCGAACAAGGTTTTTAAAGAGGACGATCGACGACTCTCAGAGTATGGCAGTCCACAAGTCCCTGAAATGGAGTTCACGAATAGAAAGAAGATGAACAAGATTAAGGAAGGAAAAAGAATACGACCGACAGTACAGATGAAGTCGCATGAGGGAGGAACGCGATAACACATGCGAAAATAAAATTTCTTACAGGGCCGTCGAATGAAGAAGACGGGGTTTGAAGATCCTATTACCGTAGGCGAACCTACGTATCAATGAACAACCCGCACAACTAAAGCGAGTCTTGTTGTTTGACGCTTCGTTTTGGTTATTCGCAGAAATTTCGCCATTTATGGTTTAATTTTTGTCACTTAATCGCAATCGTAAACAGCGTAGTACGATAACCGCTATTATCGCTGTCGTTGAGAGATGTCGTTTTTAACGAATACGTTTGATTTGCGGTCGGGTACGAATGTCTGAGTAATGTTGTTTCGATGTATTCGGCTAACGCACAGATACGGATGGCGGTAAGTGCACCAGAGTAACGCTGTTCCAATTACTGTGATCCCCCAAGACGTAATGAAACCTTACTAATTCCGAGTGACGACTGCCAGTGAAACAATAGTTGGCGAGTAATTCATAGACGTAGGTATTCCAAGCGTGTAGATACAAAATTATTGAATACATCCTATTGCGATATTACCTTCAATGAAATAGTTCAGGAGAGGTTACACGTGCCTTAAGACGTATGCAGTGATCGGTGCACATAAGAGAGCTTTCTTCTGGAAGTGAAAAATATATCAGGTATTGACTTGGACGGCGAAATAAACTTTTAAAAATACATTTGTGTATTTAATTTGAAACCGTCGAATTGTGGCCTACAAAATTATTCTGAATTAAGCGGATCGATAAAGCGAGAAATGAAGTGATTTTGGAGAGAGTAATTAAAAAATCCAGTTGTATAGAGAACCACAATGCAGACAACTAGATAATAGTGGTAATAGAGAGACGCCCAGGATTGGTACACAGCGATTAAATGAGCAAGGCAGAGGACAAACTTTAGTTGACAGACAGCAATTGGTGAATAATATATATTTTTATCACACGTTGCAAGTAACTTTCATCCAAAATTGTGTATAATTGAGATTTTTTCTTGATTTGTAAGTTTTTAACAGTATTGGCGTAGGTATAAGTATTACGACTTACGTACTGAAGTCAGTAATCAGTGAAGCCCCATGAGTTTTACTGTTAATTCCGAAACACGCAATGTTGGGGTAACAAAATGCAAAACCGTCGATAAAGTCAGCTTACCATTACAACGAACGCTGTATAGTTAAACAGCTGATCAGAGACTTCACAATTGGTGCAAGGGACATTCCAGAGGCTGGAAGGACGTATATTCAGAGGACGAATACCTGAAGCGCCTGGAGAATATGAAACTATTACGTAGTGAAGGAAATTTATGGAGATATTAATAATGGTTACTCGTAACATATGGTCTTGAGACTGAAAATAGGTTGGGCACCTCGAGAGAACGGATCGCGAAAGAATACAGAAAGAGCGAAACGGAAGGCAAAACATGAGGGTAGACTCCGAGTGAGATGGAGCGATTCGTGACAGATGTTTTGCACAAAATCGGAGGTCGGAAAACTTGGTGAAGGAAGAGGTTGGCAAAGGCCAGAAAAGTGAGGATAAGACTTTTAAACACCCTGTGATATAAGCGAGAGAGTGAAAGAGGGTGGCAGAGAAACAGACCGAGATTGTGGCGAATTTAAACTTAGGGATAATGCGCTACATTTACCCTTAACCTTCTCAAGGGTAATAGTTAAATGTAAGTAAATATGTGCTGAACAGTCGAAAGATTATAGGAATAGAGGTTAGACTGCGGAATACACTTCGAAAAGGACGGAAAAGGCAAGGATTCCACTGTAACGTTTAAAATAAAGGAAGTAGACTTGGAACGGTCATTGAAAAGTTGGAACTAAGGCTGGAAGAATTCCTCAGGCTTTCACGGCTGGCGCCTACATTGTTGATATTACTTTCTGCAGGACTACTAGGCCCTAGCCCGTGGTCTACTGAGACGTTTCGGCCCCACCGTCGGAGGCCATCTTCAGTGTGAAAAAAAAGATCTGTAGCTTACTGTGGGGGTGAATTGGCGAACACCTTGCCAATTACTCGATCGTTTTTTCATTCTGAAGATGGCTTCCGATTGTGGGGCCGAAATGTTGGAAACAATGTTAGCAGTAGACTACGGCCTAATAGCCCGGCGGAAAGTAATATCAACAATGTTCAGGCTCGAAGAGGTCGAAAGAAAATTGGAAGACTTGCTCTAACGTTCTTTAAAGTCAAAAGAATAAACATAAGAAAAAACCGTAAACATTGCCGAAATAAAGTATACGGAGAATTCAGGTTTGAGCAGCAAGATAAGGGAAAGACAGGTGTCGTATACCGTATTAAACCGACTGATTCATTAGCGCTTTGCAAAATGTCTTCTGACATCATCAGCACGCATCACTTTTGTTTCAATCACTGTCGTTGTGTGCTTCTTCCTCTTCCCTGGTGAAGGCGACCGATTGTTGAATTGTTGAACGGGGACAAGGTGATGGTTAATAATGCCACTATGAACGAGTAGATGTTCTGTTGTGTACCACTGATGTTTCTAATAACATATGAGTAAGGAATGTTCCGACACTTGGACACCGAATATTGTATTACGTTAGAATTCCCGATTCAGTCCTGAATAGTGTATATACTAATAGGTACGTTCTGGGCTCGTATATTGATGTGTATGGTCAGTATTTGGTTGTTCCCATAAGGCTATTTGCCCACCACTTGACGATCTGCTTGTAAGTATTTTACTTACATTTTATGTTCCGCCTTAAGATCCAGTTCTTCTGACTACACAGCAAAAGTGGCTTAGGCAATTTTATTAATGCGTTTAATAAGCTACGATGTATGTTCAATTCTTGCAGTGTGGAAGCATTCGTTCTGTTGTAGACCGCACGTCTTTTCCCAGGAGCAGTCGTATTGGTACATGATAACTCCGTATGTAGGTACTATATAAACTCTCAGACAGGACGTTGAATGTAGGAGAATATTTTTATGACGTAGTACAGCATAACTAGTAGGGGACAGCTGTGATTTAATTTCACAGTAAAGCGTAATTACAAAGTTTTCTCGCGCCGGGGGTGCGGAGAGCGAGTTTGTGTACTAAAGCCGTGAGACGGTGTTTTTGAAGTGCCCAACTTTCGCGTGAAATGTCGCTTCAGTACTGTTGTAACTTCGTATTCGTTAAAAAACTTTTCGTAAAAATATATTTGAGCGTTAAATCAATGTTTAGACGGGAGTTATAAAATGCCGTTAAGAATGTACCATTGGCGTTAACCGGGCCGCGGATCGCACGTTCAAACCAGCTCGATTCCAACTGGGTCTTCACATTTTGCATACTTCTTTTCTGCCACACTCTTCTTCCACACAGCGGGAAGGCTTGACACACTGTCCATCTACTGTTCTACCACGCTATAGGATTTCGTACACAAATCTCAGTGATGTTGTAGAGTCGTGCGTTTGTGTTGAATCCATCCCGCTTTCGTAACTCTAGTTGGCGTCTTTTGATGACGTACACGTCAGTTGTCATGGCGAGTCCCCGATACGTAGTCTCCGATTATTAGTACTTGTGAGAGAAACTATGTTTCAGGGACAATACCATTAGCAAATTATGTCTTATGTATTCTGATAAATCTCATCGGACGGAGTTTCACGAGTGGGGAATAACTTCAGTTATAACGTTTTATTATTTATTCTGGTGTAAGGATGGGAAATCCCTTTGTGTAGTGTGTAGTGCGCGAAATGCAGTGATAAAAAACCCTGGCGCCATTTTTCATTTATTTAATGATGGCAATCCAGCTACCCTTACCCAGTAATGCGTGTTCTTCCAAGCAATTCGTAGCCTCCTCTAAGCTGTTGGCGAGCACGTGAATGTAGCTCAAAAGTCGACTATCGTGCCGCTTCGTCCCTTGCTCGCGCAAACCTTAAAGTCCAGTGTTGTTTATTGAACTGTAGGTACAGTCTGTATTTTGCCACATACACACACCACAGGCGTACGCAGAGAGAGAGAGAATATGTAAGGATGTTCTCTTTAAAACCCTGGTTTTAATGTTTGTAGTTCATGTTTTAGTGAACTTTATAGTGAATATTTGTAACAGTTTCATCTTAGCGTAGTAGTAGGCGATAGACTTACTATTTTTAGATTATGTTAATTTTATAATAATTCTGTATTGCAGCTAATCATATTTTTGTACTAATCAGAATGGTTTTGTACACCGTGTGCCAGCGTTTTCACTGCGAAACTTGTTAGCGTGTGAAGAAAAGCGTTTGTGTGTAGTTTCGTATATGGTTTTGAGTAACGAGGTATATGTAGGATAAGATGTCGAATACGCATCTTTCACAACGTGTGTGTGTGTGTGTGTGTGTGTGCGCGCGCGCGCTTGTACTCATTAACTTGTCACCTAAATTATGGAATCACACGTTGTATATAAAAATCTGAACGCGTAATTCTTTCACTAATGCAAAAATGTACATGTATGTAAAAAATTACGTATGTATGTGAATAACCTGACGTCATAATGTGTATTAAAGACATACTAGCATCATCAGTTTTCTTATTGCTAGGCGTGCACATCCCCAATCGTTCTTCGTAGAAATTGTCTACACTATCAGCAGAGCAATTATTTTGTGTAGTTTTCTGTACACATTAATTTATTGTGTGGCAAAGTAATGTTTCTTGCTCTCTTGTGTCGCGCGCGCGCGCGCGCGTGTGTGTGTGGCCACCTCGTAAACAGTATCATCAATTTGATTAGGCCTCACTATGATCCAGTTGTTTTTCTATCTCTCTTATAACTGACTTGTATATTTTTTTAAAATCATGTCAACGCTCTTTCCTTTTTTCCGTATGGAATCCTTTTACATCACTGTAATTCTCACTTATCGTTGTTCTGACACGTTCTGCCTAGGAAACACAGTGTGTAAAAAGTGGGTTTTCCCTAATCATAAACATAGTTTTGCATAAACATTGCTTTTATTATTGTTGAGAATACCGTTCATTTTTCCAAGGACGATCTTCTTAATGTCAGATTTTCGACTGAGACCGTCTGGTGTTGGGTCTCCGTTGATTATTATTATTCTTTTTTGTTTAATCCCGATATTTCACGTCGTTCACAGATACCAGATTTTTATCCATCAGTTTTGGCCTCCACATTGTCGTACTGTCTTACTGAAGAGAGGTAACCCGTACGTCACAAAATGGTGCGACATGGAACACGGTCTTCTGTTATTGAATTCACAGTTAGTTTACATCTCGATTCATTTGTGATCTTAGAGATCCACACCAAAGTGTGGACTTAGGAATGTGTTTAGGTTTATAATGTTATCATGATCGGTTTTTCTTCCCCTTTTTTGTATTAGTATTTTCGACCTGGCCATAACAGCCTGCTCTACTGTGTATTGCCTCCCTAATTTTCTTTCTTTTATGCTTAGCAATGTAGACAAATGCTGGCTGTTGTAAACTGTTTTCCTGTTATGAGCGTGTCTCGTTCTGTTCTTCCCTTTACTTATGATGTCGTCTTCTTCTTCTTCTTATGTTAGGGAATAGGCGAATCACCGGTTACTGTCCCAAAGGAATATATCCACTGCCTTTGTGTTTTTCGAGTTGGATAAACGTCCTCTAAGGACGTTGCCAGCGTCCTGTAGAGTAAGACCAGTGGGAGAAGTGCTACCTTTGAGCCCTGGTCCTGCTCTGGGTTTCATTCGGAGACCCACCTCCTAAGTTCTTCTGCCTAGTGCCGTTGGAAAACCTTTCTCTTCCGCCTCTACTACCGTTAACCATTTGGCGCCTTTAACCCTGGCTACCCCTTATCGGGAAGTACCAGGTAGAAAAGAAAACAAGAAAACAATAATTACATATAAAGCTGAAGTATGAAAGCAATTAAACACTCACTCCTAGCCCTCGAGTACCTAATATAGTCGGGGACAAAAAGAACATGTCACCTGAACATTACCCGCTGTCATTGTGATACGATACCAGTGTGGATAGTCGAGCTAGCCAGCAAGAAAATTTTTAAACCGAATCAGAAGACAGTATGCTGGTAATGTTTTTACCGAATTTAGGTAGATTTTTATCTGAACGAGATAAATTTTTTAAATTTTCATGCCTACTTCTTGTGTACTTCTTGTGTCTGCTGAAGAAGAATTATTTGATTTCCTCGTCCACATCAATATTTATATTTGTCTTCGTTTTATAACATTTTCTGAAGGAAAAGTAGTGGAAACTTTATTTTTACGGCACTTAAATTATACACTTCAATTCTATTATTCTGCTTCAGTTGGTATACAAGTGAGTCATACATCACTCCTGAAAATTTTACCTCTCTAAATATGTATACGTAAATGTTGGAAAATATAGTTTTTTTAAAAATGCGTCTAAAGTGAAAACATTTTTCAGTCGCATACATATAACAAGCTGCTTATAACGGTGCTGCCGACCGGTTCACTCATCTTCTCTCTTCCCTTGTTCCTGTAGCTTTCTTTGATATGTTGGTCTGCTGTCACAACACAGAGGAAGTTTTTATGATTGCATAAAAATTTGTAGCAACTGCCACACCCAGTTTCTCTACACCTTCGAGTATTTCCATCGTTGGTAGTGCGTACAGCATCATATGCAAGGTTCTTGGAGTAGCAAATACGGTTTTCAGTAAACGAGCCCCAATGGCATTATTATGACGTATTTGAGTTTGAGTTTTAACTATGTAGACAGGTTTTGAGCAACTCGGGATTTCTAATATCTTTAGAAATCCTCCATAACTACCAAATGGATTTTGACAATTTTTCAAAATTTTTATACCTTTTTGGGGTCCAGTTTTGAAAATTCCAAAACTGAATACGTTATTCATGTTTTTGGCTAAAATGTTGGTTACTTCGAACACTCAGATGCTGCATTTATGCGATTTTTCAATATTTTGATATATTTTTGGGCCCTGGTGCCCCAAGATTTTGAAATTTTCAAAACGGTAACTTTATTCAGATTGTGGTTGAAATTCTCTTTAATTTGATACCCCACACGTATTTGTGCGATTTTTTTAAAACTTTGACTCGTCACATTTTTGGCACTTACCCTCCTATTTTTTGGGGGGATCAATTCATAAACAAGGATGGTGTAGGGTAAAGGTGCGGATACACTTGCCAGGTTTTATGAAAATAGGTTGATACATTAAAAAATTGTCAGACATATCCCTGATAGAGAGATAGCCAGACAAATGTCATACGGTGGAGTTAAAACCGATAACTCGCTTCGAGGTAAAAGCAACATAAAACGGATTGAAGGCGGTGGAAATGTCTCAGAAATGGATACCCGAAATGAAGAGCAAGAGAGGAGATCCGAGAACATGTTATTCTCAAGAAACAGTGGTGCATATATGACTACAAGAAAATGATTGACATAATAGGGAAGCGAGGTAGGGCTTGGGCTTTAGAAGAAACCTTGCCTAAAACCGATCTTTCCTTTATCCTGTGTCCACTACTGTATATCGATAAAGCAAGGTTATCGACTTTGATGGACACAGACTGTAACGAACTGATTTAACAGCACCCGTCTTAACTTACATCTGTTATTACATCCACGAATTGTGGCAGTTAAGGTGTGAAATACGGGAATTAACGTTGACCAGAAAGTGAAAGTAATTGAAGCTATGGACATGCCGCGTGACGTTGTACAACGTTTTAAATGAAAAACTCAGCCTTATCGGAGTTTAAAAACAGTTATCTGAACTATCGCTCTAAATGTAGAACGAAAACTACCCCCGTCGTACAGTCTCAGCGCGCCCCTTTACAAACGCACTCGTCCATTAGGTTTGCAGCCTGTGGGTTCTCGTAGATTAACTACATTTAAAACATTAGTAGACATTTGAATATACAGCGTCTGCGTTTGTAAGATGCAGTGAGGAAAGCGAGTGGGTTAGTTCCGTGCAGAATGTTAGTCCGTGTAATGGTGAAAGTGAAGTGGTGGCCTGTGTGACCTGAAGAAGTCGCTGCTTTCTCATGTTCCACATAACCTGCTAGCTGAGGTCAAGTTTGATGTATCTTGTGTTTTCGTTTATCTGTACAAAAAGGCGGCCTTAACAAAGTCCGTCTAGGCCAGCGTTTCCCAAACTTTTTTAGACCACGGCACTACAAATAAATGGTCAGAAGCTGCGGCACACTATCTCCCTCTACAAATCGACCCCCCACGCCATCAGCACCTTTCCGCGATGTCTTTAAAATGACACTGCAGCGTAAAATACCATAATGCCTACTTACCTCAGTACTACTTGTGGTTTCCCAGTTATGTCAGTAGACTTTTCCATTTGTAACGCAAATTTATCAACAAACTTAGATTTTTGTGACTTAAAAAATTACAAAAATCCACTGAAACTCATTTTCTCACATAACTTTTATTTGCACTTTCTTAATTTACGAAATAATGAAAAACACGAAGTATTACAAGATTTAAGTTTGTTCTGTATTAATAAGTAGGTTTTGTAGTCTTTCTGCTTCCAGATTTTAATGCGATATACGGGATTGGTATTTTTCCATTAGGTCTTTGTTCCGCGGTCGAATGGTGGACAAACGCACACTCATGTCGTGTTCCGTTGTTTGAAGTCGATTTTTTGATTTTATTTGGTTCATTGTGGAAAACGCTGACTCACAAATATAAGATGTAGGAAAGGGAAGCAGCATTTTGATTTCCTTTATTTTTGCCGAGTTAGACATTTTATTTAATACTTTTATTATTTTTCCAAAATTTCGCTGCAAACCCAGCCGGGCTTCGCGGCTCCCTCGCTTCTGTTTGTTATTTAATCCTATTGACCGACTCGTGGTGAACGGGTTTTCATAAAATTTTTCTACCAAACGTTTGCGTGCAGACATTCAGAAAGTATCCGGTGACATAAGATAAAACGCAGATGAAGTTTTGTAAAGTTATAATTGTCCCGCCGGTTCAGAACGGGGTAGTTGAAAGACAGTATGTGAGTTTCGTTGTACGTGAGGGTTGGAAGAGAAAGTATGCGATGGTGAAAGTGAAGTTGTTGCCACAAGTCGGATCGGAACAGACGAATTCGCTACTCCATAAGTACAAACTTACCAAAACAGATCAATGGAGTATCGGCCGGCGGGTAGACGGGAACCTTGTTGTTGGTGACGAATATGTTTTAACAAAATGAAGCAACATCTTATTATGTACTACATAAACTGGGACGACAATACTACAACCTAAAGACATCTACCAACAAAACAAAAGTTATGGCTCACCACGAAAAATTTCCCGTACGCTCAAAGATTAATATTGAGTATAAAGTATTGGAACAGACCTCAAATTTTAACTATTTAGGTTTTGATATAAGTTTTTGACGTTAACAGAGATGTACAAAATAATGTCAACAGATTTAAGCACATATATGGATCTATAAATAGAACACTGAAAAATAAAACTAGACGTGAGACAAAATTAAAATTCTACAAGACAGTGGCTGTTCCAGTGCTATTATATGGCAGTCAATCCTGGATTGCAAAACAGAGACATAAAAGCAACATACAATCAGCAGAGTTGGGATTTTTAAGAAGAGTTAAAGAAATAAAGATATAAGAAATGAAGATACACGGGAAGAATTAAATATGTAAAATCGAAATGAGAAAATTAACGATACAGGGGAAAATGGAGACAGCATTTAAGTCACATGGATGACGACAGAATACCAGTAATTGTAAACAAGTACAAGCCTTGTGGAAGAAGGGATGTAGGAAGACTAAGAAAGAAATGGATCTGATAAAATGAAGTCGGAACAGGCACATTACCTAATCCGTGAAGTGTAGAAGGAGAAGAAGAAGACCTTATTATGTTTTTGAAGAGCGATTTTAGGTGTACTGTGTTATATTCAGATACAAATAACTCAAAACGATGAACACTTCACACAGCAGTCACGCGCGCGAGCTTGTGTTTGAAGACTTTATGTTAATTAACAGTCAAAGGTTTTATTGTAGGCATTCTGTGTAATATCGTAGTTGATTTTGTCCAACACAAACACTGAGGTCATTCTACTTGACGCTCGTAGGGCAGGAACGTAGCCAACAATTGTTTTTCTTGAGGGAAGAGGGCAGATTAGATTGGAGTCGAGAATACCCATTCCGGGATGTTCCTTCCAGGAAAGTGGCGGCTCCAGATTTTCCCCCGGAGCAAGATAGACATGAGGTCCCTAGAGTCACGGTTTAGAACATTCTGGAACCGTGGAATTAAAGAACCAGGAAAAAACGTAATGAAAGAAACGTTTGCAGTCGTTTTATGATTTTCTTTATCAGATTTGAATAAACAAAAGTGAATATTAAAATCTGAATTTGACTTATTCAGTCCCTATAATGTACGATATAATTCTCGATAAAGCGTGTTGCAGTGTTAAATCATTACTTTCGTCGTTTAAAACCAAAAAAGTTAAAGTTACCTTATGTTTCTACATTGCACTTTTTGAAAACAATGTTAGCTTAATGCCACCTTGTAAGCCTACCATGAATGACATAAAAAAATGTACACAATGTAAGTGTGATTTTCCTGAATCCCATCTTTCTGTGAACGATACTGACTGTTTAACCCTAAGTATTATAATAGCTTTAGGGATTTTTCAGTTTTTAGTGGGGGGGGGGTCTGGACCCGTCGGACACTCCCCCCTGTCTTAGGGTACAGTATTCCGTGCTGAGGTGGAATATATAAATCGGATCTAATTCCATCTAGACAGTTCAAAAAAGTATTTGTGTCTAATTTTGGGTAAAACAGCGGGAGCATTAGCAACAATGTTTTCTGTTTTTAAAATAATTGCCTTTAAGATTCGTTTACGTATTGACAGTTATGAAGGTGTTTTTTGTAATGGGAAGTGGTAGCAATGGGGGGAGGGTAGTTTGAAAATATTTATTGGAAAAATTAAGTAACGTTTGTATGTTTAAACGTTCCACGGCCATTGGTATCTATTTTGCTAAAACCTTCAACTTTTTAACGCCAGAGTTAATTAGTAAATTGCTTGAGAACATTAGGTGTCTAAATAATAAAAACGTATTTTTGTGTAGCGTGAGCGATTTGCTTTTAAATCCAGATGGTATAGAAGAATTGCGTGCGTATATATCAGTGTAGTTATTCAGGTTTTAAAATTGTGAATAATTTTCTTTTATCTGGACGCTGCTTGGTACAGCATACTTTTAGTTGTAAATTCGTTTGCGTTGTACAAATACTGTTGTTAAGGGTAAGTTTAATGTTTGTTTTTATTTTCTATGCCTGTGATCGAAGTCTGGAAGAATCGTTAGGGCCCCTATTTTTCTCCGTAAATAATGTCTGAGGATTAACAGTTTTTAGGTCATGTTGTAATGCTCAGTTTACAGTTCACATTAAGTTCAGTTTATTGTTATGCGATTGTGACGATTTCTGTTTTACAGAATGCAACTGCCTTGTGTTTTGTATCCTGTCGTTTCTGTTTCGTTTTTCATTTCAATCTCAGGTTTCGTAGATCGCTGTCTCCTACCAAAATGGCTGTTGGAACTGTGTTCATATACAGATCTGAACAAGGGTGATAGTTCCATTCTTTGCCTTTGTTCCTTTAAAATTATTTTCTTTGAAAAATCTGAGCACTTAACTCAATGTATATATCGAACAGGAACGATGTTGCAACCTCGTTGGGTTCTTTAGTTACACGAAGGGTAAATTAACTTATGTTTTCAGCAACTTTCAGCATGAAGTGTAAAATCATAAAATATACTACGTAATGACGTAAAGTGCGATTTCATTGCTACACTAAAGAACTAGCAGCCAACGAATGCGTATTGTTTGTAAAACGAAAAGATCGATATTTTTCATAACGCTTCTTTGTAAACAGTAAACATCACAATATTTAAAAGCTGACGTTCTTGACTCACGTACAAAAATGTTGGAGAAATTCTATTTCTGGGTAGTTTGCCGTAAAGTCAACTATCAGTTCATTGTATTCATTAGTTCAGACTTTATCGTCACTAGTTATTGTCACAGGATATCTAAATTACGTTCGTTTGACCTAACCTAACAGAGTCTTCTATTTCTGTTGGTGTAACGAGTTTAACTGTGCGTTCACACCATGAATTCCAGTTAATAGTGCACAAACAGAAACATTAATATTAAAAAAATAAATAAATTGCCGCATTCATCAGCTGACTTGATAGCATCCAAGATGCATTCACGTACTCTGCTGCGTTACAATGCAAATGACATTATACAGATCAGTGAACTTCGAAAACTATTTTTCCTAATACAATATCAAAGGGAAGTGGGTAGTATTTTTTCGTCATTGTGGCGTGATAGTTAAGGGGCGGGTTCGATAAATTAATGATTGACAGTTTCACAGTCAACCGACGTCTGTAGGTTTTTGTTAATGACAGTCTTGACAACTATGACAACTATTGTTTATAGCTAGTTGGTCGAATGAAAATAAGAAAACGGACTGCAGTTCACGCGACATCTCTATATGAAATGCTGAAATAAAATAGTAAATGTGACTAAATAAAACCAGTTGAACAGTTATAACTATATATTGCGACAAAACATATATTAGGCATAGTAATAATTGAACACTATAGTCAGTTATCTGGAGCAAGGTTGTATATTTTGAAACAAAATTTTTAAATTGTTTGTAATTCACGAAAATATTTATTTTACTTCAATAATTGTCTCTGAATATCAGACTGATCTGTTAAAAAAATGTCAATTTGTTACTTGAACGTTGTTTCCAAGTATGTTGATACGTCTCACTGCTGGTCCTATGGTACGCCGCAATCTGCTCCTCTCTCGTCTCCTCCTTTCTGCACACTCCCGCTTCGCTGGCACTCCTCTTGTACGCACGCACGCCGACACACCGATAACCAGTCTACTCTTATCTCAGGGCACAGAAACTGGGCTATAATTTAATATTATTTATTTTTGGTGCTTTAAGCGTGCACCTTCCCCGCGTCTTGAGGTGTCCTCGCGATTACACAGGAGTATCCCGGATGGATAAACCTTTCCTATGCGGAAATCTTCACTCACGCCAGACTAGCACTGCTTAAAATTTAAATAGTTTATTTTTTTGAACTAATATTGAGTTCGTACCCAGTCAAGGTATTAGCTAACGGGTAACTCGTCGCTAAATTGTCCTTGATCACTCTTACATAAGCACGTTTCTGTTCGAAAACCTCGCACAGACAGCACGTCCGTAATATTTGAGCTGCAGGATGGAACTCGCTCGATATTCGTCGGCGGAGACCCAATCTTAATGGAAATTGGGGCCGCTGATTGGTCGAAAACCTATCATGTGATTGATGGATAAAACTGATAGACAACTTCTTAAAAAGATTTGCAGATTTCTGCAGAAGGAGGTATAGATTTTATCTATAAATTTTCTGACTTCTAAAAGATAAGGAATTTATAGCAGTAGCTTTTTACTAACCAACTCCCTATTAATATGTTACGTAACAAGTCTATGACACCCAGAAAATATAGCGCTATTTAAGACGCTTGCGCTGCCCAAATCTCCGTTCGGTACGTTCATTTATTATAATGGAGTTATTCATAAAATACGAATGACACGCGCACTCGCACATGACATGATCACAAATACATTTATGGTCATTTTGATACATAATAGTCTTTTACCCAATTCTTATTTCAATACTTACATCTGATTTACATACTCAAACAAAAATCAAATTTTATCTTGTCTACAACGTCATAAACCTGCTATATCAGCATGTAGTCCTTGCTACAATTTCCTTTACTGCAATGTTCTATTACAATATATGATAGTCCAAACGAATTGGTGTATACGTTTGAAGCCCAGTATCACGTGAGATGGTGACTGTAATGAAATGACAGTAGCTGATCTGTAGAGAAGGAAGGACGAATGGTTTGGCCCTTCAATGGGTCGTCTGGCAGTGAAAACGTCTCCTACAATGCGAGAAATGGCATGTTCGGTGTGTTCTCGTAAACAGGACTATCTAGCTTAGAGGTTGGCAACGTGAAGTAAAGCTAAGAACGCTTGTGGAATACGTTTGTTCAGAGTATATGTTGTTGTTGGGCGCTTAGTGTTATGCAGCGTTTGAAATACAATAATACAAAAGCATTTTACTGCAGAGATGTGAAACGGGATTGTCTTTAAGAGGACTGGAAATAGGAACAGGTTAGGAACAGTTAGAAAATTTAAGTAATAATGGTTTGGGTAGTTCTTAAGAAATTTGTGTGTTAGAAGATTCAGATGGATGACCGGAAGTGACAGGGACTAGATAAGTGGAGACGAATGCATGTGATGGCCATTAGCCATAGAACTGGGGTACCACGTCAGATTATCTGTAGCAAATGATGCACAGGTGGGACATCTCCCCTCCATATTTCCCCTGATTTTACAATTGATCTGTAAGTAAATGTGAACAGTTTGCGGTTTATTATCGCTAATCAGGTGTTTTATTATTCATACTGTCGATACTTTAGGAATTTGTTATGAAGTCACGCGACATGTTGCGCAGTTTTACGTGCTCAGGGCTCGAAACCTTACGGACATATTTTTTCCGCGCTTGGAATGAGATAGGAATTTGTTCTGAAGTCACGCTACATGTTGCGCTGTTTTACGTGCTCAGGGCTCGAAACCTTACGGACATATTTTTTCCGCTCTTGGAATGAGACGTACAATAGTTTCTTCCAACCTGTGGTCTCCAAAATATGTGATTTATTATATATTTTTAGCCGTTTTTCAATTTTTCAATAAATCACTGTTCCGCAGAAATTAGATTGGTCGATGTATTATAAGAAATATCGGCGTTGTAAAGAGAGCTAAAGGCGTCATTTTGGTTTTTCTTGAGATATCCTCCTATGCCGTCAATATTGGGTTGGGACCACGTACAGCGCTCGGGTTGTATACGTTATACATGTACACAGACATTCCTACGCGCGCGTTATCTGTTAAGTAACTAAAGGGCACTGGGCAAAAAAATGAATACAAGAATGATGTAAAAACCGACCACTGCACAGCGAAGAATGAAAGAACGATACTCGAAATAAGAAAGGAGAGCCAGATAGCCAGTTGAATTGGTAACCCATCTAAACTAGAGTAGAGGATATCGTTGCGAAGTGAAGGTGTACAGGAGATTTGACGGTCTGTCGTGAAGTTTTTTCTAGACTGCAGACAAACAGACCACGCGTACTAGATTAAAGAACGACACAGACCTCTAATCAAGTCACTGGAAATGCAGTCGCTCAGTATTGAGCAAAGAAGTGGTTGATAATGATAATGATAATTATGGTTTTGTGTACGTGTGTGTGTGTTACGCGCGCGCCCATAACGTATGTAACAAACTGCCTTAGGATTCGGAAAAGAAAGTACGTGGAGAAATTTGTGGTCATGAAGTCGTGTCAGATATAATTAAATGTTTGTTGCTGGACTCCTCGCACACGTCTACAGGCAGTGGCGTAAGTGGGAGCTGTTCCGGGGGGGGGGGAGTAGCATGAAGATTGTACTCCCATTTTCCTCGTAGAAATTTTGGATTGTCCCAAATAATTATATAAATTCATTTTATAAAGTGTACGTACGGCTGCAAATACGTACCTCATGTACGAAATGTTGAGGAATTGCCTTTATTAGGAAAACTTTAACTATATATTTATTAAAGTACAGATACCTTAATTCCTTATATTTTTATAATTATTTATAAGGCTCATTTTATAGCACACGCAACTGGCTTAGAAATAGATCTACGCTGTGATTATAGAATTTTCCCTAAAATTTTACTAGCTCTTGGGGGGGGGGATTGATCCCCCTCCGTAGTTATGCCACTGGTTACGGGTATAGAGGTTAAGAGTCATGTGATTATAAAGCGGTGATATTGGTTGCCCGGGCACATGATTAGTTTCTTTTGCATAGCATATGATTGGAACGTAGTTGGTATAGCAAACAAATTACGCAAATATGACATACATGGATGCGCGTGTGTTGGTTAGACAGTTGGTCCACGTGTAACGTATTGCCACGTTACAAATCCAGGGAACCCATCTTAACTGACATCTGCCTATTACATGGGGTGCCTACGTTGTAACGAACTATTATTAAAGTCAAATTAATTGAACAAATTACTTAATATAACTATAAGGAAACAAGGGAAGGTATTTTACTGATTTATGCACTCATTTTCATGTGTAACAAGACGACTTCTCTTTATTGACAACAGTTACTAAAAGATCCCATGACATCATTAATTAAACTAAAATATTTAAATGCTTTTCATAAAACTTTGGGATCAAACTGATTATGTATTCTTATACCTCGGATCCGAGTTTACTTTAAGTATATTTATAGTAAAGACTTCTAATTATTTTCAGTTCATCTAGACGCTTGCAAGACTTCTTTGACCATTTTAAGAATGGTATTATTACTTGAAGTGATAATAAATTACATTTACATTTAAGGCGTTACAACGTATGATAATTGAATCTTACAGTAAACTCTTAGATTGTCTCATTTTAATTTTAAATAAAATTAATCGTCTTTGAAGAGTCTCTTTTTAATGTGAGTTGTGTATCAAATATGATTAACTCTCGATAGCCAAGCTATCGAGTCACCTTTACAATTGGTCGTAGTAACCTCGTCCTGGGGTGTCTGTCTTGGGAATTCTTGGAGTCGGCGTCATCATCTGTGTCGTGTCTTCGTCAAGAATTAGGTCGGATGTTCACTGCGGAGATTGGAGTTTCTTTGGTGAAAGTAGGTGTAGATTCACGGAGGTCCTCGTCAGCGTCTTATGCATCGTATACGTGTATTTATGAAATTTATGCAGATCACATCTTCAGGAGTGATGTTGTAATTGGATTTACCTCTTGAAGGGAGACGTCATCTTGCTTACCACTAGTTAAGTTTTGTTTTACTTATTACATTTTCTTCTTAACACATCTTTATATTAATTCATACATTACACAATGCTCTCCACGTTTAGCAGTGGTAGCTAATATTCTAAAGTTAAATAAAAAAAACAAATACATTTTGGTGGAGCTCTCGCTCTTACGTCTGTACGGTGTGACGGCAACATAGCGACTCTCTCTCGATTGAACTGGCACATAACAACGGAGAGGGGCAAGTACTCCGCGACAATATAGTTCCTATTTTTATTTAAGTTAACATTCTTATTACCAAAAACCATACATTAATTATACATATATAATTTAAGTGAGTTATTTTAACTACTATTCGTGCCTTCAAATTTCTAATTATAAACATTGATTTTTATATCTTCCTAAATTACAGACAACTCGATAAACACGTTGAGTCCGGAATTAACAGGTCACCGCATGATGACTAGCAAAGGGTTAATTATGATAATAATAACTTTTTACAATTCGACCTTTATATTAGTGCTTCTGTTGATTTTCATTCACTTCTCATTCTCATACTGATTTAATACAGGGGCTTTAGGTTTAATAGTGCGATTTAAAAATACTTAATCGCTCGCAAACTTAATTTTTATTTATTTAAGATTACAGTTAGAATTAAATCGTCACACACGCAGCATTTACATATCTATGGCAACACGAATCAGAAGCCTTCATCCACCTACAATACGAGTTTGTAATATAACTGCGTTCCGTACCTATAGACGTCACAACCTCCCTCCCCCCACCTCTACGTAAATTATGCTTTAGTGGTCCATCAGTCCATCATACAGTCGACTTAATTCTGTATCAATGATTTCTACATCACCTCTCGTGTACGGCTCATCTGAATTGTTGGGTGTGTTGTTTGCTAGACCATAAACACGTACATACTTCGAATAACAGCAGTACATATGTGTGTACTTGCTCTCTATCACACACACACACACACACGCACCCACACACACCGTACAGGATTTGTATGTTGTCCTATATATTATTGCATTCAGTATGTATGCGTTTGCCTTGTAGTCTATATACCATAGAGACCAGTGGCACGAAGAGTAACTACTCCTGCCTGGTGGAGGGGGGGGGGTTGAGACTAGCTTGAAGGTTGGACCTCCAATTTTTCTCAGAGCAGATGGGAAATCCCTGATTCTTTCCACATAATTACATAAATTCTTCGCATCTCACCAAAGTTTTTGAGTACACCAACGGGAAGTACAAGAGTTGAAAATTATGGAACAGTGCCGATTTCAAAATATTATGTCTTGAGTACTTGTTATTTCAAATTAAAGGTAATAAATTACGTGGCGTCAGGAATCACCTCAATTATAAATTTGTATTCTTCATACACCTTCCGAAAACGAGACATTTTGAAAAACCGGCTTTATTATTCCTTTGCGCTTCCATTCTGATGTTTTCCCAAGAACGTTTGAAGCATCTTATAGTTTATTTTAAAGTACGTTATTGTTTATGTAAAAGTCCGTGAGTAAAATCTTATTTTTCGAATAAAAACTGCTCATCTACATGTGCAAAGACGACGATTCAAACCATAGAGATATGAGACCACGAGGTATCGGAGGAATCATGACACAAACAAGCCTGTAAAATGTCTAGGCGAAAAAGATAAAGGCTGATTAACAGGCTCTGCCATCGTTTTCTGGCGCGTGCGTAATTGTGTGTGTTTTTAACGCTGCAAATACGTACGGTGTTTACCAAATGTTGAGTGATTGTTATTATTAAGGAAATTCTAACTTTATTGTATTAATTTATGACGAGTCATGACGTAGATAACCGCGTAAGAAGTGTGTTTCGACGAAAAAGATCAAGAGAGATTAATAGGCTCTGCCTTCTTTTTTCTGGCGCGTCTATAATTGTTTTCGTTTTTTTTTTTAAGAATGCAAACGTGTAGCCCTACGTGATTTACCAAATTTTAAAGATTTTCATTATTAAGAAAACTCTATTTTATTAATTTACAATACTTCTACAGTTATTTATAACCCGCACTTTACTGGCATACGTTAAGTGATAATATAATTTTGCTGGAACTTTTAATAACTCTGGGTGGGGGATTTATACCCCCCCCCCGTAGTTACTCCACTGGTAGAGTCTAACTTGAATTTTGGATGTCAGGGTAGACACGGTTCATCTGAGGTTAAAGGAAGTTTCCCATCTAAAGGGCAAAAAGTGCTTTAATCCTCTGCCCTCGTCGGAGTAGTAATAGGATACGTGAAATAAAGTACCATTTAATCGCCTTCGTACGTTACACGTCGGAATAAGAGGAAAGTACCCGCATGGAAACAAATGGTTAGATTTCAGTCATTTGAATACTGTGCGATAATTATTGCCAGTGCTAATGAAAGCCGCATTTTAGTATTTACCTGGAATAGGAAACATGATATTCGTTTTGGTCATTTCAGAAGGCTGTATGACGTTAATTTGTAGTCCGTATTTCACAAACAATTAGAATCTCATCAGTAGTTTAATAAACGGTTCCGCGAATTACACTCGAGACTTTCGATGTCTTTAAACTGTAAGGGTTTATTATTTTTTCCTGGCAACGCAATTCGAACATTATTGTTGCCAGCTATTATGACCCGCAGGAAATAAATAGAATTCCGTTGTTTGTCTCAAAAGCAGCGTTATTAAAATTGAATTAAATTTCAGGCAGTCTTAAGTTCGTCTCCCTACAGAGTTGTTTACAATACGTGATGCGTCTGTCTCGTCTCCCCTCTCCCAACCTGTAGTACAGCCACACTCCTGTAGGATTTATTGGTTTCACGTCAGGGTTTTAGTGTTCCCATTATTTACAGCGCGTCAGCTTTTATGTTCACTTATTTATCACAGTGTCGTTTGTTTTGTTTCTCCCTGTTTACGAGAGCGCGCACACCTTAGGCACTCGGTTGTAACCCTAGTCGCGCCTTCCAATAAGTCTGATATAGGTCTGCTTGAGGATACCGTGGCCTGATTCATCTCTGCCGATACTCGGCCAAAAGGAGATGACCCGTAGGTCTTCCTCTTGGTCGTTTGGTGTTATCTTGTGAACATTATCGCAAACCTGCTGTTATCCACCCTAGCTTTTCAGGTCATCTTGTTGCGGTCCGAAGTTCCGACAACCCACTTGAGCCTTCAGTGCGCGCGCACACACACACACACACACGCACACACATCGAATAAGTATTCCTCTTTCTTGGTTTGCATTTATACACAAATAACCAAATAACATAGAAAGTAAACGATAGCGACACGGCGGGGGGGGGGGAGCGGTAGCGGTAGCGATAGCGTTATAGTGATATTTAGAAAGTAAACGTTTAGCGAAGTGACTCAAAGTGAGACTCTTAATATTTTGTCCCTCTGGGTGTAGTAAATGCTTTTTGTTGTATTTTCTATGTGTTCTCGGAGCGAGCAAAACGAGACCTCAGTTTTAACTTGACCGTTTGGCATTTGTCTCTGTCTGTTGGGTCATGTTTTGCGATGACTTTTGAATGTATCAGCCGATTTTCGTAAAACTTAGCGTCCATGTCCATACTATTGCCGCGCAGTGCAGTAGTAGGTTTTAAATTGATCCCATAAAAAAAAGGGGGGCGGGAGGCAACAAAGCCTAGGTCAAAATTTTGAAAAATGGGAAAAATTTAATATATGGGGTTGATTGTAAGGAAATTGTAAAAGTCTATGTGGAGTATCTAATTATTTGAATTTAATTCAAAATACAAACTGATGTTTAACAATTTCACAAAGTTAACATTTCTCAGCACCGTTGCAAATTTTGGACCGCCTTCAGAAAGTTTGCAGGAAGTTTTACTAATGGTTGTCAATCATGGTAATCAGTTCCTGAAATTATTAGATATAAGCCTATAGATGCCTATGGAAACATAAATGAAATTAAAAGCTAGGACTAAATTATGTCATTTAGGAATTGTTGTTATAAATTTAACTAAAAACCAAAGCAGTAGCTGCAATTTGTAATGTTTATTTTAGGATTGCTTTACAATTGTTATTTTACTAAAAAAAAAGGTAATCCGAGTTTTCGTTATTTGTCTAAATAAGTGTTATTCGGGCAAAACAGTGAGTCAGCAGTTCAGGAAGGAGGTTACCAATTGACTTCACCATTCGTTTGCATATAGCACCGTGATTTAGTTTACTGTTTATTATTATTATTATTATTATTATTATTATTATTTTGTAAATTATTGACGACGCATGATACGCATGCGTTACATGTAATTTTTGTGTGATTTTATATTAGCTGAACGCGTGTTGAAGATCGGCTGGGTTGTGGTGGCCGACATTACTGTTTTTGTCAGGAAGTCGAAAGTTTTACCGTTGCCGTGAAGACGTTTTGGTCGTATTGTTTCTCGTTGTCGACAACAAAAACTTCAGTAATCAGAAGATCAAAACACGTAATGAACGAATTGTCAGTAGTGTTGGGTCGTTTGTGAAGGATTCGGTTCATTACGTTGATTGAACTCATCCGGTTTTGTGACCAGATGTGAACCGGATCCTGATTAATTGACCGGCCTGTACTAGTTGTAGTAGTAGTAGTAGTAGTAGTAGTAGTAAAGCTAACGTTACTCGGGCAGCACTGCTGCGATTATCGGTGAACAAACATTGCGCTGCTGACAAATGAAGACGCTACTTGAATGTGACACGTGTTTGCCCCGTTATCTCGTGCGACACCAGATAAGAGGATGTGTTTGCAAAACACTACTGATGTCGCAACATTCCGAACGAAACACGCGGAAAATTAAATTTTGTCGCGCCGTCTCTTCATGTTTTCCTCTGTTTTAGGAGCGGATGTCTATATCCCATGAACAATACATGAATAAAATATTTTTTATTTATAGAAGATTTTCGTGTATCACATATTTATCATCAAGGTCCTTGTGTGCCCAGTACTGATTTATGCATCAGAAACATGGGCGCTACCTAGATCACATGAGAAGCAACTAAATATATTTGAAAGAAGAATCCTCAGGCAAATTTTTGGTCCAGTGGAAGAGGGGGAATGCTGGAGGAAAAGATATAATTTGGAGTTCTATAATTTGTATGATGAACCTGATGTGGTCATCTTTATTGAACTAAAAAGATTAGAATGGGCTGGGCACATTATACGTGCTTGTGAAAGCAGAGTTATTAAGAAGATATTTAATGTAAAGCCAAAAGGTAAAAGGAACTGAGATTGAGGGAAGGGGGAGTCAGGACATCAGTATTCTCTTGGAATTAGAAACTGGAAGAATATGACTATGAATAAAGAAGAATGCCGAAATCCTCTGAGGAATGCCAGGGCCCACAAAGGCCTGACATCGAGCCAATGATGCCGATGATGATATTATCATCATCATTATCGTTTGGGCATTAACCGGTGGGCGAATGCTTTTCCCGCGCAGTTATTTTGTATACAGTTTAATTCCTTTACTTTGCAAAGGTCTGTCGTCGTGATCTCTGGTCTGGATAACGTCGCGTCCGTCTGCCGGGTTCTCGCCTAGTTAAAAATGTACCGGTAGCTGTATACGTAGCCTATACGATACGGTACATTTATATTAGCGTTTGGGCTCGGAATGTAGGTTCGCGTATGCATTGGAGCTAGTTGTCTTGCTTTATCCTGTTCAGGAAAAAATCTTATTATTTTGTGCATTTAATTTATAAAACTGTTGAATGATTCACGAGTGTTTCATAGTACAGTATTTTGCTTCGACGGCACAAAAAAACGGGCGAATTATTTCATATTAGCGTTTGGGCTCAGAATGTAGGTTCGCGTATGCATCGGAGGTACTTGTCTTGCAGTGATTGCTTCTTACTTTGTTCACTTTCCTCGTTTCAGACTCATTGTCAGGAAGCATATGTTGAGTAAATACTTTTCTTTTTAAATCACAAAACCAGTTTGTTGTCTTTCATAGACCAGTAATAACATCTGAAGGCTCATTTTTCGGTAGATAATCCGCGATGAGTTTAGTTTATTGACATTTGTCCGTACCAGATTTCTGTAAAGAGTTGTGTGTTGTGTTCACCAACGATCGCAATCTAAAGCTACACTAAGGTATTTCACAGAAAAAGACGTGGTAAAAGATGGCCAATTTCCGAAGCCTATGTCACTGTAACACTTACATTCAGCATGGCAGAATCAGTTAGGGAGACCTACACGGTATTTCTGTGTCTATGGGAGTGTGCGCTTGCTGTTAAGAAACGTTCCAGACATGCATTTTCTCATGTCTGGATCTGTTTCCGCAGAATGTGATGAGTGTATGTCGGGCGTCGTTGCGTGTTTATAGACATGCTTAGGTCGTCTTTAATTTGCACAGATGATAAGACCGGGAATCCGTTAGGGCAGTGGTTCCCAAACTTTTCAGTCCGCGGACCCCCCCAACAAATTTTTGTAAATTTTCTGACCCCGTCTGAGTTCTGAAATAAAGCAAACAGTAAATATATAAACTTTTATATTTTAATCAAAATGTATTAAAATCAAAATTCTCTTATCTTGAAAAATTATAATACTACTGATATCAAACAAACATAGTTTAATGTGAACAGTGAAGCTGCTTTGAACAATTAGCTCTGCAATATTGGGTTTAATGTCTGATAATTTCAGTATTAAGTCACTCTCGACGTCAAGTTTGTTTCTTAACTTTGACTTAAAGTACGTCAGCTGGGAGAATCCGATTTCACACAAATAAGTAGAGGGAAACATAGTTGAACACTTGAAAGCTTTTTTTGCGAGTTCAGGATAGTCAGCCATTACATACAACCAAACGTCAACTAGCTGGAATTGCGAAATCTATAATTTTAATGAACTGTCAGTTGAAAGTTCTGCCAATGAATCTTCTTTTTGTAGTGTAAGAGAGAGGTCTAGTCAGTTCGGCTGACAAACAGATCTGCTACACGACATGATTTAAAGACTATATTAGTTTGAAATTACTTTTACAATTACAAAAGGTTGAACAAACAAAAAACTGGAATCTTATACTAATTGTTATAATATTCTAAAATTTAGATTTTACAGAATTAAAAAAAATGAGAAAATTACGGTACGTATATTCTATTTTTTCTTAAATGTGTCTTCGGACCCCCTGAAACATTGTCGCGGAGCCCACTTTGGGAACCACTGCGTTAGGGCTCAGAGCATGACAGTCAATCCACGATACCACTGCTCCACCAAAGAGATCAATGTATTTATTGTTGAAATCGTAGTCTCTGCAAGGTATCTGGCGACCCACTCTGGTTATGCGGTAGCAAGAACACGGCAAAGCCGCGCGTTCGAGCCATTTGGTTTTAGTTTCGGTCGATTTGATAAATTTTCGTATTTATTGTGAAGCATTTTCTGTTGACTAACGTGTTTTTAAAATTATTACGTAGTGTCCCGAAATCACACTCGCACAGTTATATTTTATTAAGGGGGGTTTTTCTTTCACGTCGGAGAGACTGTGGATTTGTCTACTGTAGGTTGCGTATATACACGCGAGGAGAATGGCAAGCACGGATCAAATAAAATGCGTAAAAATCACAATAAACACCAAAGATTGTCTCAACCGTCACTTTTACATTGTATTGTAAACCGAAAGAGTAGGCTACGCATCGGAGCTACTTCATCTTTTTCGGGAAAAAAATCTTTTTATTTTGTACATTTAATTTATAAAACTTGAATGATTCACGAGTGTTTTCATAGTATTTCGCTTCGACGGCACAAAAATCGGGGAAATTATTTCATATTAGCGTTTGGGGTCGGAGTGTAAGTTTGGCGTATGCATCGGAGCTACCTGTCTTGCCTGATCGTCTTCAGGAAACGTCTTTTTATTTTGTGCATTCAATTTATAAAACTGTTGAACGATTCACGAGTGTTTCATAGTATTTCGCTTCAAAGGCACAAAAAACCGGCGAATTATTTCATATTAACGTTTGAGCTCGGAATGTAGGTAGAGTAAATGGATATACCAAATTCATATTTCTCTGCCTCCGGGAGTGTCAATTTGTTTATTTTGTATTCAGTTTTTAGTTCCACTGATATTAAATACAAGCGCGCGAGAATATAAAATATTATTATTATTGTTATTATTATTATTTGTATTACAATAATTAAAAAGACCCTTAAAGAACTTAATTTGTTCGCATAACGCTAGTCCTCTAGTCCTTACGCAGGTTGTTACAATAACGTGAGCCAAGTAAAAAGAATTTAATTCTGAAAATTATACTGAGAGATGAGGTCTCCGGATATTTTTACATGGGAGATGGCTTGAGTAGGATAATTTCAGTCATCGTCATCATCTTCTTCTTAATGGTTTTAGGCTTTAGCGGCGTGTTCCTATTCCACAGTCCACCTTTTCTTAGGTCTACCAACTTTTCTTCTGCCTCTAGGGTTCCATTTTATTGATGTTTTGAATCCGTTTTCTTCTGTATCTTTCATACTTTCATTAACTGCAAAAATATCTAAATCACTTCTTATCTCTTCATTTCTTATATGATCTCGGCTATTACACCTTTTAGCTGACCTCAGAAATTTCATTTCTACTGTTTGTATCTTCTGTTCATCTTTTTTAATTATGACCCAAGTTTCAGAAGTGTGGCCTACGTATTGCCATTGCTTTATAAAATTTTATTTGGGTTTCTTTTCTACATTTAATTCCCAACGTTCTCCAAATCGTTCCACACATTCTTTTGTGAAATTCGTCACTTAGTGTTCTATATCTCTATCTTGATCCATAAGTAACGTCACGAAATGTCTTACTTGTTGTATGCGTGTATTGTCTATACACATTTTGGTCCGAACCGGTTCATCTCCTATAAAGGCCATTACTTTTGTCTTTGATTCACATATGTTACAATTATATTCTTTTCCTATTTTATGTAAGATGTATAGTGCTCGCTGGAGGTCGTCTTCTGAAGTGGCTAATATAGCTTGGTCATCCGCGAAGAGAATGGTTTTCAAGCTTTTATTTCGGTGTATGTAATCTAGCCGGCATAGGGCTGGTTGCCAATCAACAACCAATTCCAACAGTAGCCTCGGAATAATTTCCACTAAACCTAAATATGTCTCTGAAATGGCAAAAACTAGTTGATGAAAAGTGTTTTTTAGTAAACCAAACAATTGTCGTCTGATCATTATCTGCGAGCTTTCCCTTAGAAGCTTTAATTATTCTTTTTTGCGTAATCGAAAATGGTTAAGAATAATTTTACTACGAGTCCCCATAGTTTCGAAGTGGACTGCACATAAGCGCAGTGGGCGTATGCCTACCACGCTCATTATACTTAGATACAATACATTATTAAGAGACATATTTTCTCGGTACCTTCGTTTCCAACCCCCAGGTCATGTACCCGTGTGAATATAATTTCTTGCGCCTTTATTGGAAACATTTTATTCTAATTTTTAAAATGGTAAATGCGTATTCAATAACAAGATAAGCTACTGCTGGCGGAAGGGTTATTCACTAGTTTCTCCCAGCGTCTGCGAAAGAGATATATAACAGATTTTATCAAAGATAAGAGCCGAAGTATCGAGCGTCAGACTGATTAATACATTAGGGTGTTGCCGGCATTGTCTCATCTGCTGTCTTTCCTGTATCGGCATTCAGACGCTAGATCAAAGCCTACAAACGGCCAGCAGAAGCCTTTGCAAAATTAGCGACAATCGTAATAAAGTGTATACAGGAAATCTAAGTTCAAACAGAATCCGACATATTTCTGTCATTATTGGTTCCATTGTATAGTACGTTTCTTACAGCGTGTAAACCGACCGATGGACGGCGGCGACGCCTCGTGTTCCGACTTTCCTGTTTTACTTCGACAGGATGAGTACATTATATTGTGTTTAGATCTCAGTTTCGTCGCAAATAGTGTCGATTTCTAATGGGGTTGCTGATTTTCTCATAGTAATAACGAGCCTACGAATCTGAAATTATGTTTTTCCGTGACAGAGTTTGACTTTATTCGTTCCCACAAGATAGGCTATAACCACTCTTATTCTCTTACACTACTGAGTACGTCTTTGCATCCTTACCCATGGCCCTGTACAGTGTCGCAGATGTTACATAACTGGAAAAGGCCTTTAGCAGCGCGGGAACAGTTGTTTCCAATGTAGTTACCTCCGGTGTGCGGTCCGTCCGTCTTCAGTCTGGCCACCGTTTCTGTTCTCTCGCTTGTTTCTCGAACTACCTAGAGATCGGTTACAGCAACATTGGAATAAAAGAGCCCTCCGACAGTGATTTATGTAAATATAGTTGAGATATAATGACAGTTTTTCTTTTAATCGTTACCATAGTATTACAAGATCTGAATGTACCGAGAACGCTATGCCAGTTCCGATTGCGTGTGTTCGTCCACGTGCGAGAGAGAGAGAGAGAGAGAGCGTCAGAGACAAACCGATTTACCGAATCCATCTCGCTGGAAGAAGTTAATTTCTACGTAACGGTGAACAGGTACTGTCTCTGTAGTTAGTATCTATCACTTTATGTAAAGTATAGTTTTAGTTTAGTGCCCAGTACCGACTAAAAAGAAGCACCAATAAATTGTTCAGTACAAGCAACAGTTAGAAACTGTCACTGGTAGGTTTCCAGTGTAGCCCCCCCCCCCCGTTACGTTCGTTATGATGTATATTGATGAACTGGAGCTCAGTTTCCCTAACTTTAAGCACCTTTTTACTGGCGTGGTCGACTCGTGTCGGTTATTCCAAGATGTCGGCTCTTCTTTCTGCCCAAGGATCACGATAAGGAAACATTGAGAAAATATTGATAAATAACAGTATACAACTGTAACATTTTGAAATAATAATAAGCAAAGACAGAAGGTGGTTATGGTCGAGGTATCTGAGGAAACAGGCAGTCCGTCGACCTGTCGTTCATCCACGAGGTTGTTCGGCGTGGCCAACAATATGCTTGTATAAACTTCACATGTTCAGTATTGTGTTGTAGTCAGTGGCGGATTATCCATAACGCTGCAACACCGGGCACCAGGGCTTCAGCTGTTAAAGGGGGCACCATTCTACTAAGCGAAGCAAAGCTTATGTCTTACGCAATTATTAACCATGGAGAGTGTCGAGTTGGAAAATCAAGCGAAAGCTCATAGAAGTTTACTCGAAAGATTTGAATAACGATTTTCTAACAGAAATGAAGTATTGTGCCAAGAGTAAAACTGCAAGAAAGATGTTTTTTTCTTCAAATCGTCCGAATGAAGACGGTAGATTCCATGATTCTGCAGTTTGTCCACTCAAAGTATTAAACTGGATTAAAATTATTGATGCATTTCCGAATATATACATTGCTTATCGCGTGATTTTGACGATTCCAATAGCTGACTGCGAATTTGAAAGATCATTTTCTGTATTAAAACGCTTAAAGATATGTTGAGTTCAACTATGGGAGATGAGATATTATCTTCGTTAGCAAGGTTGAATATTGAAAGCGAGATACTTGAATCGCTCGATTTAGAAGAAATTATACAAGACTTCGTTAAGGCAAAATCAAGAAGAAATGGATCGATTAATATTTTCTAATCTTAAGTACTACTATGCTCATTGTAATCACTATTTAGCTAACTATTTGTTGTAATTTGAGTGTAATCAAATAATTGTTAACTTTTGAAATTGTGTATGCCATTTATCTGTCTAAATAATGGATAAAAGGTTGAATTTTGAATGTGGGGGAGGGCACCAGTGTGCTGATGGCAGCACAGGGCACCACGCGCTTCTAATCCGTCCCTGGTTGTAGTAGTGATACACGCAAAACCCTCTCCTTCCTTAGCGTAAAGAAGGTGGAGACAGGCGTACAAAGGAGAAGGAACCGAATGATAAAAATATTTGCACCTTATTGGTAGCGTTTCCACGGTATCGTTGTTTCAACATAATAATTGTTACCCAATGTCAAAACTGATTCGAGAAACGTGCGCAACGGATAACCATTGGTCGTGGTGCGCCGTGAGAGATTTGACCTCACACAACCTAAATACAAATTCAGCCTGTGAACTTTCCCTTGTCTCCGCTTGTCAGTATATTGGGGAACATCGGTGTGAGGAGTACAGGATTTAGTTTTGTCAGTCAAACGTAAAGAATGAAAAATCTATTGAAAGGGAATAGTATTGGGCGGATTGGACGGAACGGCCATCGGACTGAAGTAAAATGGGAAACTGGGAAATCCCCCCTCCCAAATGTTTACTATTTATTCTCATTGGAGTGTGCTAATTTCGTTACTCATTACTATACCCGTGTAATTAACATCCTATTTCGTGAAGTTTTTTTCCTTTACTTCTGCTCTTATTTTAAGCAGTTGTGTGTTCTTCAACATTTATCCGGTGCCATCAGAGTAACTTTTACTGGTCTGCCCCGACCTGTTTATTGTTGTTTTTATTCAGTCTTATCGTTTATTGTCTGTTCTATTAGTCTGTCTACGCGGTGTGTTCGTGTAATTCCGACGTTACGGATTCGATGTAATTTGACTTTTACGCTGACTTTTCTCAGTATTCAAATTGCCTCGCTAGTCAGTCATACCTCTGAAGTTAAGGCCATTATGATATGACCTGATAAATCTGTCATCAATATTGTTAGTTTGCGGTTGGTATATCTGATGTCCATACGATGATTGGCGCAAGTTTTAAAACGTTTTTCGTTCAAAATTTTGCATAAAATTAAAAACTTTGACCTCCTAAACCAATAACAGGGATCGTTTAAACTTTTTTATTGTTACACGAGAAAGTGCGCAAAACGAGCTTTAAAATGACCGCTTCTACAAAATTCTAGGTTATGTAGGTTTCTAGAAAGTATTTTTTTTTTGCTTGAAACAATGGGCTGTAAATACAGTGTTTTAATAAATACAAAGAATTATATGAAACGAGATGAAAAAACATAAAAGGATGCGGTTTGCATTGAAATATTTCGTTTTCCAACATCTACAGTATAGGTGTTGAACAACTAGATTAAGTGCAAAAGAAGACACGATGTGATGTTATGGTTTTTCATGGCTAGATTTTACCTCATGTCTCGATGCACTCTGGTGGCTGTTACTGTTACCACAGGGATGGATTATTCGCGGTCGTTTGCCATCTCTATATTAATCTATATAACAACGTTCGGACTACACCAGATACCGGCAGCCATCTTCAAAAGATTAACAGAAATAGAAAGAATAATATCGGTATACATGACTTCCATGTTCTAAGATTTATATTTAAAATCATTTTCTAAATGAAATATTTCCATAGAAACTACTTCTTTCTACTTACTACTTCAGCCTTAACCACAGTACTGTGGTCACTAACGTATACCACCTCACGTTATCGCACTCGATTTTCACTGATGATGGAAGTCGATGGCACTGTCGAAACGTCTGGTTTTGCAGAAAACATTGGTCTACGGCCAAACAGGCCGGGAAGGAATTTTAACATCAAACTACTTCTTTATTGCCGATAACATAGTACATATATAAAAAAATTCTCCCCTCCCTCTTCAACTATAATTTTCATTAATAGAAAATTACCCCCACCCCGTTCACCTAACCTCTTAATTTATAGATATTCCATCTACGTTTCTACAGTGGATTATTATGAGCTTATTATCAGGATACTTTATTTATCAAAATTAAGTACTTCACTCTTGTTAAAACATAAAACGTTGCAGGTAAACTACCCCTTTGTCTTAACAGATCTTCACCAAAATCAATAGGCCTTTAGTCCTCTACAGTTCAGGGATGCATGCAAAATGAATGTGCGGCAGTTATCGTTCGTCATAGAAACAATTACTCTGGTTAAAACATGAAAAGTGGCTGGTAAACTACCCCTTTCCCTTAACCGATCTTCACCAAAATCAATAACACTTCAGATCTTTACAATTCAGGAACGTATGCAGAAAATTATTTGATTCTCTTTGAATTTACGGTAGTTATCGTTCGTCATAGAAAAAATTACCCTTGTTAAAACATAAACGGTTGCAGGTAAACTACCCCGTTCCCTTAACCGATCTTCACCAACACCAACAGGTCTCGAGAACTACAATTCAGGGCTGTATGCAAAACATTATATGATTCTGTTTGAATTTGCGGCTGTTATCGTTTGCCATAGGAAAAAATTACCCTTGATAAAAAAAACGTTGCAGGTAAACTACCCCTTTCCCTTAACCGATCTTCACCAAACACAACAGGTCATGAGTACACTACAATTCAGGGCTGTATGAAAAACATTATTTGATTCTCTTTGAATTTACGGCAGTTATCGTTCGTCATATAAAAAATTACCCTTGATAAAAAGAAAACGTTGCTGGTAAACTACCCTATTCCCTTAACCGATCTTCACCAAAACCAACAGCTCTTGAGAAATCTACAATTCAGGACTGTATACAAATCATTATTTGATTCTGTTTGAATTTGCGGCTGTTATCGTTTGCCATAGAGAAAAAATTACCCTTGTTAAAACATAAAACGTTGCAGGTAAACTACCCCTTTCCCTTAACCGATCTTCACCAAAATCAATAACACTTCAGTTCTTTACAATTCAGGAACGTATGCAGAAAATTATTTGATTCTCTTTGAATTTACGGTAGTTATCGTTCGTCATAGAAAAAATTACCCTTGTTAAAACATAAACGGTTGCAGGTAAACTACCCCGTTCCCTTAACCGATCTTCACCAACACCAACAGGTCTCGAGAACTACAATTCAGGGCTGTATGCAAAACATTATATGATTCTGTTTGAATTTGCGGCTGTTATCGTTTGCCATAGGAAAAAATTACCCTTGATAAAAAAAACGTTGCAGGTAAACTACCCCTTTCCCTTAACCGATCTTCACCAAACACAACAGGTCATGAGTACACTACAATTCAGGGCTGTATGAAAAACATTATTTGATTCTCTTTGAATTTACGGCAGTTATCGTTCGTCATATAAAAAATTACCCTTGATAAAAAGAAAACGTTGCTGGTAAACTACCCTATTCCCTTAACCGATCTTCACCAAAACCAACAGCTCTTGAGAAATCTACAATTCAGGACTGTATACAAATCATTATTTGATTCTGTTTGAATTTGCGGCTGTTATCGTTTGCCATAGAGAAAAAATTACCCTTGTTAAAACATAAAACGTTGCAGGTAAACTACCCCTTTCCCTTAACCGATCTTCAACAAAATCAACAGACCTTGAGTTCTGTATAATTCAAAAAGGTATGCAAAAGAATAGTTGATTCTGTTTGAATTTGCGGCTATCGTTTGCCATAGAAAAAAATTACCCTTGATAAAAAAAAAAGTTGCTGGTAAACTACCCTATTCCCTTAACCGATCTTCACCAAAACCAACAGCTCTTGAGAAATCTACAGTTCAGGACTGTGTGCAAATCATTATTTGATTCTGTTTGAATTTGCGGCTGTTATCGTTTGCCATAGAAAAAATCACACACACACACACACACACACACACACACACACACACACACACACACACACACACACACACACACTTTTCGAAAAATGACGTTTTTCATGTTTTGAGTGTAGTACAATCAGTATCTGCAATAATCTCGATCACGATTTTTTTTGCCATCATCATCCATTTCCTTAAGGAACATGGAAGTAAAAATTAAAAAAAAAAGTTGATTACGTTGTAACTTAAACGATAGAAGTTCAGGTAAACAGAAGTTATATAAAACAGTAATTACTACACGTATGGGGTAGTATATTAATGCATATTAATCATTACTATTTAAACGATATAGCTCAGGTAACTACAAATAAAATATCGGTATGGAGAACCATACATGACTTCCATATTCTAAGATTTATATTTAAAATCATTTTCAGCCAAACAGCCAGGCTGTGTCTTACCTGCCTTTTTATTGCTGTATTAAATGAAAAATATTATATTACATTAAAATGAAAAAATTATAATTTTATTGCCTGGCAACAAAATTATTTTATTTTTAACAATTACCATTGTTTCAAAAAGTTTAAATAAATTTTCAAGTACTTTACTCTTGTTAAAACGTAAAAGGTTGCAGGTAAACTACCCCTTCCCCTTAACCGATCTTCACCAAAATCGAAAGTCATTGAGACCTCTACAATTCAGGGACGTATGCAAAAAATTATTTGATTCTGTTTCAATTTGCGGCTGTTATCGTTTGCCATAGAAAATACGCTTGATAAAAAAACGTTGCAGGTAAACTACGCCTTCCCCTCAACCGATCTTCACCAAAAACAATAGGTCTTGAGTACTCTACAATTCAGGGCTGTATGCAAAACATTATTTGATTCTGTTTGAATTTACGGCTGTTATCGTTTGCCATACAAAATACCCTTGTTAAAAAAACGTTGCAGGTAAACTACCCCTTTCCCTCAACCGATCTTCACCAAAAACAACAGGTCTTGAGAACTCTACAATTTAGGGCAGTATGCAAATAATCGTTTGATTCTGTTTGAATTTGCGGCTGTTATCGTTTGCCATAGGAAATACCCTTGTTAAAACATAAAACGTTACAGGTAAACTACCCCTTTCCCTTAACCGATCTTCACCAAAAACAATAGGTCTTGAGAACTCTACCATTCAGGGCTGTATGCGAAACATTATTTGATTCTGTTTGAATTTGCTGCTGTTATCGTTTGCCAAAAAAAAAAAAATTTCCATTGATAAAAAAAACCGTTGCAGGTAAACTACCCCTTTCCCTCAACCGATCTTCACCAAAAACAATAGGTCTTGAGTACTCTACAAATCAGGGCTGTATGCAAAAAATTATTTGATTCTGTTTGAATTTGCGGCAGTTATCGTTTGCCATAGAAAAAAAATCTACAGACAGACACACAGACAGACAGACACACACACAGACACTTTTCGGAAAACGACTTTTTTTCATGTTTTGAGTGTAGTAGAATCAGAATCTGCAATAATCTCGAACACGATTTTTTTTGCCATCACCATACTTCCATTCCTTAAGGAATATGGAAGTAAATATCGGTATGGAGAACCATACATGACTTCCATATTCTAAGATTTATATTTAAAATCATTTTCAGCCAAACAGCCAGGGAAGGAATTTTAGCAAAAAAATACTTCTTTCTTGCCAATAACATAGTACACATATAAAAAATATTATCCCCTCCCCCTTCAACTATAATTTTGATTTATAGAAAATTACCCCCAGCCCGTTCAACTAGCCTCTTCATTTATAGATATTTCATCTACGTTTCTACAGTGGATTATTAAGATCTTATCAGGATACTTTATCAAAATTAAGTACTTTACTCATGTTACAACAAAAAATGTTTCTGGTAAACTGCCCTTTCCCCGTAACCGATCTTCACCAAAATCAACAGACATTGAGTTCTCTATAGCTCGGGCACATATGTAAAAAATTATTTGATTCTGTTTGAATTTACGGCAGTTATGGTTCGTCATATAAAAAATTACCCATGTTAAAACATAAAACATGAGATTTATAAAACATATCTAAGATTTATATTTAAAATCATTTTTGAAATAAAATATTTTCATAGAACCTACTAACGCTGGGGAAATCTGAGGAGCCAATCAGAGTTGGGCCTACCTGTCACTCTGCTGAATTTGGTGGAAAGCCCTGTCACTGTCGTCAAAGTGTCAGCCTTGACAGGGTCCTCTTTTTCTGCAAAATGGGAGAGGAGGCTTGAGATGGAGTGAGTGACATGGTCCCCACCTCAATGAAGAACCCATTGTTTTATAAAAATATATTTAAATTTTGAAAACTGAAAATTCTTTTCTTGTTGTAAATATTTATATTTTATAATCAAAATGACTTTATCAAAAAACAAACATTATTTTTTTATAATAAGTACTTACATATGTTTCTTAATGTGCTTACTTTTTCTTCAATGTTGATGATCATTTCCAAACATTCTGACAAAATTGTATCTACAGAACAGTTAACATTCCCCAGGTTTCCATTTCTGCTAATTTCTCATTACACCTTCCACTGACGTATTATTAACCATTTCATAAACTATCGTATAATCTTTTCAGATTTTGTGGTACAAAATCTGAAATTTTCAGATTGCCTGGCAACAAAATTATTTTATTTTCAACAATTACCATTGTTTGAAAAAGTTTAAATGAATTTTCAAGTACTTTACACTTGTTAAAACGTAAAAGGTTGCAGGTAAACTACCCCTTCCCCTTAACTGATCTTCACCAAAATCTAAAGGCCTTGAGTCCTCAACAATTCACTCACGTATGCAAAAAATTATTTGATTCTGTTTGAATTTGCGGCAGTTATCGTTTGCCATAGAAAATACGCTTGATAAAAAACGTTGCAGGTAAACTACCCCTTCCCCTCAACCGTTCTTCACCAAAAACGACAGGTCTTGAGTACTCTACAAATCAGGGCTGTATGCAGAAAATTATTTGATTCTGTTTGAATTTGCGGCTGTTATCGTTTGCCATAGAAAATACCCTTGTTAAAAAAACGTTGTAGGTCAACTACCCCTTTCGCTTAACCGATCTTCACTAAAAACAGTAGGTATTGAGAACTCCACAATTCAGGGCTGTATGCGAAACATTATTTGATTCTGTTTGAATTTGCGGCTGCTATCGTTTGGCAAAAAAAAAAAATTTCCCTTGATAAAAAAAACCGTTGCTGGTAAACTACCCCTTCCCCTCAACCGATCTTCACCAAAAACAATAGGTCGCGAGTACTCTACAAATCAGGGCTGTATGCAAAAAATTATTTGATTCTGTTTGAATTTGCGGCAGTTATCGTTTGCCATAGAAAATACGCTTGATAAAAAACGTTGCAGGTAAACTACCCCTTCCCCTCAACCGATCTTCACCAAAAACAACAGGTCATGAGTACTCTACAAATCAGGGCTGTATGCAGAAAATTATTTGCTTCTGTTTGAATTTGCGGCTGTTATCGTTTGCCATATAAAATACCCTTGTTAAAAAAATGTTGTAGGTAAACTATCCCTTTCCCTTAACCGATCTTCACCAAAAACAACAGGTCATGAGTACTCTACAAATCAGGGCTGTATGCAAATAATCGTTTGATTCTGTTTGAATTTGCGGCTGTTATCGTTTGCCATAGGAAATACCCTTGTTAAAACATAAAACGTTACTGGTAAACTACCCGTTTCCCTTAACCGATCTTCACCAAAAACAATAGGTCTTTGGAACTCTACAATTCAGGGCTGAATGCGAAACATTATTTGATTCTGTTTGAATTTGCGGCTGTTATCGTTTGCCAAAAAAAAAAATTTCCCTGGATAAAAAAAACCGTTGCAGGTAAACTACCCCTTTCCCTCAACCGATCTTCACCAAAAACAATAGGTCGCGAGTCCTCTACAAATCAGGGCTGTATGCAAAAAATTATTTGATTCTGTCTGAATTTGCGGCAGTTATCGTTTGCCATAGAAAATACGCTTGATAAAAAACGTTGCAGGTAAACTACCCCTTCCCCTCAACCGATCTTCACCAAAAACAACAGGTCATGAGTACTCTACAAATCAGGGCTGTATGCAGAAAATTATTTGATTCTGTTTGAATTTGCGGCTGTTATCGTTTGCCATATAAAATACCCTTGTTAAAAAAATGTTGTAGGTAAACTACCCCTTTCCCTTAACCGATCTTCACCAAAAACAAAAGGTCTTGAGAACTCTGGAATTTAGGGCTGTATGCAAATAATCGTTTGATTCTGTTTGAATTTGCGGCTGTTATCGTTTGCCATAGGAAATACCCTTGTTAAAACATAAAACGTTACTGGTAAACTACCCCTTTCCCTTAACCGATCTTCACCAAAAACAATAGGTCTTGAGAACTCTACAATTCAGGGCTGTATGCGAAACATTATTTGATTCTGTTTGAATTTGCGGCTGTTATCGTTTGCCAAAAAAAAAAAATTTCCCTTGATAAAAAAAACCGTTGCAGGTAAACTACCCCTTTCCCTCAACCGATCTTCACCAAAAACAGTAGGTCGCGAGTCCTCTACAAGTCAGGGCTGTATGCAAACAATTATTTGATTCTGTTTGAATTTGCGGCAGTTATCGTTTGCCATAGAAAAAAAATCTACAGAGACACACACAGACAGACACACACACAGACACTTTTCGGAAAACGACTTTTTTTCATGTTTTGAGTGTAGTAGAATCAGAATCTGCAATAATCTCGAACACGATTTTTTTTGCCATCACCATACTTCCATTCCTTAAGGAATATGGAAGTAATAATATAAGTGATATTCTGGGAGACAAGTCGTTTCACTTTGTTATATATAATATAATAGCATTTAACCGAGTCTTCTTTTTGTTACATTCTTCTGTGTACATGTTTTTACATTTTTTTGTATAATTGTTCGCCTTTGGTGTGCAACGAAATTAATTGAGGCTGTATCATCGCATTTCGGTGGCCCCCGAAGCTCGAGGAATTTCCATATCGGAGGTTAGGACAATTTCGTGTGTAAGTTCATCCCCGGGGTCATTAGCAAATTGTACCTGAAACGTCAAGAAAACGTTTGGTTTTGACCCATCCGAATGTACACCAGGAATGTCCTGGCACATATCGGGGGCAATGACAGCATTATTTTGAAAAGGGCAATTCAGCCTATACAACGAACTGTTGAAAATCCCAGCGTGTTGTATGGCCGGACTAAACGCACGCGCGATTGAGGGGTACTGACCGCAGGAGTCCCATGTTATGATTAAAGATATGAATACTTCATTAAGATACGGGAGACATTAATGATAAGAGCGTTTAATGAATTCTAAGGCATTCTTTATCTCCTGTCATTAGTTTGTTTACATCAGTTCCTTTGTGCATGTTCGTCTATGTCTACTAAGTATCTGATCTTTGTAGTAAGTTTGATTTTCTGTGAAATTCGTTTTGCAACTTAATTTTTTACTTCCATGTTCCATAAGGAAATGGAAGTATAGTGATGTCCAAAAAAGTCGTGTTCGAGATAATTATAGATTCTGATTGTACTACCCTCAAAACATAAACAAAAGTCATTTTTCGAAAAGTGTCTGTGTGTCTGTCTGTCTGTAGATATTTTTTCTATGGCAAACGATAAGAGCCGCAAATTCAAACAGAATCAAATAATTTTTTGCATACATCCCTGAATTGTTGAGTTCTCAAGACCTATTGTTTTTGGTGAAGATCGGTTAAGGGAAAGGGGTAGTTTACCTGCAACGTTTTGTTTTAACAAGGGTAATTTTTTCTATGACGAATGATAACTGCCGTAAATTCAACCAGAATCAAATAATTTTTTGCATACTTTCCTGAATTATAGAGAACTCAAGGTCTGTTGATTTTGGTGAAGATCGGTTAAGAGAAAGGGTAGTTTACCTGCAACGTTTTATGTTTTAACAAGGGTAATTTTTTTCTATGGCAAACGATAGCCTATGTTTTAACAAGGTAATTTTTTTTATGACGAATGATAACTGCCGTAAATTCAAACAGAATCAAATAATTTTTTGCATACTTTCCTGAATTATAGAGGACTCAAGGTCTGTTGATTTTGGTGAAGATCGGTTAAGACAAAAGGGTAGTTTACCTGCAACGTTTTATGTTTTAAAAGGGTAATTTTTTTATGACGAATGATACCTGCCGCACATTCAAAGAGAATCAAATAATGTTTTGCATACGTTCCTGAATTGTAGAGTTCTCAAGACCTATTGTGTTTGGTGAAGATTGGTTAAAAGAAAAGGGTAGTTTTCCTGCAACGTTTTATGTTTTAACAAGGGTAATTTTTTCTATGACGAACGATAATTGCCGTAAATTCAAACAGAATCAAATACTTTTTTGCATACCTTCCTGAATTTTAGGGATCTCAAGACCTGTTGATTTTGGTGAAGATCAGTTAAAGAGAAAGGGGTAGTGTACCTGCAACGTTTTGTGATAACAAGGTTAATGTTTTCTATGACGAACGATAACTGCCGTAAATTCAAAGAGAATCAAATAATTTTGTGCATACATTCCTGAATTGTAAAGAACGGAAGGCCTATTGATTTTGTTGAAGATCGGTTAAGGGAAAGGGGTAGTTTACCTGTCACCTTTAATGTTTTAACAAGAGTAATTGTTCCTATGACGAACGATAACTGCCGCACATTCAAACAGAATCAAATAATGTTTTGCATGCATCCCTGAATTGTAGAGGACTCAAGACCTATTGATTTTGGTGAAGATCAGTTAAGAGAAAGGGGTAGTGGACCTGCAACGTTTTGTGATAACAAGGTTAATGTTTTCTATGACGAACGATAACTGCCGTAAATTCAAACATAATCAAATAATTTTTTTGCATACATCCCGAAATTGTGGAGAACTCGAGGCCTGTTGATTTTGGTGAAGATCGGTTAAGGGAAAGGGGTAGTTTACCTGCAACATCTTATGTTGTAACAAGAGAAATTTTTTCATGACGAACGATAACTGCCGTAAATTCAAACAGAATCAAATAATTTTTTACATATGTGCCTGAGTGGTAGAAGACTCAAGGCGTATTGATTTTGGTGAAGATCGGTTACGAGGAAAGGGTAGTTTACCTGAAACATTTTTTGTTGTAACAATTGTAAAGTACTTAATTTTGATAAATAAAGTATCCTGATAAGAAGATCTTAATAATCCACTGTAGAAACGTAGATGAAATATCTATAAATGAAGAGGCTAGTTGAACGGGGTGGGGGTAATTTTCTATAAATGAAAATTATAGTTGAAGGGGGAGGGGATAATTTTTATGTGTTATTGGCAACAAAGTAGTAGTTTGTTGTTAAAATTCCTTCCAGGGCTGTTTGGCCGTAGCCCAATGTTTTCTGCAAAACCAGACGTTTCGGCAGTGCCGTCGACTGCCATCATCAGTGAAAATCGAGTGCGATAACGTGTGGTGGTATACGTTAGTGACCACAGTACTGTGGTTAAGGCTGAAGCAATAAGTAGAAAGAAGTAGTTTCTATGGAAACATTTCATTTCGTAAATGATTTTAAATATAAATCTTAGAACATGGAAGTCATGTATGGTTCTCCATACCGATATTTTGTAATATCCTTCCCGTGCAGCAGTTCCTTAATTCGCGACTGTACGTACTGCAATTCATTAAATATGCTACCCGAGTAACAACTTTATTTTCCTTGTTTGTACTGTTTACTGTAACTTTTGCGTATTTCTTCTTACTGTTCACATTACTTTGCTTTTCTCAGTACTATAAACTAAAGTGTGTAGTTTATTCAGGCTCACGTTATACGGTCTTCCAACTTATGTATGGCATTACGTTGTCACCTTCTGCACATTTTGCTACTTTGTAAATGGATTACGAATTACGGTAATTTGTTGCGATTGTATGTTATAAGCAGAAGCGGTATAAACATAAAAACCATATTAGTGCGCACATGACTTTATAAGTTCGTGAACTATCCGAACGTTACCCTGTCGATTGTCGGTCACTTTGAATATGGCAACGATACAGAAATCAATTTGCGTGAGAATTCTTGCCAGTCGCAACTGCATACGTTTACGAAAAGCGTACGAAAGTACGTAGCATAAAGTATAAAACGTGCATACGCTTATTATACACTCGTATTTTTCGGGCGTGATTGGGAAAACTTATTGGAGCATTATCTGGTTCTTTGCGTTTGCCGCTTTTCTGTGGGGGTTTTACGTATTTTCCTGTTTTACACAACAGATGTTAAAGCAGACGCGGGCGGTATTGCAAATAAATTACGGAATTCTGTTCCAGTCTGGATTAACGGTAATTTTTAAACGTCAGAAACAATGCTAACGGAGAGTCCGTCCGTTGCTGTTGGTAGCTGGGATGTTTTATTTTGGTATTTTATTATGTATATTATTAAGTATAATTTCTTCTGCAAAGCGGGTTGCATTGTATTTTTATCGTTTCACATATTCTTATTTTAGACATAATATTATACAATTACTGCTAGAAACTTTCGAGTTACATATAGTGTTATAGATAATGATTTTAATATTTATATTACAATTAAGCTATATTTTTACATACGAAAACTCCAGAGGAAAAGGGGATGAGTCCATTTTACAAGATTATTTTACAGGAGAGGAAATTTCAAGTTTGTTACACTATATATATATATATATATATATATTTAAGTCGAAGTTTTTCCAGTTACTTTTGTGCTATTATAATAGTAAATATGTCGGTTTAAATAATAAGAAAAATAAGACTCGAAATTGCCAATTTACAAAGAAGAAAAAGTAACGTGGTAATATGCTATTACTTTCTCTTCAGTGTCTTGTATTTCTAGCAGGACTCTATTTAGATAACCTTCTAAATACAGATTGCCCTCTCTTACACATTCGTTATCTTTACTTACACATTGTAAATAATTATTGTATATTTCCGATCTGATGATTAGCTGTGAAGCTAGAAAGCACTAATCGGGAATTTTTTCTATAGCAGTGTACAACAATGTTATTTCTGTTTGTGATTAAAACCACTAATCAATTAAATTTATTAGTTAAATTAATTAAATTGCACGTTGTAAAAAAATTTTCTCATTACTTGACATCAGCTACGTGATTACACAACAGTGTCACAGTAGTGTCACGTTCTGTGGAAGTTTGGAAACTGTTTTGTCTTTTATGTTGTAGGCATCAATATGAGATTAAATAAGTCTCAAAACGTTGCATAAAAACTCCATTTTTATTACGACCGAAACTCGATATCAACTAGAAACCACATAACAATTCTCTACTATTGGTTATTATGACTGATGTCATTTTGTTAACGGAAACGATCTTTTATACTTACTTACAAAAGTAACATGTTACAAAATTTTTTATAACGTCACTTTATACAGGTGAAACCGAGTTAAGTACAAAACAAGAACTGTAATCAGTAACCTACCAATATGTTCCACTGAGCAAATTTCGTTTTAGTCACAATAATTATCTTTGAACGCGCGAGTTTTAATTCATCTGTCTGTTTGTCTTCTGTTTGGGACATGTCTCACGGTAACTTTTGAATGCATTAACCGATTTTCGTAAAACTTGACATGCGTATCCGTACAAATATCCTACAGAAAGAACCTTATTGTTTTTGAGATTGATCCCTCCAAAAATAGGATGACAGGGGCAAAAATGCGAGGCTCCAAATTTTTTTAACATGCCCATGTGGGGTATCAAATTAAACAGAATATTAACCATAGATAAACGAATGTTTTGAAACAGGTGATTTTTAGCCTGTCAACCAGTAGGCCTACGTCTTCCTAAATTTGATGCTCATTTTTCTTCTATTTTTTACGGGATCTTTGTACCTAATTCAGAATCATTACGGGGGCTTTGCACTTTAATATCCACAATCATGCCAAGATTTTGCTGTACTGGTACGTGGCATTAATTATGGAGTGTCAGTAAGAATTCGGATGTTTGCTGAGCCTTCAGCACTAAAACGTGCTTGAATAATAATAGAATGTTATCAGTTTGACTGCTGTGGTAATTAGATACAGATTCAACATAAAGGTAGTAAAAATCATGATGCGGAGACACATTACACGACAACTCAGGAAAGTGAAGCAGTAGTTATGTAGAGAAAGGAGGTGATTAGGAGATCGCAAAGGATTCGTGTACAAGTATAACTTTTGTTCGGAACGGTGGATTGAGGTCTTTAAGTTCTGCACTTGCAGCTGCAGACTTGCGTAGTCGGTAGATCTAACAATAGCACTTTTCTAAATAGTAGCCGCGTTGTATTGATATTCCCAATATCAACAAACGTTTCGCCCGTTATTTGGTTCGGCATCCTCAGTTAAGGTTGAGATTCAGATCAGTTTATTTTTGAAAAAAAAAGTACGTGTCGCTTTGGTTATATTTGAGCAGCGCGCAGTTATAGTCGATGATCTCATTTAAGTGTCGCTAGGAAAACGGAATAATAAAGAGATATCAACAGAAAAGAAGCGAGTTCGGCCACATGAGACGGTGAAGTGTTTCGGGAAAGAGTGATGGGAGGTACGATGCTGGATATGTTCTAGAGTGAGGAGGCGCAGTTGACTGAACATTCAGGAAGGCAGTGCGTATTGGAAATGGGGAAATGTGTAGAAAACTAAAGGAACTGGGCAGTTAGTCAGGTACTGAGGGTTTTCGACTTTAGTTAATGGAGTAAGCTTTCACGTATGTCGAGGAGTATTGGTAGTAAGAGGAATTCAGTGCTCGAAATATAATCTACATGCTCAAGGGAAACGGCGTAAGTTTTTTGGAATTAGCGAAATCAGCAATGCTCAGAAAGATATATCGTATTAGAACTGACGAATTATAATTAGTATTCAGAAACAGAATAGTATTAGTACTCAAAAAGCGTAGTTAAGTTCGCAGGAATGAAGTGTACATTGAGTTTATAGAAACTGAATACTCACTGCGGAATACAAGACAATATCGGATCAAGGAAATTGTGTATAGGTTGAGGAATAAATTAAGTATTTTATCTAAAAATGAGTAGACTTTCATATCCGTAAGGAGTATTGGAAGTATGGAAGCAGTTTAAACTCATTAGTCGGTTCAATAATTAGTTAAACTTGTAAACAATATTTTTATATGTATTAATTGTGCGTATACAGTGAGTAATGTTTTGTGCGTGCGTGAATTTTGTTCTCTTACAAAAATTTGACATTAGGATTTCGTAACGTATAAATATTACGTAACCAACACATAACATTTCGTAAACAACAGTAAATATTATAATACAATTTTTATATTAGTACGCATATATATTATTTACATTTAAAAAAGAGGTCAGTTTTGTAAATATATCAGTTACTGAAATACGTACAATTTCTTTAAACGTATTCTTGTTACGAGTTGTAGAAATAAACACATTTGCAGATAAACTGAGTAATTTTTTAGCGGATATTAAAAACTAGCTGGATACCCGTGCTTCGCTACGGTGATTATAAAAAAAATATCGGTATGGAGAATCATACATGACTTCCATATTCTAAGATTTATATTTAAAATCATTTTCAGCCAAACAGCCAGGCTGTGTCTTACCTGCCTTTTTATTGCTGTATTAAATGAAAAATATTATATTACATTAAAATGAAAAAATTATAATTTTATTGCCTGGCAACAAAATTATTTTATTTTTAACAATTACCATTGTTTCAAAAAGTTTAAATAAATTTTCAAGTACTTTACTCTTGTTAAAACGTAAAAGGTTGCAGGTAAACTACCCCTTCCCCTTAACCGATCTTCACCAAAATCGAAAGTCATTGAGACCTCTACAATTCAGGGATGTATGCAAAAAATTATTTGATTCTGTTTCAATTTGCGGCTGTTATCGTTTGCCATAGAAAATACGCTTGATAAAAAAAGAACGTTGCAGGTAAACTACCCCTTCCCCTCAACCGATCTTCACCAAAAACAATAGGTCTTGAGTACTCTACAAATCAGGGCTGTATGCAAAACATTATTTGATTCTGTTTAAATTTACGGCTGTTATCGTTTGCCATAGAAAATACCCTTGTTAAAAAAACGTTGCAGGTAAACTACCCCTTTCCCTTAACCGATCTTCACCAAAAACAATAGGTCTTGAGAACTCTACAAATTAGGGCTGTATGCAAATAATCGTTTGATTCTGTTTTAATTTGCGGCTGTTATCGTTTGCCATAGGAAATACCCTTGTAAACATAAAACGTTACAGGTAAACTACCCCTTTCCCTTAACCGATTTTCACCAAAAACAACAGGTCTTGAGAACTCTACAATTCAGGGCTGTATACGAAACATTATTTGATTCTGTTTGAATTTGCGGCTGTTATCGTTTGCCATAGGAAATACCCTTGTTAAAACATAAAACGTTACAGGTAAACTACCCCTTTCCCTTAACCGATCTTCACCAAAATCAACAGATCTTGAGAACTCTACAATTCAGGGCTGTATGCGAAACATTATTTGATTCTGTTTGAATTTGCGGCTGTTATCGTTTGCCAAACAAACAAAATTACCCTTGCTAAAAAAAAACCGTTGCAGGTAAACTACCCCTTTCCCTCAACCGATCTTCACCAAAAACAATAGGTCGTGAGTACTCTGCAAATCAGGGCTGTATGCAAAAAATTGTTTGATTCTGTTTGAATTTGCGGCAGTTATCGTTTGCCATAGAAAAAAATCTACAGACAGACAGACAGACAGACAGACACACAGACACTTTTCGGAAAACGACTTTTTTTCATGTTTTGAGTGTAGTAGAATCAGAATCTGCAATAATCTCGAACACGATTTTTTTTGCCATCACCATACTTCCATTCCTTAAGGAATATGGAAGTAAAAAAAACAATGTAAAATCAGAAAATAGAAATATGTTTTTTGTGAAGCTTAGATACCGGTGTTTTGAAACTAAGAGAAGCTATTTAAGCTCGATCAATTTGAAAATGATCAAACTTGAAGATAACCAATTTAATCAAGCTTGATCAATCAACTATTAAAGCTTGAAAATTAAAGAGTTGTTAAAAATGACGCTGTATTATTTAGTTAGAGAGGGTAAGATAAGTTTCTGTTAGAGATTAAGACAGTCCTTTATGGTAAGTTTAACAACAATAAAATAGATGGGCTTAAGCCCTTTGATCCCACCACCACCCCCGGTTTTTTGGTCTACGTAGCGAGGCTAATAACTTGCTTACCATAAACTTTCAGTTGCTCCCTCATATACAGGACCTCATATTCAGTTGCTCAGGACCTCCCTGTAAACAACATTCCTGCTTTGCTCTCTGGCTGGAGGATGACCATGCTGTCAGGTGAATTTACTCTGGACAACGCCACGTACAACTGGCCATGGGAGAAACAGTCACTCCTCAGATCCACACCAGCCACTATCAATCTCTGCCCCTGGGCCTTATTGATGGTCATGACGTCCTGCAGGAAGGATACAGCTAAAAAAGCGGCATTATCAGTGTTGCGGTTTTCGCGTTTCGCGGATAGGCGTTAAAGCTTTCAAAACCCTTTCGTAGTGAGCACCCAGAATCCAAGAGTTCGGGTTTATATGTGCCGAACATAGAACTCAAAATAAACCCTCAACCCTCAATTCGTGATGAGTGAGTGTATGAATAAGTGAGTGGTATTTCGCTTTTATATATATATATATATATATATATATATATATATATATAGATTATACATAGGCCTACATATAGGTGCTGTGTTTCACCAGCATTGAACCATTTGTAGTACAATCGAAACCGGATTTATTTGGTTTTCTCGAACGTTTTTCATATGAAACTGGCCAAAGAGTGTCTCCGTACCCTTCGGAATATATGGGCCGAACTTAGAACTCAAAATAAACCCACAACGCCACATAGCAAAGAATAGAGGGACAGGTTGAAGTGTGTCGCGATTATTTTCGCGCCTCCTCGTGGTTATAGGTTAGATGAAAAAAATACTGTTTAGTAACTCCAAAAAAGCCTAAAGGAATGTAAAAAATAAACATTAGACTTCCAGGAAGCGAACAGTTGAAAAAAAGCTGCATTATCGGTGTCACGGTTTTTCGCGGTTACGCGTTACAGTTTTCAAAACCCATTCTTAGCGAGCACCTAGAAGCCAACAGGAACATACATGCCGAATTTCAAGTTTGTGGGCTTTATAGTTATGGAGATTTCGTGATGTGTGAGTGTATGAATAAGTGAGTGGTATTTCGCTTTTATATAATAGATTAAGTAGTCAGTAACACAAGAATTGGAACAAGGCTGAGAATGGGTGGGATTAGTCTAAAACAAAATAGGCCTATACGAGGACAAGTAGGCATAACCATAGTCTAGAACAATTACATGTAAGCTAATTTATTTTTGATGGAACAGAGAGTTTAAATATTTGGGTACATAAACGTACAAGACACAAATGATAGGATATTGGCAGGTAATCGAAGTTTTGCTTTACAGCCTTTATTCGGTAATAAACTTGTCTCAAGGAATAATTTACAAAACAATCGCGATACGACATGATATGGCTCGGAGACAGGGGCAATGTCTTGCAAGCAAGAAAAAAGGATTAATGACTGGGAACGTAAAATTCTGCGATGAATCTATGGATCAGTAAAGGAGAGGGACAGCTGGAGGCCAACCAAGAATTAAGGAATCCATATAATGACTCAAACTTGGAAGAAAATATTAAAACCAAAAGGATTAAGCGACTTGGGCATGTTCAAAGGATGGAGGACGGAAGAGTTCTGAAAAAGGTTTCGATTACCAACCTGGTGGGAGACGCCTGAGAGGAAGGCCATGAGTATGTTGGCTGGACAAGGTAGAGAGCGACCTCAGTCAGAGGCGACAACGGGTACAAGTGGAGAGCCGCTGTTAAGGAGGCCGAGGTTCTGCGAGGAGGTCCGTAGCTCCACTTATGTATGAATTAATGCAATAAGTGCAGCAGAATGAAGGAAGACACCTCCCCTAAGACGTACAGCATAGTAGGGAACTATTAGGACAGCTGAGGGCCCAGAGTAAGACGGTAAGTCATGTGATAAGGATAATACGCAGTAATGACATAATTATTACTCACACGTATCGTGGTCAGGAAGTATAAACATTACGTGACTGGTATATATTTAAATTATTTATTTAAATCATCACAACATATTGTTCTCCTTTTCGGGCCGATCATTAACTTTCCCTGTCCGCATATTTTATTTTAATTGCTTTTTGTCACGCAATAACGCCGCCCTCTGTATTCGGGTAAAAGAAACAAACGCATTTGAATACACTGTGTATATTTCTTCATAAAGTTGCGTGTCTGACGTCTTCCACACCACTACCACTGTCTGTTACAGTTTCCAGTGCTTACTTGGCTGAACATACGGTACTCTAAGTTTATGTAGAGGAATGGAGCAGTAGTTTATATTGATCTGCGGACGAATTGCGTCATCTAGTTTGTATAATGAATTCGGTATTTTATTTTCGAGTTGGAGAACTTCGGTAATACTGCCTCAGCCAAAAGGATGGCAGTCGGAAGCCTTTGATATCGTAATGTGTTCTTAATTGCGCGCCACTTCCCGACACTGTCTCTGTGCACCAATCAGATCGCACCGTTAGTAAAATGAGATTAGCCCGTTGTGCCCACGTTGCCGCTGTGTTGCCACAGTGATTATTCATTAACACCAGCTTATCGCATTCATTGGAGCCGGCCCGTCGTGTCATCATTCTGCCGGTAGAGACATCGTTTAACCAGATCAACAACATAAGTACACTGATGAGAGATAAACAATTAATTACCACTGATAACAGTTGCTTTGGTGCCGACTGCCATCCTTTTGGCCGAGGGAGTATTAACTTGGTAATAAAAGGGATGAAAGGTATAGAGGAAGCAAAAGAATAAAAAGGTATTGGTAACTAACCCCAGCTGGAAGTCTGGTTAGGCCTAACGAAAAGGAGTGAAATGGCCTTTGGGAAAGGGTATTGTGCAAAGACAAGCAGACAGACAGACGTTGCGTTGTCCGGGTCGCAGTTCCTCCAGTGCAGCGCTGTCATTCGTTCGCAGCACAGGGAGTTAAGATGAGATTCCTGTCCCTTTGCACGATGTGGCATGCAGCACGAAAAGACTTATAAAAAAAAATGTTACCTAAATTCGAAATAGGGCCAAAGGGGAGTTTTATAGACGGTGCTATAAATAGCCTATGCTACGGTAGGCCGTATTTAACGAAGGCCAGTGCCCAATCACGATGGGCTGCAGTGCTGTTTGCGAGAGGAGGAGGGGAAGTGAGTGAAAGAGAGATACTCTTGTGATGAATTTGGTCTTCGTAAAATTGTTAAATAAAGCCTGTTTATGTAGCCAGATTTAACGTAGAAACTAACTGTTGTAATCTTGCTCGGGAACACGTACGTCATCGTACCCAGGACTGGTCAGATATGTTCGCGGTTACCATGACAACCGTATTGTTAATGTGTTGTCGCTGATTACGGAATAGCTAGAGTAAATTAAATTGTTTAGCGCTGAAGCAAGGAATACGATAATGTTATTAAACATTCTAGTGGTTAGTGGGTACATTTATACATACCAGGTCTGTCACCGCTGAGTTCAGCCACGGGTTTTCTTTAATTGTGTGAATATAATTAATCGAGAATCTGGTTAATTAATAAGTCGTAAAGCTAATATTAAAACGAATAATCCGTTTCCACTGAACCCAACGAATGCTTGAACTAAGTTATGGTATTCTAATTAACTGTATTTGTACAAAATATTGTTTCTCTTCATTCACTAAGTACCTAACTTGAAAAAAAAAAATAGAATCTTTAATTTCAGCAGTAGAAAGTTAGCCTATGTCTTGCCTAACGGACACAGTCTCACTGAGACAATCGCTACAACCATTGGCTTCTCCGCCACCATGGATCCTGTACACTCTGTCGCCAATAAATTCCGTTTCGCCACATTATCTCCGGCATGCCTCAGCATGCCCGCCAGCTTAGTTTGCTTGTTTGCGCCTTCCACAGGTGTTGGTTGTAAAGCCTTGCTTCACTGTTTGACTTCTTACTGTGACTACTGTCAAAGAGTATTCTAAAATTGAGAAAATATAAACATATAAAGAAAAACTGGAAAGTTGCTTACCATTTAACCAAGGACACATATAATAAGAAATCAATATCCATTAATGCCAATCTTAGGCATTATTCAACAGTAATTAGCCCGGAAGCACTTTATGCAATTGAGTATCTGACTCTGAACAAGAAAATGATGATGGAAGAACTGGAAGTCACAGAAAGGAAAATATTAAGAAACTCCTTGGGATCAATAAAAGATGGGGAACAGTACAGAAGACACCACAATAATGAGCTGTACACACGTGTTGAGAAAATCACAGACGTAATTAGAAAAAGAAGAATTTTGCCGCACTGTCTCAAATGTGATACGATTTTTGAAGTCCGTCATGATGTTCAATAGATTTTCGTGGCACTCTTATCAGTAATAGAGTTACTAATACACTCCGCTACAGTATCAGTTCTCGAGAAACTCTAAACACAAACGTACGTTTCACGACAATCAGTGTTTACGAATTCGTTTTTTGTAAACAGTAACTTTTTACAATATAGCGACCGCGAGTGCACAGTGTATATGTCCTGACGATGGTCTGTGACCGAAACCGATCGAATGTGAGTAATTAAAACTTTATTATAAATCATATATATATATATATATATGGTATCTTTAGGTTATGAACGATGAATACACCGCAATAGAAGATTAAAAGTGATCAGGTTATCAATCCCCCCCCCCTCCAGAGCTACTAGAAATGTCAGCAAAATTCCATAATGACGTAATGTAGGCCTATTTTCAAGCCAGTTGTGTGCGTTAAATAGGGCTTATAAATAATATCTGTAATATTTGTAAATTAATAAAATGAAGGGGATCCAACCTACAAGTTAGTGTCAACCCCTTTAGGAGGAGCTGCTTGTTACGTCACTGGGTGGGTAGCAGTGTGGTTCAATTCTCTGATAGACTAGCCATATTTACATTTTATAACCTGTATTGAAGAAAGTAATATCTCTGCGACTGCGACCGCTTAACTAATATAAATTTTTATTGCTGAGTGGAATAACAATTACTTTCCAACCTAGTGAAATGTGGCTCTCATAGGCGTAACTTGGGAGAGGCAATGGGGGCAGTCGCCCCCCCCCCAATGTTCCGAGCATTATAAAATTTTGTTTCCAGTTTATAAATAAAAACTAACAAATAGTCAAACAGGAGACAGTTTCTATGCTTGCGAGCACAGTAAGCACTATTTATCAACGTCTGTACTGTTATGAGACGACTAGTTGCCATAAATTTATTATTCTTATTTCTTTCGAAGAAACTTGTAAGGGGAATGTTTGACAGATTTGAATGATATACGTCAAAATAATATTTCTGTTCGAAAAAAAAAACGCGAGAGACCTAATTAACTGGAATACAACGCGTGCCTTTTACACAAGCAAAGACTTGTTTTGGAACACCGCAAGACGTCGGTGGCTTTGTTCACGAATCTTAAAAGACGTTCGTTTGGAATTGTTATTTGTTAATGATTACTGATACAAGTGCGGTCGGTTACTCGGTCGTGTACGTAGTCCGTTAAAGTACACATAGCTTGTCTCTTTCTTAATTCGTTATTGTTGTGATTGTTTTGGTTTTTTTGGGTTGATAAGTGGTGGGAAATGGGAGATAAGAAACCCAAAGGCTTTCTTCTTTGAAACATGGCTAATTTCTAAGAAACACGGCTTAATTTCTTTGAAAGAAAATTGCCTGACTGGCAATTTGATAATTTCCTTTGTGTTGTGACTGATTCGGCTTACTGCTACTACTGCCGAGCATTTTGTGACAGTGTGCCTAAGGAAGAGGATGCGTTTACGAAAACTGGGTATAAGAATGGGAAGAACTTAAATTGTTTGTATTTATTGGCCTACAGTATATTTGTTCTAGGTAAACATAACTGGAAGTCCAACTTATGAAGAAAGGTTTGTTGATCATTAAAAAATGAAATTGTCGCTCGTTTACTAACTAAGATTTATTACTAAACTTTCTAATTTTGTATATAGTATATTTTATTAATTTTATTATATAGATGGTCTCACTACACACTTGAATTTATGAAGCTTTACCCCCCCCCCCCAAGTTACGCCCATGGTGACTCTTTTTCCGTATACTGAGAGTTGCTGAGCGTGTTTCCATATGATACATCCTGATGAGTTTATGAGTCGAGCAAGTGCTGTTCCAACTTTTCTCGTGGCATTGTAATTTTTAATTTCCATTATTTCTTTATGAATACGTGTTCCATTATCCACGCCACCTACTCCTTGGTCTTCATGTGTTAATTGATTTCAAAATTATTGTGTTTTGTTAATTATGACCTTATGATTAACATTATGACTGTTAATCTTAGATTGGCTAGATATATCTTGTAGTCTGTATGTGTGACTAATTTGCATGAAATGAAGGAATTGACTGATACCACACGCTAGTAATAATACCAACGTCTTAACGAATATCCGGCTTTAGCTATATAAATACATTGTAGAACACGTACATAAACCCATTTCACAACGGTTTTCGTCAGGTCTCACCATTTGTCCTTGCGTACAGTGACTGATCAGTTGATTGTTTTTAAATATGATAGACTTTATGTAGATGTTCTTCTTCAGTGTGTCAAAAAAATGCACGTAAATGACCTTGACTTGGTCTGTTACTGCCGGCCTTTGTTGCGTGGGTTTTGATCTCGGGCCTTATGTGCTTGACCCGGGGATCAACCTTTCCTTCATCGACCTTATACGTATTCCAAGAGGAGTTTTGTAAACAACAAGAAATGTACTAATTATTAGCAAACAAGCATATATGTTTTTTAGTACATGAAGAGGCTGATGTTTGTGATATATAATATAAATGCGATGTAATGTTAATAGTATTAATTATTTTGACATTAATACAAAAGTTACAGAGTCACATATTTTTGAAAATGATAGTACGTTTGTATTTAAGTAATGAAGAAAAATTATATACCTTCATGAAGTGTGTCTTAAAAAAAAAAAAAGATAATCGTCACTAGATCATATGGCGAGAGAAACTGGAGAATTGTAGGCCTACTCACTATTAGTTTACATACGAATACAGAGTCTGAAGTGGCTGGGCCGAGTCCTGAAAAATGGATGACAGTAAGCCGGTGAAGAAGGAGCCCCCTAAGGGTCGATGGGGAGATAGCGTAGTGTGCGATATCAAGTAACCAAGGGTGAGTATCACCCACGCATCGGACCGCCATAGATGGTCGGCAGGTCAAGGCCGCCTGCCTTTTCTATGAACCGGTTTACGAAAATAAAATATGTGTTAATATATACAAATATATTTATAAATGTATTATGCGCGCGTGTGACCCCCCCCCCCCAACACAGAGGTGTCAGAAGTGTGTGTGTGTGTGTGTGCGCGCGCGCGCGCGTGTGTATGGGGGGTGGCCTACTTTATAATATTTTCCGTCAGATGTGTTTGATTTGTTTTACCACGTGCTTCTGGAAGACGACGTGGCGGCAGATGAAGCGATAATGACAATATTGCACGTACGGAACAAACGTTACGGGGGAGAAAGTTTGTATGCAAAGTGTGTACAGTATATTGATTATGCAGAACGTTGTGGCCAAGATGTGTAGGAGCTGTGTTTGCCTACCCCGCGCCTCAAGTCGACTTCAATTTCGCTCCCCACTGTAATGTCATGTAAACCGATGCCTCTACCCCCCCCCCTTTCGGCTGTTCTGATATACTCAGTAATTTTTTTTATTATTGATTAATCAATACTTGCGAACAGGAAATTACCTTATTTATAATTGGACTGCACTGACTGAAAATTTTTAATATTCTCTTGTATGTGATATTTGGCAGTGAGTGGAGTAGGCCTACTAGTAGTGGCGAAAGTAGTAACAGTAATTATTGCTATTGTGTCGTTATTGTTTTTATTGTTATTATTATTTTCTTACAATGTACTCCGAACATTACAATATTTCAATACTTTTAGTCTGTTACACATGTGAAAAATAAATTCTTAAGGAAAATATAATAGGAGGATTGAGTTCCCGATCAAACAAGGGAACGGAAGACTTTGTGAACAAGTCAGGTGTTGCTGAAGCCAATTTGAGAGTGGCCGCAGGTAGCTTCTCCTCCCGTACATAGACGCAAGTGCGCGCGTGTGCTATAGATATGTTCTAAAAATGTTTGTAAAACTTGTTTTATTTACAGCAATAAAGATCGTGTGAAATTTGTTATCCGTTTCACAAGCCCACTTTCATCGTCCAAAGAAGTGTGTTACGATGTTCAAGGCTGGACGTAACGTAGGCTATAACACTCGTGCAATGACGTGCGCTGGAACTTGCATCGAAGATTGTGGCGTCACTCCTGGCAGTGCTCGCAGCGTAACTCTCAACGTCTAAGGTGTCACAATTGCTAATGTCTGGTCCCTTTCTTCAAATGAATCATTCCATAATTGGGTTCCCGATACACAGCAACGGACAGAGAATAGACCTTCACTTGAAACCAATGACATATATGTTGAGTTTTAATTACTCCAGTTTCTGATTAGGATAAAAACTCCGAACCCGTATTAACCGTATACAAATCCAGACGTCTCCCTTAGCCATTACATGTAGTTTAAACGTGGGCAAGTTTTATGAAAACACTGCGCGTAGATAAGTAAGACAAGACGTAGTAGCCTATATAAACGTAAATCTTAGTGTTGAAGACGTCCCTCGCGTGTTTAAACAAATTAACTACTGTATTAGGAAATAAACATACAATTTAGTGGGCACTTGTTTTTTTTTAAATTTATTATATTATTCTATTTTTTAATTTATAAATTTAATCGTATTGTTTTAGAAGTTGTAAGGGTTTAAAAAGTAAGCTTTTGTAGTTGTAAAATTGTATTCTTGAAATGAGAAAACCTTCATCTAGCGCGATGTCGTCGTAGACGGTCGCCTGCGCCAATAAACTTCGTGTGCGCACGCAAACACACGAACCTCGGGGGTAGTTTAGCCTAATTATTTTGCATGTGTGTATGTGTACGCGCTCGCTCCCTAATATTTTCAATGTGATAAGATTTTTCTTCCAATAAATTTACACACACTTTGTATGCATCAAGAAAACTTAATTTTCTCGATGCATTGTGTGCATTTCAGTGGTTTTAAACAAAGTGTATAACGCTGAAAATCCGTTCAAAAATATACAAAGAAAAAATGGTCAATCGTTTTCAGTTGTTATATATCTGTAATTGATGGTTTCTCACAAACCGTGGGAATATATAAAAAATTGATATTTTTTTAAGAAAACAATATCGCTTACGCATGCATTGTCTTTATACCCGCGCGCACGCCTGTGTGCTTGATTATACACTACATATATAATAATAATAATAATGATAATACAATTATGTGTTATATTTAAGCATTTTATTTGTACATCGGTAAACGCGTTTTGTCAAATCAGGAGGATGCGGCGTAAGTATCGTCCAACATCGTGTTGTTTGATTGGATGTCTATACCTGAAACTGTTGTCGCTCGTCTTCATGTGTTTTGATCTATTTACATTTTATTTGCTAACTTATTAATTTGTAACACCTACTATTTAAAACCTGTTATCATGTTTATTTACATTTGT